>OZ010608.1:9094675-9139675 GCA_963932145.1 Acanthosepion lycidas | reverse complement strand
AAGGAAAAGAAAAAACACCGACAGAGTAAATTAAGTAAAAACGTAAAAGTGCTTAATGCACTAAGTACAGCAAAATCTAAAAACAAAAAAACTAGTGAACCTGAAACTACCTACCAAGGTTTCACCCCGTACAGATCTTCAGAGTACTACTGGCTAAAGAGTGTTATACCCTGAAGATCCGTTAGATAAAACCTTGGTAGGAATG
The DNA here is from genome assembly GCA_963932145.1 of Acanthosepion lycidas. Taxonomy (NCBI): domain Eukaryota; kingdom Metazoa; phylum Mollusca; class Cephalopoda; order Sepiida; family Sepiidae; genus Acanthosepion; species Acanthosepion lycidas. The sequence goes on along the minus strand of OZ010608.1, from coordinate 9,139,470 downwards.
TTCAGGCTCACTAGGATATATAACATGAGAAACGGTATCGGTATTGTGGGTTATCAGACGCCACCTTTTAATATACGTATTGGTGACCTTATTGGTGAATTTATATGTACTATTTATAATACTTAATTGCTTTTAATTAATTTTTTTCAGACTGCGAAATGAATCTTTAGGATAGTATATTTTTACACGTCTGTATTTGTGAAAAAGTTGGAAAATTAATTTTTAAAAAGTGGCGACAGATAACTCACAAGTACCAAAGAAACTTTTCTTTACGGCCGCGTTTCATCCTATGATAGACTTTCAGGCAAACGTTACCTTAATAAAGTCCATCAGAGGACGAAACGCTTTGGTAAAGAAATGTTTCCCTTGTCTGTATTCATATCTTTTACAAGTGTTATTTATATCTGAATTTTTACATAAACATATTAACACGTACATATACATAGACATGCGCACATATATAAATACGGTTAAAAAACAAGATATAAATATGCAACCACATTTTCATCTTTGTCTTCCACAGATACACACGTATGTATAACTATGTATGCCCTCATTCAGCCACCTACAAACATGGGCTTTCATTCATTCATTCATTCATTCATTCATTGATAATTTTAAGAGGATGAATGCTTTGTCGTAGTGATAAGTAACGACGACATGTTAGTTCCCGCCCTCATTTTTTCTTCATGCTTTACGAACGAAATCCTTTTTTCAGTTGCCCAAGGCTCGTTTGAGTTACTTACGGATTCATTGTCTATTGTGCAGATAATAAAATTCAAATAGCTTGGACGACTATTCGGGGCGTGTCAGGTTTTTCCCCTCTTTGTTGTCTCTTCAAACCTTCCGACAGAATTATATCAACTCAGCTTCAGAACTCTAATGAGAAGTACAACCACACACCGACACAATCGTTTGTCTCAAGTTATGTAATAGAAAATGAATAAATTTGTAATTAGCAGGAAGAAGGCGAATTTAATCATAACAATCTGAATGCCACTGTAATTTCAAAAACAATATAACCATTGCTACCTTTATCAGGAGTGTTTCTTTCTACTAAGTACTGGAGATTAAGTCGAGACGAGCCTTGTAAATACTTCAACGCGTTATATTTAGTTGTTTTGGCTGTCGTCGGCAAGCTCTTGATTCTTTTATAAAAACCCGGCTCTTTCAAACTTTTTCCATGACTCTTTGGGATTGTTCCAAGTGCTCCAAAAACGAATGGGCATAACTGTCACCTTCAAATTCCCCAGATTTAATTTTTTCCTCCAAATTTTTTATATTTATACTTCTTTTAATTTTCTTTCAAGTTTATATTGCCGTCTGCTGAAATAGAGGAATCTACTCACTGACAGGTTTTCTTCTCTTTGTGTTGATTAAATTATTTTCTGACATAATTTAGGTGATTGTTGAAACTTAAAGTCCCTAAGAATTTTTTTTTAAAAATTTTCTAAGACAGATTCCGATTTGTGACTATACCTTTCGTTTTGTATGGTCAAATCCTGATCGCAATGGATCACCCTTTTTATCAAGTCATACCTATTTTCGCGCTTTTTCTGGATTTATTTGCTACATCCGTTTATATCATTTATAGCCTGATATCCATACATTCTGTATTTGCTATTTTCATCAGTCCTTCTTCAGGTTTCTATTGTTTTCGCTGACCCAGATATCTCTTGATTATTCCGTTAATTTGTCTCTGTGAGGCCAGTACTTGTTCGTCCCTTTTATTTTAATGTGACAAAAACAGAACACCATAGAAACATTTTTGCTAGCGCTTTACCGTTTAAATACTACAAATACAAAGAATAAAACAATTTGCAGGTCAGTTTAATATGAGGGTTTCGTTTGCGGTCACTCCGATATTATTGACCCGATTAGTTTTTTTTTTAATGTATGTTTAGTTTATTACTAAGAATGTTGAAAGAAGAAAAACGTCTTTTTGTAATAAAGTGTGAAAATATTCACGAGGAAAAGTCAAGGAAATTAAAGGCTAACTGTTGCATAAAATAATACCACACATCAAATAATTTTATTTTGCAGGAAAATGTGTTTTTTTAATTTTCATGGGGAAATATTTAAGAATTATCATTATTTTATACAGTAATTAGTAATCTAGTGTTCAGTTTACCAAGCACGCTGCAAGGTGGCAGTATGAAAGCAGTAGCTGTAAGGTGGCAGTATGAAAGCAGTAGCTGTAAGGTGGCAGTATGAAAGCAGTAGCATTCAAGACGGTAAGTGAGGGAGAATTTGTAGTTGTTGAGCTAGACAAAACAAACTTCTGCAAAAGAAAATACGTGTGCAGAAGTGTTGATGGTTTATACTCTATCTTCACAAGAGCAGGATCAGGCGAAAAATCAAGTGTTGCTGTCCACTCCTTACTTGCCTGTCTTTATAAGGTGTCTACGCGACCTTGAGTTTTTGTACCATACAACCTCTTTTTCCACAGGGAAAACATCGCGAGCCTCCCTCTATTTTATTTCTACTTTCATGGCATGTGTTCTGATGAGCTATATTCCTTAGCCCCCCACCAGCCCTGAACATGGCAAACAGGACCTGCCTTGCCACGCACACAAGAAAAAATCATCCTTATTCCTCTTCGTATTCCATTAGTAAAGAGTAAGTTCCACTCGGACAGCTTCTTCCTAAGAACTGTTGCTTTGTGGAACAGACTCCCGCTAAGATGTTTTCCGAATCAGTACAATCTTGACCTTGTATAGGGTGAACATTAATATTAAAAAAAAAAAAAAATAAAACAAGTAGTGATTTTTTTTTCAATGTCATAAAAATCAGGTCGGTTCCTACTTTAGAACTAATAGTTTAGAGATCCCTGCCAAAACAGGGACAAGGAAGTAATTTTATGAAAGCTATTTCGTAGAATATATATTCCGAAAAAATGTATCTCCAGTCTGATGAAAATAAATTCCAAAAGTTTTTGGAAAATGACCTCCTATCACTTCTTAGGCGGGGCAAGGAATTGCTTGTAGATTTTAACGCCTCAAAAACGAAACTGATTTTTAATCACTATATAGAACATTTCTTACCTTTGAACAACACGATTGATCCTAACCTTTGGGAGAGCAACTCATTGCTTGGTCTCACGTTTTCTATTTAAGTGAAGTGATTACATAAAATCAGTTGCAAGAATTGCTGCTAGGAAAGTTGGTTTACTGTGCTGTGCCAGACATTTTTTCTTGTCAGACTCCATCTTACATATTTATAAATCTACCATTCGTTCGTGAGTTGAATATTGCCGCCACATCTGAAAAAAAGGTCTCATCGTTTTACTGTAGAATTAGATAGATATAACCGTAAGTTCCATTCTGATAGTTTTTTTTTATCGCTCGTTTCACTTGTGGAACTCTCTTCCAGTTTTTTTTCTTCTCTGGCATCTACAATCTTCAAAAGTTCAAATGCTACGTCAATCGACATCTGGCTTCCTAAATTTTGTTCTTTTTTTGTCCTTTCTCCTCACTAAAGTCTTCTCATTATCTTTCACTCCTAGTAACAACCTTAGTGGCATTATCGCCATCTTTTGTCTTCCTGAATCCTATTTTATTGTCCTTTCTCCTCACTAAAGACTCCTCATTTTTCCACTCCCAATAACCCATTGAGCTTAATGCATTATCGCTTTGGTTGGGGTGAAATGATGAAAACAAAAACGTGTTTAATAAACTGATAATAAATGTCCTTCACCTTGAATCCTTCTGTCCTCCTACTGCCACCTTGCAGCCTACCCTGTTATCGGAACCCTAGCCATTTTTTATTCATCAGTTATTGCATTTTCTTCTAAAATTTAAGTATGTACAGTGTAACCCGGATATAAGAGACCCGGATATAAGAGAAACCCGGATATAAGAGAGATTGTCTCTAGTCCCAAATTAGAGCCATACTTACCTAAACAAAAATAAAATAGACCAAACCCGGATATAAGAGAAACCCGGATATAAAAGACTTCTTCACCGGCCCCGACAACTCTCTTATATCCGGGTTACACTGTATATTCAAAAATCATTTAAAAAAAATTTAAAAAAATGAATAAATATCAGTGGAAGAATAAGTAAAGATAACTTTAAATTTTAAATGAAGCTGGAGCCTGGTTACTTACGGAGTAGTCTACCTTTATTTATTTGCAGATAATTATACATATGCAACCAGGAAGAGATTTGACATTGAGCGTAACAACTGTCTGCGACTTACAAAGCAATAACAATGAAAGAACTGATTTATAATTAATTCACAATCATCTCATGCAAATCAGAAGGTGGACCTAGTTGATAAAATGAGCCATTTTATTTTTGTTTCCGATTGCAGGTTTTGAAGCGGGTAGTTCTTTGAACTGTGGTAGAGACAAATATGCTGCTTTCATTTTTATTAGAAGTGACAGATTTAAAAACGGGAAATCAACATCAAAGAGAGGCATTTAAATAATTTATTATGGTTCAAGATTTAATATCTGTCATGTAACTCTGTCGTCTTTTAAGGGATCATGAATTCTGCAGATCACAAATGGACAGAAAGAGTTCACTTATTTTATTATTCAGTTATTTTCCCCCCCTTTCCGGAAAAATTGATCATTCCGCTTGGAATTGCAGAAACTAAAGGTCTAAGCGTAAAGTATTATCAAAAGTTACATCAGTAATAAAATGTGGAAATTAATACCATATATGTGGGCCCCGTACTTAAAAGAAAAAATGAGTGTTTATAAAACTAAAAACATAAAACTAATGAAAGGGCTAGTAATTTCAAAAGATTTTGGTTCATCTGTGACATTGAACAATGCAATATAGTTAACTGCTTTCGCTGTTTTATGGCATATCTATTTTTTCTAGATTATTTCATGCTGAATTCTGTTGAACAATAGATACTTAGACATAAGTTTGGCTTGCACGACAGTCAACAAGGTAGACATGAGTATAGTAAACAGATGGCCCCTTTTTTGTATGTGTTTACCTCTCCGCAGTCGGCGTATTCTGCTCCTCCCATATAGGTAAAGGATCTAGGAGATAAAATTTGAGTTTAATCATAACATATGGGTGAATATCTATTATTTTGTAAAAAAATCATTTCAATCCAAGGAAGGTGACAATATTACTAAGACGCAAGAGGTTACTTGGAGTAAAAAAAAAAAAAAAAAAAAAAAAAAAAAAATTAAATAGTTTCTATGAAAAGGAGCCGAGAATCCAATCCTAAACAGAAAACGAGGAGTAAATCTCTACTCTTGTTACCCCCCACCTAAAAAAAAACAAAAACAAAAACGGGGAAGTAATGTGAATCGGGATAAACACGATATATATATATATATATATATATATATATATATTATGTGACGCATTTCCTCCTTCAAAAGAACATCTTCAGACTGAATAGCGTTTTTATTAATGGGATCATATACATGTGGAGGGAGGACAAAATACAAACAAATGTCCGTTATAATTATATACCGAGAGAAACGCTGAAAATGCAGGTCGCATAACATTAAATAATCAATAAAAAAATTATTCAGTTTGAAGAAGTCCTTTTGAAGGACGAAGCGTGTGACATTGGACTTTTTCGATATTGTTTTTGTTACTTCTATGCACCGGGTCCTTTCAGGACGTTGGTAATTATAGCTCCCCACAACATCCTATCCCTTTTAAACCTTATCAACTTTAAGAAAAGTATTTTAGACTTAGAATAGACACCAGCGTTTTTTGTTTCTAATGAAATTTTCTTGTTTCTTGATACTTTGTTTAACTTTTGGAAGACATCTTTGGCTAATCCAATGCGTGTTTGGATTTCGGCGTCGCATTTTCCATCCTGTTAAAACATTTCCCAGATATTTAAACTTCTGTACTTGTTTGATGCTAACATCTACAATTCGTAGTTTGCATTTTGAACTTTTTCTTTTACTGATAACCATACTTCTTGTCTTTTTACACTTGATAGTTAGTCCCTTCTTCTCGCTTTCCTTTACTACCCTGTCTCCGAGGCCCTGTAGTTTTCTTCCTTTGTCGGCTAACAACAGTATCGTTTGTGTATCTTATATTGTTAAGATTACTCCCACCGATAATAAATCCTAGTCGGGTCTCTAGCTCCCTTAGGATAGCCTCGCTGTAGAGATTGAATAAATCTGGAGAGACGGTGAATCCGTGTCTTACGTCCCTTCTATATTTGTGTACTTACTTGATTCATTTTCTATCCGTATGCAGGCAGTTTGCTCCAGGATAGGTTCTGAATTATTCTAGCATCCTCTCCGAGTAGATCGAGTTTTCCTAACAATTCAAATAGATTCTTGTCCCGTACCTTATTAAATGCGTTTGCGTAATCTATAAAACATAAGCTCGCGTCTTTCTACATTTGTATAGCACTTTTCGATATTATTCTGATAATAAATATAGAATTTCTTATTCTAGTGTCTTTGACAAAGTCACATTATTCTTATCTTATTTACGGTTTAATTCTACTTCGCTCCCTCTTCATCAGGATTCGGATTATTAGCTTGGTTATGTGTCTCATTAAGTGGATTGTCCGATATAGTTAGCACTCATTTAAACCTAATATCGATCCAAGCTGTCTTTAGCATGATTTTTTTTTTTTGTAGTTATTAATATAATTATAATTATTTGTATATTCATACCACATGTTTGTCAGGACTTGATAGACAGCAAGTCTTCTTTTTTTTTAATCGGTATCAATCTGTGCAAGTCAGTAAAGCCACTAAGACACGAGGTTACAGCGTGTGGAAGAATTAGAAACAGAAATATTATTAATGAGCGGGAAGATAAAAGAGTAATCACGAGGACAATAGATAAAGATAGACAGTATGGGATGTGGCTTCTTTTTCTTTTCTTTTTAAAAATCAAATTCACCCCAGGCAAGAGAGTAAAGCCACTAAGACACAAGGAGTTAGTTGGTGTGAAAGAATTAGAAAACAGAAACCAAGAAGGAGCAAGAACAACAGAAGAGTAATGAGATAGATACCGATTGAATTTAAATTTATGCAGATTAAAGTTGGTTGGAGAGTATGGAGCCGGAAGAGAGGTCCACAAGCGAGAAGTGCGATAAAAGAAACTGTTAGAATAGGACTTACGGCTACATCAAGCCAGCTCAACTGTAAATTGATAAGATCTTGACGCCATCTTGACGTCTAGTACTACGCTTAAATTTTTAAAAAAATTCTAGGTCCCATAGCATAGAGCGATATTTATTTTGTAAAATTATACAAAAATGTGGTACAAGGTTAAAAGAGGGATGGGGAAAGGATTGTCTTCTTCTGTCTTATGATTAAACATAGCTAGCCACAATCACTAATCCAAACTCACTACAATATTCCTTACACTAAAACAACGCATTCTTACTTACCATTCTTACTACATCCACCATAATATCTCATTGTCTCTATAAAAATCCTAACTAGTTCCCATATGCATCGTAGTGAAGAGCTCATCCAAACATTTACCATGAAAGTATTTATAGAAAAAGACATAGAAATGCGGTGGGAAAGAAAATCTTTTTCAGCTTTCTCATTACCAACGTCTGTCATTAGTATTGCCAAAATCTGAAAAACAGCCTCCCTCAATCACGCCACAAAAAAAAAAAAAAAAAAAAAAAAAAGAGAAAAAAGTAATTCTTTGAATCTGCATTTTATCCAATCTGTGCTCTTTTCTACACGGAACTAAGATCTTTAGTTCTCAGCCTAGGTTCTCGTATTTACCAGTTTTTCACTTTCTTTCATCTTCGACTTAATGATCTGCAGGAACAGCCTAATTTTCGTCTAAGCAGAGTTTTCCCCTTTCTGTTTATAAAAACCAAACATAACCTTTTGCTAGCAGATTTGAATTTTTAATTCTCAGGCAGAAATTTCGAAAAGCGACATTTTGATCCCTGATGTCGTCTATATATATTTCGATTCTCGACAGAAGTTTTAATCCATAATACCGTTACTTTTATGAGTACCATTCTAATAATAATAGTAATAATAATAACTAATAATATCTATGAAAATTTCAAGTATTCATAATTTAATTTACTGATAAATCATAATTCTTAATTTAATGATTAAATAAACTCATTATGAGTTTTACAATTATACAGAGTGGTCCGAAAATCTTATCATCCACGACCGCTCTTCCAAACTGTAGGAACTCGTGTTAACCATCTGAAATAGAAAATTATATTATGTAGGTGCGACAAGACTTTCTGACAACCCTGTACAATACTCGATTTCTTGCACCATTAAATTTTTGTATCGAATGGTTGGAATGGTTGGAACAAAATATTGCAATAAAAATCATAAATATAAATGCCATTCACTAAAGAAGTGTATACAAATGAAAAAATTAAAAATTGACAATATTTTCAATTTCACTGAAGCTAACATTAAACGCATGAGAGCGTTATTGCCTCTTCTATATTCCTTTTGTTTGTTTGTTTCACTAAAACCAAACATCGTCTCTTAGATATCTTTCTGCAGCAGTCTCTCCTTGCCGATTGTTTATCAGAGGTAAAGCCTGGGTGTAACGTACGCTAACTTACTAAGGAACAAGCTGAATTATAACATGATAATTGTTCACACACACACACACACACACACACACACACACACACACACACACACACATATATATATATATATGTTTCTCTGTGTGTGTACTAGCCAAATTACCCGCGTGTCACACATCTGCTTGTCACACATTTATTTTGTAAGAAAATGATGATTGATTTTAAATCATTGCTATAATTTGTGGAAAAAACTAATACATTTCAATATTACTCAATGATCTTGCCAATGTCACTTCCATATTCTGGCTTTCTCCCTTTATATCTTGAATAGGAGTCATTCCCTTGTTCAAATTTAAAGTTAATTTAAATCAAAGGGAAAAAAATTTTCAGTAGGTGGTTTGTGCAAAAACAGCTTGATCTGACCCCTTTGATATGTAAGTGTATTGATGAGCAGATTTCAACATTGATATAACAGTTGAATTGTCCCTACAAATGTGTATTGTAAGGAACTACCCACTGATTGGTGACTTCGTGCTCAACTTGACATTCATATTGTCTCATTTTGATCTTGCCGTGATCTCCACCTTCTGGCTTTCTTCTATATTTTGAATAGGAGTCATTTCCTTGTACAAATTTAAATTTTATTTTAAATCAAAGGGAAAAAATCAGTGGGGGAGTGTCTCCTGAGGACCCCCCCCACTCTTTGATCAAAATGAAATATACTTATTTAAGTACCCTAGTAGTTATTTCCTTGTTCAAATTTAAATTTAATTTATATCAAATGGGAAAAACAGTGTGTGTATGTGTGTGTGTGGGTGGGGGGGTACCCCCCATTCGGGAACTCCTTTGTTCAAAATAAAATATCCAAGTACCCTGGGTAGTTTCAGAATATATATGGTTATCTCCAAAACCTTAGGAGGAGTTCGATAACAAACAGACAGACAGAGGCTACAATATAACCAAGTGGACATTTACTGTTTTTTTAAATCACTGATTGATTTTCTGTTCAATTACGGAACTGTATTAATGCTATTTGTGCTTTAAAGGAAGATTAAAACCAACCTTTCACATTTCTAATTAAAAATTAGTGATTTAATTCGGACCTAGAAAATTTGCTTTGCAGTCAAGGGACAAAATTCACCCAAAGGCTTTTAAAGTTTGTATTTAATCCATTTAGACTTCGTTTAGTATCAAATATGAATTTAGCACAGCAAAGAACATAGGAATTGACGTCTAATAAACACAAGGAAAGTTATATCTAAAACTGATATTTGGTGTCCGGTATATGGACTCTCTGTCGGCTGGTGCTTCAGAATACGCCGACTGCACTTCTGCAGAGGTGTAACCCCCCCCCCCACATTGATGCGTCCTGAGTATGACGGCAAACTGCATTCTTGTCTTGGGTATGACAATGAACTACATCCGGCAGCAGGGCCTCTGATTGGGAGCTTCTGAGGAGCGTGGAGCTGCCTCTTGATTGCAGGTGTTCTCGGCTCCACCCTGGCCCGGGGTTGTGGCACTTGTTGGTGTCTCAACTATAGACGAGTAGTTGAACCCCAAACTGGGGTCAAAACACTATTTAAGTGTGAAAATATGTTTTAATACCAGAAATTCATTTTTGGAAAGATTATTACCAGAAATGCATTTTTGAAGAAAAATTATTAGCAATACATTATTACTAGCAATAGATTATTGAAAAAATATTACCAGCAATACATACATACATATATATATATATATATATATATATATATATATATATATATATATATATATTACCAGCAATACATTTTTGAAAAAAAAATTACCTGCAATAAATTTGTGAATAAAATAAAACATACTATCCACAATATATTTTTAAAAAAATATTACCAGCAGTATATTTTTTAAAAATTACGAGTAATAATTTAAAAAAAAAACAAAAAAAACCCAAAAAAAACATCATCAATACATTTTGGGAAAATTTTTTTACCAGCAATAAAAATCCTGTCGGTATTAAGTTGAAGTGTTTATATGCCGTAAAACAAACCAAAGCAAACAGACACATTCGCATAAATTCTAACAATAATAAATAAATTTAATTATAAATCTAACCTCCTACAATGAATACTTATGATATAACCAAACCAAACAAGATCAACCAGTATGCCAAGCATGTAAAACAGTATAAACTATTCATTCAATATGTATTAATCGAGTGCTGAGATCTTTCTCTCTCAAGACAAAAATACTATACTATAAACACTACGTATGAGCTGTTTGAGAAAGTAAAAGTTGATGATATAATTTCTCGAAACGGTAGGACTCTACCAAAAATTATAAACCAAATTAGAATGTCAAAATCAATTTCTCTACAAACCGTGTATCTGAAAAGAAAACATCAATGAAAACAGATTCTTGACAACAACAAAACTCTTTATAAAAGTATATCAATGGAACTGGATCAACAAACGGTTTCCTTAAAATGAATATATATTCTGTTTATATGAATCTATTGTAAAATCTTGTCGGCATTAAATAACCCATTGAGGTGTTGATATGCCGTAAAACAAACCAAACCAAACCAGTATATGGCAACCAAAATAGGGTAATGATCAACATGAAAGGAACTGGGTATGTTTTAAATATGTTCCGCGAACAATCTTCTTACATTTTGCAAATTTAAATAGTAATATTTGAAAACTAAAAGGAAAAGAAATTTTGTCTCTAGTATTTTCCTTAAAGTTGTTCGAAACGGGATGGTGTCAGACAAAAAACGCGAGCAAAAAATATTGAAAAAATTGTGCTATATTAAATGTTGTGCTGTAAGGCTCCAGAATCCACTTAATATAGGCCATTTTTTTAAAGAATATGTCGAGTTGAACCTGTCTGTCATTTATAACATTAATTTAAACAAGATTCCAATGATTCTCTTATAAAAAAGACAAAAAAAGCAACTGTCTAGAATTAAGCATCTGAAGATAAATGATTAAACATCTGAGAACTTTGATTAACCTCAGAGACGATCGTAAGTTGACAACTACCGAGAGCAAAGACAAAATTAGGCCAGTTCTGAAATCCTGAGACAGTCTACTTTCAGACTAGATATTTAAAAAAAAATCATTTTACCCCAATCAAAGCAATAAAGCCACTAGGACGCAAGGGGGTTACTGAGTGTAAGAGAATAGGAAAAAAAAACGCTATTAAGGAGAGAGGACAATAATAGAACAAGACAGTAGCTAACGATTGACATTGCATTTAAATTTTATATATATACAAATGAGAGTAAGAATAGATGGAGTAAAAATCCAGTTTATAGCATTTACTTTTCAAAAAGTGGTTAATACAAAGTCGAGCAATATATTATTATTATTATTATTATTATTATTATTTGTATTATAAGAGATTATAATAAAACATTTTTGAAATCGCTACACAGAAGCTTTCATGTTTCAATACTATGATGGTACTTCTTCAGGTGATGCTGAGTAACTGGAGATTAAATGATTTTTAAGGAAATTTAAAAACAAAGTGTTACCTCTTTTCCGAAAGTTAAAGTGCGTGGGAGGCATAAGGTCAGAGTTAAAAATAGACTTGTGGATATGTCTTGAGTAACCAATTAAATGACAGATCTAAGTTAAATAGAAAGGTAAGCTCAGAGGGTGAAGGTTGGTGAGTTATTTTTTCATGTCACGATAAACTGGAACATAGACAGACCATCATTGACGATTACGGGAAATATGCCAGCGACAAATGTATCGTGATTAAAAAAAAATGTTTTTATTATAATCTCTTATAATAAAAATATGTGTGTGCGTGTAGTGTAGACATAGAAAACACCAGCATGGTAAATGAAAGTTTCATTCGTTAAACGATCAGCATACTATCAACAAACGCCCTATTCCCGATAAGGGGCACCATTCCCTTATTCCCAATAAAGGGCCCCATTCCTCTGTTCCTGATAAGGAGCAACGTTCCTCTATTCCCGATAAGGGGCGCCATTCCTCCATTCCTGATAAGAGGAAACCTTCTTCTATTCCCGATAAGTGGCAACGTTCCTCCATTTCCAATAAGGGGTACCATTCCTCTATTCCTGATAAGGGGCAACCTTCTATTTCCGACAAGGGGCACCGTTTCTCTATTCCCGATAAGGGGCAAGGTTCCTCTATTCCCACTAAGGCGTATCATTCCACTATTCCCGATAAGGGGCAACGTTCCTCTATTCCCGATAAGAGGTACCATTCCTCACTTCCCGATAACAATAAAAACAACATTATATTTTAAACAATAGCGACTTACTGATTGAAAAAGAGTTTATTTTAAATAACAAATAATAATTTTCTCCTTTCTTGTCAATGAACTTAAATCGGTGGTTAATATTAATCATGGGGATCACTGTATCCAGTGAAAAATGTACGTTTGTGTGAGAGGAGGTGTGGTGAAATTGATATATTGTAAGCTACTCAAGAATACGTTATTTTTAGATACTTTATTTGGTAGCTGTAATTGTTAAGATCGTGTCAGGTCAAGGCGCACGGAAATTAAATGCAACTTCCCTGCCGGAAGTTGCATTTAATTGATATCACCTGTCATTCAACTCATTAACTTCAATTTGAACATAGTTTTTAAGGTGATGTCTTGTAATGACTCTGAAGATTTACTTATCTCGACCGTTATGGTTGAAGAGGAAAAAACTTCGACATTAAAGAAACATTGTTGAAAATAAATGTTGCTTAGAAATGAACCATTATTCACTTAATATCTGTAAACTGTGCATTATCATGATTACTGTTGGGAAATATAATTGTGTTTTTTTGTTTTTTTGTTGCTTTCTCTACGGTTTTGAATTCAGTTTCCTTCTAGACTAGTTGCCAATGAATTCAAGTTTCATGCCTTTTCTAAAGGCATTAATGTGAAAAGAATAAAAACTGTCTCTGCTGGAATTTGAACTCTGTCCACCGAATCCATTTTCCACGATGGACACCATACCTCCTATTTATTATGATCTTCTATGCACTGTGCCCCTTCAGAAGTTTGGAGATCATGGCTATCCACAATTCGCATGTCCTTTGTAGTTCTTAATTGTTTCTTTTTGTTATCACTTTTGAACTCTGATCCTCCGTCCATTCACTAAAACTCATTAGGTAGGTTATGCGTTGTTTTCCTCTGCCCATCTTGCCTTCAATCTATACTGTGAGAATTAAATTTTCCAAGCCTTCTTTCCTCATTATGTGCCTTAGAAATTTCAGCACTCACTTTTTGATGTTAATTATGTGTCCATTTTTGTTTTCATTTTCTCTAAAACGTCGTTGCTGACATGTTTGGTTCATGGTATCTTCAGCATCCTTCACTAGAACTAAGTTGCTTCAAGTGTTTTCTTCATCTTTGAGGATATTGTTCAGCATATAAGACTGATATTACATTACAGGTTAGGCACGGTGCAGTAATGGATAGCGGCTCTGATTGAGGAATCGGAGAGCCGAGTTCTTATTCCAGTCGAATCCATTACATTCACTTACGTGCTAATACCCTTGGGAAAGATATGAATCCTCTTCTTCTTCTCCACCCTCCCACCCTCATCTACGGATAAATAGCAGGACAAACCAGGTTCTATAGCCTTAGATGGCAACAGGTCTACCGCAGAAAGAAATATCAACCTACCGAAGGAAAAAATCTGCCTCGTCAGCCATGTATGATCGCCTAAGCGTGTATTACGCATGCCACATAACTGACTGACTTTTTCTTTGTTTCTAACTATATTTTCCTGTTTCTTAATACTCTGCTTAGCTTTAATACTTTGCTTAGCTTTATATCTTTTGCTATACCAATGTGCTTTCTGATTTCAGTGTTAACCTTTTCGTCCTCAATTAAAACACTTCCTAGATATTTAAATTGTTTTATTTGTTTGATTTCGGTATCTCCAATTCGTAATTTGCATGTTGGGCTGTTCCTTTTACTAACAACCATGAATTCTGTTTTCTTGCAATTAATGCTTAGTCCTTTCTTCTCGCTTTCCTTTAATACCTTTTCTAGGAGTTATTGTACTTTTAATGTGCTGATATTAATACTGTGTCATTTGCATATCTTATGTTGTTAAAATTGTGGCCGCCAATAATAAATTCTGGCAGAACTTCTATTTCTCTCAGAATCGCCTCACTGTATAGGTTGAATAAGTCCGGTGAAAGGATACATCCTTATGTCGCACCCCTTTCTAATTTTGTACATTTACTGAAATGATATTTTATCCGTATGCATTCATTTTGCTGCCACTATAGGTTCTGGATTATTCTAATATCCTTCTTAAATAATTCGAGCTTACCTATTAATGATATTAATAATTTCCTGAGTGGAATATTTAAATTTAAATAAAATATTGAATTTAAATAAAAAAGCTTTGAAAATAATTTGTGTAGAAATATTCTTAAATAAATTTAGATAAATTGTATTATGCAATTTTGACCCTAAAAATTGCTGTCAAAATCTGCTTGCGTCCTATACACCGTGGGTATGAATAAAACAGATGAAGAAAAGTTCGAAGGTCTTACTTTACAACTGCCTTTAAGTTTCATGAATAAAGTCCGGTGAAAGGATACATCCTTGTCTTAGGCTCAGACAAATCTATTGAATTAATCTGCCCTTAGTATGCTCCGTAGGGATTAAGTTTTCCAAGCCTTCCTTCCTCATTATATTCTCAAGGAATTTCACCTGTTTTCCTTATTTTGAGTAGAAGTGTTCTTTCTGTTGCCATTTTCTACAAGACTTCCTTGTTGCTTACTCGCTCCGTTAAGTATTCTTCTGTGGAACCACATTTCTGCTGCCTCTAGATTTTTACTCATCCATGAAGAGATTGTCCAACATTCACTGCCATATAAGAAGATGGATACCACATAGCAATCCAGCACATTTTCTTTGTTTCTAAGGAAATTTTCCTGTTTCTCAGCACCTTGCTTAGATTTTTAAATGCTTCTTTCGCTAGTCCAATACGCGTTCGAATCTCAGTATCGTATTTTCCATCGTCTCTTAAAACACTTCCCATATGATTAAACTTCTGCAGCTGCTTGTTGTTGACATCTCCAATTCGTAGCTCGCATGTTGGGCTTTTTTCCTCTTGCTGAGGACCAGACTCCCTGACTTCTTGATGGTTAATTCCCTTTTTCTCGCATTCTTCTACTACCCTGTCTAGGAGGTGCTGCTGTTTCCTTTCCGAGTCGGACATCAACACAGTGTCATCTGCGTATCTTATAGTATTAATATTACGCTATTGAACAAAATGTTAATAACTCTAAACAAATTTCAAATTTGTTATATACTTAAAAAAGAAGAAACGTCATATGACAAGACATTTAAATTTAAATCTTCGGAAGCGTTATAAGATGAAATTATATCATTCGCTTTTATATTAAATTATATAAGTGACGTGGACAGCGCCGGGTATCATTACTAGTATTTAAATTACACAATAAGTATTTTCAGGAATTCTTCTGAGGAACATTCCTCTATGGTACATAGACTTTACGAATTTAAGCGAAGTGCTAGATTGGTGCCAAAATCTCATCATTTTACAGTTTAAATCGCAAGATGAAACCGTAAGTTTTATGCTAACAGTTTCTTCTCAACTCTTTTCTGGCTTCTTGCTTCCCAGACGACTTTAATCTTCAAAAATTTAAATGCAAAGCAATGGTTATCTTATCTGTTATTATTTCCTGATCTTTTATTGTTCTCTCTCCTTAATACTGTTTTTTCTTATATTCTTCCACACTTAATAACCCCTTGCATCTTTGTGGCTTTATGGCCTTGCTTGGGGAGAAATGATTAAAAAATACATTGGAAAGAGATTTTACTATGAAAATGTAAAAGGAAAGAAAATTTGCTATAAAAATGCATTAAAAAGTGATTTTACTATGAAAATGTACTGGAAAAGGATTTTAAGATAAAAATGCATAGGAAAGGGATTTTACAAAGAAAATGTATAGGAAAGGGATATCGGAATGAATATGCATTGGAAAGGGATTTTATTATGAAAATGCACTGGAAAGGGATTTTAGTGTGAAAACGCATTGGAAAGGGATTTTACAATGAAAGTGCATAGGAAAGGGATTTTAATATGGAAATACATTGGAAAGGGATTTTACTATGAAAATGCATTGGATAGGGATTTTACTATGAAAATTAATCTTCTTAGTCAACTTTGATCTTCGAAAATTTAAACGCAATGTCTATCGTTATCTTCCGTCTTAATTCCTATTATTTTATTGCTCTCTTTCCTTAATAGTGTTTTTTTCTCACATTCTCTCGCGCTCAGTTGCCTACCTTGTGTCCTCGTGGCTTTATTGCCTTGCTTGTGGTAAAATGATTAAAAGAAATACTAATAAAGCGAAAAATGACTGCTTTTGACAACAACTGTTTGTTAATTACTGTCAAATGACTGCCGGTAACTGAGACATGACAGAATATTTGTATGTTCTGTAAAATTGGATTTTTTATCGACTTTCCTCGGTCATAAGACTAAATTGAATTCGAAGTTTCTGTTAATATATCTACGACTTGAACAATCGAAAGGTATTTGATGTAGAAAGCGACGAGGAAAAAGCAACAGTAAAATGAGGAAAAGACAAACCAAAAATTAAAAGTGAACTTACCTCATCTCGGATTTCAGGTAAATTAAAAAAAGGTGTGTTACTTTATACGAGGAATATCCCCAAGATATGAACAGTCGCTAAGAACATGATCTCCTGCCCAAGGTGATTACTAAGACCCGTGTTGGTATTGTCAGTGACATTTCTAATTAAATCAACATGTCCAAACCCTCGATATTTCGTAGTCTTTTCTACTTCCTGTTTTTTATGAAAGGATTATTTATTTTGATTTGTTGATTTATATTAGGGTTGTTCGGAAAGTAATGACGTTATACCAAAAGGATATAAAAACTGTTGTAAGTTAGATTTATCTAAATATTATTAGTCTGCTCGGAAAGTAACGACCTTGTGCCAGAAAGGATATAAAAACAATAGTAAGTTAAATTTATATAAATATTATTTATAAAAATCCTGGCACAGTAATTTCGATTCCACGTTTAAAGAAAAGAAATTGATTTTAACCGTAAAATTCTTTTTGAAAGACCGTTTACTTGTTGGTTTGTAAATGTTCTGCAACTTTTGAAATGTTCCAGTGATCAAAACTAAAGTCTAGAGATATCGTCTAAAAAATAAAAATAAGAACTAAACGATATCCATAGACATGGGGAGTGAAACGAGAACAGTCTACCTTCGTAGATTAAATAAAGGGTTCAGTTCAGAATTCCCTGCAGTTTACCCAGATCGATATACACCCGGGGAAGGCCGGAGGACACAACGACAGAAACATTTTGATAGCAACAACAAAACTGAGGAAAAGAGTCCGGGTATAAATAAATTATTCATTTTCTTGGTTCTTGGCAACCAGATCTTGTCTTTTTTGCTTGAATGCACCGATCAGACTGGATCACAAAATTCCAGAGTATTAGCTAGTTATTTGCATACTCCGTAGGAGACGTTTCTCGTTCGCACATCTTTATCATTTGTTCTAATTTAGGGCATTTCTTTTTGTTTATTGCCTTTATATTATAAATTATGATTTTTTTTATAAATATAAATAAATATAAATAAATGATGAAAAGTCACTCGAAATTCTTGCATATTTTTTCAGAAATGTTGCGTTAGCAGTACGAATGCATCCAAAATTCACGTGACATAAATACCTAAAACCAAATTTGTTTTCACCCGTTTACAATCGCAGCCACGCCAAAATTCTTCCTCTTTTTCTTATAATAACTATAAGAAATCTGTTCTCTTGTCGTCTGGTTTCAAGCAATTTTTGTGATTAGATTAATTCCCCCCTCCCGCCTTTATGTTTCAAATTTAGCCGTTTAATTTAATTTAATTTAATTTTTCTTTTTTTAAAAAAACATCTTCTTTGGAAAATCTTTGGACACGTACTGTTTATCAAATGATTGTTTAAATGCTGTATCTGTAGGTAATATTTTCAATGATAATTTACCTATGAACAAAGGGGATATCAGTGTTCCAAGATGAACATATAATACAGGTTATTCAAAATCAGGCAATAAAGGGAATATTACTCGTTCCAGTAATTTTGATATAAATGATCACAAAATTTTTAATAATTATAATAATATTCCAATAATATTTATTATTTAATATATTTATTTGAAACAATTCTAATAATATTATAATTTCTAATCACAGGAAGAAAACATTTTAAGAAGAAAATGAAATAAATAAAATAAAAAAATATATTTATTTATTATTGTCAGAAATTGTGCAGAAAACGCTACGCAATTTAGACAAGAATTATTGAAGTAATATTCAAAATTCATTAAATAAAATACCTAAAGTATAGATTTCATAAGTATGACAAAAAGACACAAAAAAGGGCTAACACACATACATAGACAAAAACACACACACACACGCGCGCACATACACACAAATATATTAGAGGAGAAAAAGTAAATATATATATATAATATGTATGTATATATATATATATATATATATATATATATATATATATATGCATATAAATATATATATATATATATATATGCATATAAATATATATATATATATATATGTATGCATATAAATATATATATATGTATATATAAAAATATATGTATGCATATAATTATATATACGTATGCATATACATATATATATATATAAATATATATGTATGCATATAAATATATATGTATGCATATAAATATAGATATATATATATATGTATGCATATAAATATCTATATATATGTATGTATATAAATATATATGTATATGTATGCATATAAATATGCATATATATATAAGCATATAAATGTATATATATGTATGCATATAAATATACATATATGTATGGATATAAATATATATATATGTATGGATATAAATATATATATATGTATGGATATAAATATATATATATGTATGCATATAAATATACATATATGTATGGATATAAATATATATGTATGGATATAAATATATATGTATGTATATAAATATATATGTATTTATATAAATATATATATGTATATAAATATATATATATGTATATAAATATACACATATATATATGTATATAAATATACACATATATATATGTATATAAATATACACATATATATATGTATATAAATATACACATATATATGTATATAAATATACACATATATATATGTATATAAATATACACATATATATGTATATAAATATACACATATATATGTATATAAATATACACATATATATGCATATAAATATACACATATATATGCATATAAATATACATATATATATATATATACATATATATGTATGCATTTAAATATACACATATATATATGTATATGCGTGTAAATATACACATATATATATGTATATGCGTGTAAATATACATATATATATATGTATATGCGTGTAAATATACATATATATATGTATATGCATGTAAATATACATATATATATATGTATATGCATATATATATACATATATATATACATATATATATATATGCATATATATATACATATGTCCATATATATATATATATATATACATATGTCCATATATATATATATATATATATATACATACATATGTCTATATATATATATATATATATATATATATATATATATATATATATATACATACATATGTCCATATATATATATATATATATACATATACATATGTCCATATATATATATATATATGTCCATATATATATATATATATATATATATATATATATATATATATATACATATGTCCATATATATATATATATATATATATAATATGTATTAATAGTAGTAATAATCTTTTAAGTATAAGAAATTACACTCGCTTCGGTGTCTTGATATGCAAATAATCAAACCAATACCAAAGGGGAAAAAAGTATAAAAAAGAATGAACCAAGAACATGTACGTTAGCCGAAAGTAATCGTTTAGCATACAAGTCCAAATCCCAAAGGAAAAAAACCATATATATGCATATATATATTTATATGCGTATATATATTTATATGCATATATTTATATGTGTGTATATACATATATATATATATATTTATATGCATATATATGCACACACACACACATATATATATATATATGCATATACATATATGCATATATATATATGCATATATATATGCAATCCCTAGTTATAATATTTATATATTATATATGCGCAGTACTTAATGGAAAGCAGTCAATATCAGTGATACAGCTAACATATGTTTTTGCATTGATATGAGTTTGTGACCCTGGGTTTTACGCCCTTTGTGATGATCAGAAAAATTGATTAATTTTGAATCTCTTTATGGTTGTGTATTTTCGTTGTTTGGCCGTAAACCCAGGGTCACATCCTTACATCAACATGAATATATATATATATATATATATATATATATATATATATATATAGTTAGATAGATATATAGATATATTATATTATAATTATTTAAAAAAAAAATGATTCCTTCGCTATATAAGAGTTCTCATGTTTCAAAAACGAGAGCCGAAACCATCAATATAATTATTAAAATTAAATTGAATTAAAGTAACAAGCTCTATTTAACTTCCTCACAAATTGGACATTTGAACTTCTTAAGTTTTAATCGTCTAACATTTACAATTAAAATGTATTT
This sequence comes from Acanthosepion lycidas, assembly GCA_963932145.1. Taxonomy (NCBI): domain Eukaryota; kingdom Metazoa; phylum Mollusca; class Cephalopoda; order Sepiida; family Sepiidae; genus Acanthosepion; species Acanthosepion lycidas. The sequence goes on along the minus strand of OZ010608.1, from coordinate 9,118,290 downwards.
ATTTTATTCAACCTATTTAATTTTTAAATTGTTCCTATTTCTCTCCTTAATATTAATACTGAATATTCAAGTGAGTTTTGTCCTACCAGTTTGCCAAAGTTTATATTTTGAAAAAGTGCTGTACGAAAAGGAGCCTTAAAAGGTATAATTACTTCCAAATTTTATATATATATATATATATATATATATATATATATATATATATATATATTAGTCTAGACCAACCAATGTTGAAAAAAAACGAATTGGATCCTGTGAATTCTGTAAGATTACCAACCAAATCATGGGGAAAAGGTAAAGCGCCTGTGCCCACAATTATTAATAGCCCCGAGGTCATATCTTCCTCGACTGATAAGGCGAACCTCTTCGCCTCCATCTTTGTCATCTAACGCTGAGTTAGGGGCGTTCTCTCCACAAGTTCAAACGTCTCACTGAGTACAATCTTAGTAATATTACCATCACAGCACGTGAGGTCTCTAGACTTATTAATCGCCTTGACCCTAGGAAAACCACACGTCCAAGCAAAATTCCGGTGGTTGTCCTTAAGAGCATCAACCCGAAATTATCCTCGATCCTAGCAAAGTTATTCAACTGCAGGTCATAATTAATAAGAAGGTCGTCGAGCACCTAGCAAAGAATACTCTTCGGCGGCGAGCAGTATGGGTTTTCGGTCGGCCCGATCCACTTCTGACGTCCTAACTACCTTCACTCAACACTATCAGTGAGGCTCTTGAGGACAAACACACCGCGAGGACCATAGCACTACATATGTCAAAGGCCTTCGACAAGGTGTAGCACGAAAGTTTACTACACAAGCTCTCCAGTTATGAAATCACTAGAAGGGTCTTCAGGATCATAAAATTCTTCCTAACATTGATAACTACCTTCCCTGAAGGTAGTTATCAATGGCCAGTCTCCAGAAGCTCTAGAGGTCAACGCAGGCGTCCCCTAGGGCTCACTCCTCAGACCAACCCTCTTTTTTGATTTACATAAATGATTCTGCCTAAGAATATACTCAGATCCTTTGTAATCATCTATGCCGATGATACGACTATATACAGGTGCACCTCTCGAAGGTCAAAGTTTGGCGACTGAACTATCTTCCGCTCTTGCACAAACTACCCAATGGAGTAAAAACTGACTGGTTACATTCAATGCCTCTAAGATCAAGCTAGTTGCATTCAATCATCACCTATCTGACCCCGAACTACCACCAATCTGGATGAACGGAAGTCCTCTCGAGGAAGCACCATGCTTTGAAAGACTTGGGCCTCAAACTCACACCCGACCTCAGGTGGAATTCGTACATACTATCCATTGCTAAGGATGCAGGTAAAATGGTCAGCTCTCTGTACCGTCTCAGTATCCTCTACCTATATAAAAGCCAGGCCCAAAATAGAGTATTATTGTCATATTTGGGCGGGAGCTGCTCATTCTACAGTATCAAAAGCATCTTAAAGCCCTTGTGGATGACGAACTACTTTTCACCCTTCAATCTCTCTCCCACAGGCAGGTTGTGACATGCCTCACTGCTTTACCGCCACTTCCACGGAAAGTTCTCGGAAGAAATACATTCCCTTGTCTTGCCGAACCCCCCCCCACCAAGGGGCTATACAACATTTCTAGATTGTGAGAATTTCTTTTGAGATAATAATGATTTATTGATATATATCCTACAAATTAACCTGGGAAGAATAGGTGAACTAATACCTTTCCCAAAGTTATTTGCGTCTAAGTGAATATAACGAACCAGACTGGAATTTCTAATTCCGATGCGTTATCCATTACACCACCCGCACATCCAAGCTTATAGCACCTGGCATTATCAAGCAGCCAGGCTCGACGTTGCTTAACTTCGATGATTCGTACGAGAACTGGTATTTCAACGTAATATGGCTTTAAACATCTTGACATCAATTTAAATATCTGGAAACATAGGACGGAAAATGAGACGCTAAAACCTGAAGGCATTTATTTACATTATTCGGACTATTGTCCTCATCTTTGTCGCCATATTTATCACAACATTTCGGCCGTTTTACGCTCCGGCCTTCTTCAGGTGGTTGGAATGTCGAACTGAACCCTTTATTTCGCTCACTCAGGTAGACTGTTCTCGTTCCACGTGCCATGTTTGATAGATGTCAGTTATCAGTTATTTCCTGTTAATTTCCCTCTGAAAGTTCTCCACTGCCTTAACCGGGTATTGAACTCACACTCTTTGGGTCCTGTCACTGGATCTAACCAACGCCTTTATCCACTGTGTCATGTGTCCTTGAAGACACATGGCACAGTTGATAAATATGGCGACAAAGATGAGGACAATAGTCCGAATAATGTAAATAATGTACATAATACCTCATCTCAGAAATATAGACAGACTCTGAAGGCATTTATTTAATGATTCTTACTGAAATAGCGAAAAGATGCCTTTCAAAGCTAAGCAAAGTATTATGAAACAGATTACTGGACTGATACGTAATATCAGTTCTCCTATATGGCAGTGAATGCTAGACGGTTTCCTCTCAGATGAAGAAAAGACTTTAAGCAACAAAGATGTGATTCTACAGAAGGATGTTGAGAATACCATGAATCTAACATGTAAGTAACGACGAAGACTTAGAGGAAATGGAAACAAAAACGACACTTATACTTAACATCAGAAATAGACTTAACAATTCTAAAGCACACAGCGAGAAAAGAGTGCTTGGAAAATTTCATACTCACCGGACAGACTGAAGGCAAAAGGGACAGAGGAAAACAATGCATAAGCTACTTAGCGAGCTTGAGTAAATAGATGACGGAACAGGGTCTATGAGAGATAACAAAAAGGATAAAATGTATTTAGGACTACAAAGGACAGTTATGAAGAGCTATGATAGCCTACGTCCTGTTGAGACACTGCACATTAAAGATCAATTATTTTGTGACTATGACTACTTATTAGTACCAAGTACAGTCCTCTAGCTTGAACGCTTGTTTATTTTTTACGGTAAAAGAACATCTTCCTTTACATGATTCAGTAATTTCATTGCAGCCATAAATATTAGATGCTTTCAGGCGGAAAGAAAGGAACAGATTTCTTTTTACAAATTTGCAAATATGCAATAAAGAAGACAGTATTTGATCAAGCGAGTATGTTTTGAATCTCCTCACTTGCTTATATATTACGGCCTTTTCTTTTCAAAATATCTGGTTATGTAATTCTTGATATTACAGGTAAGAACCATTAAATAAATTTCGTAAATGTTTAATTTGCTCTAATTATTATATATAAAGTGATGCAATAAATACTAACAACTGGTTAACACCACATAACACGATGAAAAAAATACAACTTTAAAAAAATTTCTGAATCTGTCTTGCTCTGAATCTAAAAATAAAAAAATGCAATAAAACTAATTAATTCTTTAATTAGAAAAGCTTTTAATTGCTTTTTATGAATAAGATATATTATAGACAGAAAAAAACATTTTTAAGAAAACATTTTTTTCAATGTATAATAAATTTTTAAAAGAATTGTTTTCATTTTTTAATTTTAATTATATAATTTAAAATTTCTGTATTGTCACGATTAGGTGATATTGTTATTAAGTAAAAACTATATTTATACATGATACATGAGAGACGAGGCAGGTTTTTTCCCGCAGTAGGCTATAGAACCCGGCCTGATATTTACCCATAGCTAGTGGGGTGGGGAGAAGAAGGGGATTCATACCCTTCCCAAGGGTATTAGCACGTAAGTGAATGTAATGGATTCGAACTCGGCTCTCCGATTTCTCAATCCGAGCCGCTATCCATTACTCCACCGTCTCACCTTAAAAAAAAGAAAGAAAAAAAACCCACAAAACTATATATATTTATATAGATTTATGGTTAGTAAAAACTATATTTACTAATCATAAATCGAAAAGCTTACTGCAATTCATCGATCCCCAATATTTTAAAAAGAATTTTTTTTTTGTCTGTGCATAAACGTGCCGACATTTATGGACACACAGCATTATCAGAAAATAAGAGTGGTAACTATAGTAAATTTAAAACCAAAGTGCCTAAAATTCAATAAAACAGATTACGGAGAATATTTTTCTAATCTTTTAAGATCACTGGGTAGTTAAAAATTATATAAAAAGGCGTTCACGTTATATTCCTCAAGTAAATTTCATAGATGTCATATCTGTACTCATAGACAAAATTAGATAAACTTCGGGCTGTCTGTCAAGATATCAACCTCTCAACACTTTAAATAAACACCTACCGCCGTGTTAAAAATGTATTTCTACAATATTTTAAACTAAAAGTAATATTTGTTTTAAATCAGATTAATTAAACTTCCAATCGGCTAATATTCTTCAAATAAGGTTTCAGAAAAGTATATTTTATTTTTGAAAGACTTTTAAATAAAGAGAATTACGTTGTGCTGACGCATGGTAAATATGGTACTAAAATCAGCGATTTAAAAATACTTCCATACAGTACAGCTATATTTAAAATAATCATCGCACGTTACACGAGTATATATGGTATATCTTCCTATGATATCATAGGTAGGTTTTCTTAAAACTCTCTTTCTCTCCCATGACAAATGAAAACAATAATCACGCAGATATTATCGGTGTCGGCTGCAGTTGAACCCAGGATACTTAAGTTCTACTAGTTTCTTTTTTCACTAAAACAGGAAATATTTTCGGCGGTAAAAGAAGTAATGATTAATACATTTGCGGGTTTTTCTTAACACTTTTTGGCGCTCAATGTAAAAGTAAGAAATAAGTGAATTGCCAAAATGCAATTAGGGCAAAAGTTATCAAGAGAAAAAGATTGTCGTATTTAATAATAGCAAAAAGATTTACTATAGAAATGCACTGAAAAAACAAGAAGAAATATTGTCAGTGATCGGACCTTAGAGTAAACCTTACTGACTGAATAAAATTAATTATTAATATGTAATGTTTTTAGGATCAGTTAACAACTGATTGGTGATACGTAAAGTTTCTTTTACAAGTCATTCTTTTCCCCAGTTAACAACTGATTGGCCAGAAATGAAATTTGTATCTTCTCGGCTACAAAATAAAGCTTATTAGTAAGCTTTAATAGTACGGTTTATTAGTAAGCTTTCATTTTCTTTGTATAAAATCACCGTATTTTGAATTTGCTGGAAATCACTGTAACAAACAACAAAAATCATTGCGGCTTTAATAATCAAAATAACGACCGCTGTCTTCGAAATGAATGCAACCACACCTCACTTAACGACTTACACATTTAACGACACCCGGACTTACAACCATCTATTTACTCCCATAAAATAAAATATAAATCCAACCAGTCGGTATTGTACGTTGTACGAAAACTTTTACCGTGATTGTTTTCTATTTACATTATTCGGACTGTTGTCCTCATCTTTATTGCTATATTTATGACGTTCCGACCGTTGTACGCTCCGTCCTTCTTTATGTGATATACGTTGGAATTTCGAATTCAACCCTTTATTTACTCCACTGGTTCTCGTTCTACGTGCCATGCCTTTTTTGGATTTCTCAGTTTCAGTTATCTCCCTTTACTAAGTCAAGTCTCCAAGTTTTTGTTTACGTTTACACACTCTTCAGAACACTACGCTACTGTATAAACATTTATAAATAAAGTAGACATGTTACAAATGGTAAGTGACATTAACTCTCTCAGAAGCTGGTTGACACAAACACATTAAAACGTGTAATGTCTGAAATAACGATTATGTATATAACTTTTCACCTAATGTTTAGCGACTAGGCCTTTGGAGCGGATCGTGGTGGTTAAGTTAGGAGTGGCTGTAATATGCTTCATAACAGAAGTGTGTATTATAATATTTCGATATCAGACACTAAGGAACCAGATTTATAGATTAAGGTACCTCCACAAAAAATGTAAACAAACAGAGCATAGCATGATGAAAAAGACGCCGAACTTGACGAAAACAAGTTTTTATCGTCTAATGTTCATTAAAAAGGAAAGATCAAAGTATTTTGGGGGTATTTTTTTTTTACATTTTTTAATCGTTCCTAGCACGTCCGAAATTTTCGTTAAAAATCTTGTTTTTTTTTTGTCAAAAAAAAAAAGGACAGATAATCAATCATTTTCAGTCATTTTTTTCCATTTGATAAAAAAGATGAAAATCTGACTTTGATATTCTTTTAAAAATCAATTATCATTTTTTCAAAACTGATTTTAATAAAATCAGAAACTATAATGTTTATTTAAAATATTTTGAACCAAGCTTAACTTAGCTTCTGCGCCGAAAAAATGTAATTTCAAATTAAAACAAAGCAGGTCATAACCTTTCGCGTCATTTGACAAGTGACGAAAGACATTTTCATGACGTTTAGATAACTTACGGGAAGATAATTCTTTCTACGGATGGAAGGAAGTGAAATTATTTAGATTTAAGTGAACAAATTATTTATCTCGTTACTTTTAAGGAAAACTTTCAGCGCTCTAATTTTTTAATTTTTTTTTTTTTTTGTACTTAGCTTTCATCTTTACGTTTACGAAGCTTTAAGGAAAATATAAAGAAATTAAAAAATAAGACTGTTAAGAGTGAGATTAAATTTCATAAGAAAAAGGTATCTAATTAATTTATAGGTACCTTTCTTATGAAATTTTATCAGAAGTGTACATAAAATACTATAATTTTATGTACATTTATACATTTTACTGTGTTATTTGTATTTCCATTCATTTTATTATTAATTTTGATATTTCTTTTTTGGAAAAATGTCATAACTGAGATTAATATAAAAATAAGATCATATAAATTAAAGTTTAGCAGTTGTTAAATTTTATAAGATGATACTGATACTTATAGGTACCCTTCTCAGTTGAAATTGAAAAATCAAATTAACTTCTCCATACGTGTTTCGCAAAAGTAAAGGCCTTAACAGCGGAGAACAATGCTGAACTCAAATAATGCAACTAAATTGTATCCTGGTTGTTCTTCCGTACTTTATAATTACCGCCCGATTATAAGTACAAAAATTACATTTTTTAATTACTGCGGATCTTCTGATTGGTCTAAATGATACAATTTTCAAAGCGCTAGACAATGACAATCTCATAAGGACACTTTGAAAGGTTGATGTTGCTTTTAACTAATGTTATAATATTTTTAAAAAACTTAATGTAAAAATCTATTATAATTAAAGAAATAACAAATAATTGTATTAAAAATTCAATTTTCACTGAAAAAATTTTTTGCTTTCAGAAAATATTGTCCATATTCATAAAAACAACTAAAAACAAATAAAAGCATTTGAAATTAAATAATATATTTGTTTTATTAAGTTTTGTATGTTACAATTCAGAGCTGATTTTTAGGTACCATGGAGCTAATTAAAAAAAAAAAAAAAACATGATTTGCATTCTTCAAAGCCTTGTGCTTTTTTTTTTAACTATTGTAATCACTAAGGTTGATGCGCTCGAATTTCTAGAGTTTTTCATAAAATTAGTTATGGGGGTGTTAATAAATATAAAAAAAAATATTTCTGCCATAACTTTAATAAAAAAAAACATATTTATAATAATTTCGATCATCTGTGAATAGTTTCTGAAAGTTTCATTAACATCTGACAATTATTTTTATTTTTGCAAGATTTTTCAAATTAATGTGTGTAATACGAAATAAAACGTGCAAAAAATTATCTGTTATTTACTAGACCATGTTGGTACAAAGAGAAACAAGGTTTTTTTTTAATCAAAATTTAGAATGTTCTAAAAAGAAGCAAAATTTTTTAAAAATAATTAAAAAACTTTGGTCTTTCCTCTTCATAAAAACATAAGTATTTAGACGATAAAATTTTGTTTTCATAAAGTTTGGCGTCTTTTTCATCAGACTATGCTCTATTTTTTAGCGAATTCGTGGAGGTACCTAGATCATCACCGAAGGAAATGTAGAACTTGTACTTTGTTTTTGTAAATGGCTAAAAATGACGAATAGAATAATTCAAGAGAAATAAATACGAACAGAATTCGATAAGAAGTGCAAATAAACCGAGACTGGTTGTAGAGAGAAGACAAACAAAAATTCATTGAAGAAAAGGATAAAGTTAGTTGGATTAAAAATGGAAGAGAATAGATGACAACAGCAGCTATTGCTGGCGGACAGGGTGTTGTAGAAACAAAAGAGCCATAGGCAATGATAAAGAGGTCACACATACACATATACACACACGTTTGTATTTAAGATGCAAAGTAAAATGCACACTTAAGAAAGGCAGACTCGTCAGTGGGTTGGCTGTGATAGACAACAGTGGGTGACAGATTATTGTGATAACTAAGGTATTTTTGATGCCACGTGTTAAGCTGTAGTCTTCTTAACTCACTTCTAAAACCGTATACGAGTTGGTGAAGAAAACTAAATTTTAATTTAATGAGATTTTTCTTTTATAGGTAATTCAATATAAAAGAAAATGTTCATGCAACTGTAAATGAACACAAATTTTGCTTGTGATATTTATAATTGTTTCGGGGGGTTTTGTTTTTTATCTTTGCTGAAATACCCAAGTAGGTTTCTTTGCTTGAAAGAAAGAAAGAAAGAAAGGAGAGAGGAAAAGTGGTGGAAAGAAAGGAAAAATAGGTAGAAAGAAAGAGACACAAAGAAAGAAAGGGATGCACAGAAAGAAAGAAAGTAAGAAAGGAGGAAGGGAGGAAAATGAGGTAGAAACAAAGAGACACAAAGAAGGAAGGAAGAAAAAGGGGTAGAAAGAAAAAGACCCAAGGAAATAAGGAAGGAGGGGAATATAGGTAGAAAGAAAGTGGCACAAAGGAAGAAGGAAGGAATGGAAAGGAGATAAGGAAAAAGAGGCGCAAAGAAAGAAGGAAGGAAGAAAAAAGAGGTAGAAAGACAGACACAAGGAAAGAAGGAAGGAAGTAAAAAGATGTAGAAAGAAAGAGACACAAGCAAAGAAAGAAGGAATGGAAAAGAGGTAGAAAAAGGCACAAAGAAATAAAGAAAGAAGGAAGGAATGAAGGGAAAAGAGGTAGAAAGAAAGAGACACAAGGAAATGAGGAAGGAAGGGAAAAGAGGTAGAATAGAAATAGATAGAAAGAGAGAGAGAGAGTGAAAAAAGGCAGGAAAGTGTGTCAGAAAGAGAGATGTAAAGAAAAAAAGACAATGAAAGATAGAATAAGAGAAAGAAAGGTATAAAGTAATAAATAGAGACAAAGAAAGAAACATTTTTCTCATGTTTGCAATTGTTTCAGACTTTGTTTATATCTTGGCTGAAATGTCCAAGTGGTTTTATTTGTGCATGAGAGAGAGAGAGAGAGAGAGAGAGAGAGAGAGAGAGAGAGAGAGAGAAAGAATGAGAGAGAGAGAGAAAAGAAGAAATTAATCTTCCTATATAATGCATCAAATATATTTGATAATTAGTGTTATCTCCCTTGCAATAGTGATGCAAGGTATAAGTGCCTTTTCCTTATGACAATGATGGACTGCTATTTTCACAAAGCAGGTAAAGAATGATAATGCATAAATGATTAAGATTAAATGGCGCTGACACTGAGTGGATAGTCCATATTCTGCCATCAAGCTCGCTGTTTCCCTCTGTTCTTGTCTTCGATATGTCCTGCGAGTGTCAAATTCTCCAAGCCTTCTTTCCTCACTATATGTCCCAGAAATTTCCAATGTCTTTCTTTTCAAATAACGAATATATTTAAAAATTACTGAATTTTTATTTAAAAGTTATCAAATCAAACTTTGGTCCCTTCAAACCAGGTTAATTTGTTGCGGAGCGAGAGGAATGATCATTTTAAGGGTTACTGAATTATCTGTCTAATAAACAAAATTTAGAGTATAAATTAAGTCAGGGCAAATAACGCCACAGTGGACAGCACTGGCAGCAGTTTTAACAGAACAAGTGAACATTTTTTGTGACAGCAAGAATAACAAGCCATGAATTCAAAACAAATCATCATAAATGGTAATGGTATGAGTAGCCTTTCTTATATGGAAACATAGCAGCCCGTGTTACATGAGTTAGGCTATTCTTTACTCCCTAGCCATCGGGCTGGGATCAAAATGTAGTATCTGTTCTCCTTATCTCTTATATCAATGGTAATAAGTCGTTTCTTTATAAGGAAACGTTCCGCGTCCATTGACCAACCAGCCAGTGCTACACGAGTTGACTATTCTTCACTCCCTAGCCATCGGACTGGGATCAAAATGTAGTATCTGTTCTCCATATTTCTTATAATAATAGCAAGATTATCCGTTTTCTTATAAGGAAATATTCGGTATTCATTGATCAGCAACCAGTGCTACCATTGGTCGAAATTTATAAAAACCTCTTAAAACAATTTTACAGGAAAATAGTTTTATCAAGTACAGTTATTGCTCTTTCCATTATCTATAGGGGAGGGCTACCTTTTGCTCGATGTAGTTTGAAGAGCGTCAACATCTTGATTAGGTCATTATTTTTTCTTTGAGTTACATGTCAACCCATTTCTGTTGCTGAAAGTCCTCAAGTGATGTGGCTTTTGTTATTTGGTACAGTTCTTTTTTTTGTGTGTTTCTGTAGCACCCATCTACGATGTTTGTCGCTCCTATATTAAATTTCTAATAACTGATCCAGACACCTAGGTATGGGACAAGAAGTGATTTGTTACATTTAACGTCCAACACAAAACTATTATATCTCTATTAATCATCTTAAAGACATTTTCTTTACATTTCATCAGTATGACTGATGCTAACCTCCAGTAGAGAAATTCACTGCGCCTGCTTAATCACCTTTTTCCCTGGCATGAAGTGGAACGATTATATTGAACCTATTGCTAAGTCTTCTATAAATTTGCCATAAGCCCGTGAACCGAATATTTCTGTCACTAATGGTAATGACAATATTAGCTAACCCCTGTTGGAGATGCCTGCTCATGGACATTTATTAACAACCGGAGAACCAACCTGTGGTCTATTCTACAACTGAGCGGACCTTAGTCACAGTTTCTGGGAGAGAGCAAATAATCTGACGTGACAAATAGTTTGAACAAGGATAGTACGCTAAAAAAATCGGTCACGGTGTTAAGAGAACCACGACAATAATAGCGGTGTTAAAAGAAAAACCGTCCTTTTGACAAACTGTTCTTGTTTTGTGTTTGTTTTATTCTTTTGTTTTTCGTATCCGTAGGTTAAAATTTGCCTAAAATTTAACTAAAAATTTTTTTTTTAAATTTAAAAAAATTGAAAAAAAAAAAAAATTAAATTAAAAAAATTAAAATATGAAAAAATCCTTTCACTGACTACAAAAATGCTTTTGTCTTCATTTGATATTTGCGGTTGGTAAAAAAAAAATCTTACGAGAAGAGTTGCGTCCCCTCTTTCAATAAACTGACTTATAGTGTAAAGTCAACATTTTTGGATATATCCCTATTATCAAAGAATTTTATTATTCGCGGAAAGTATATTTACCGGATCTCGAGATCCTTCTGTATGCTATAAAATTTCATAGCTGAAACCATGTATCGATCAATTGTAGGATTTGCGGGTAGTGTAACGGATATGGGCGCCCGAAAGTTAAATCGGGGAGCCGGGTTCAATTCCACCCGAGCTACCTGCGTTTAATTTTACACAATTACTTTTGAGAAAGATACAAATAGCTTCTCTTGCAAGTTTTTGGTTAAAAACCAGAATAGATTGGAGAAGGTAACAGGAAACCCCTCCACTATCTTTTCACAGCAAGACATGGCAGTTCACAGATAATAAAGCTAAGGAATCTGTGAAGAAGGCACGGGAAATCACACTAATATTTTTCCCAGAAGAGCATTTCACAGATAATAAAGCAAAGGAATCTGTAGAGAAGGCAACGGGAAACCACTATCTTCTCCAATAATGTTTGGCAATTCACAGACTATAACGAGACATGACTTCCTTTTATTTCCTCCACAAATATTTTCATGGCAACTGTTCTGGTGAGCTTTTCTTTCCTTATTGCGTCAACTGCATGAATTTAAGCGTGCTACTAGATTGGCAACTGGGTCTCACCGTTTTACTGTTGGACAAGCAAGATACAACCGCCGCATCTACTGTAACAGTTTCTTTTATCGCACTTCTCACCTGTGGAACTCATGTGGAACTTTTCTTGCTTCCCTTATAACTACAATCTTCAAAAATTTAAATGCAGCATCAATCAGCATCTTCTGTCTTCTTAAACCTTGTTTCTTTTTTGTCCTTCCTCAATCCTCCACATTCTTTTACTTTCACTCCCTGTAACCCTTCCCCATATTCTAGTAACATTATCGCCTTACTTGAATTCTTGCGGAATTTGTGGAATGTAATGATCGCTTACGTTCAAAAGTGACATGACTTTCTGAATGGAAATACCTTAAAAAAAATAAACAAAAAAAAAACAAACAAGTTGTTTTCACTACATGAATAGCTAGTTATACTAATTAACATTTAAAAGTTAGTTGAGACCCAGGATATTCACCCGGAGAGATAGAAAATATTCCTTAAAATGCTTTACAACATTATTTTTTTTTGTTCTTATTAACATGTTTATTGCTAACGTGGATATTTCTTCTTTTTTTACACGCGTCAAAGAAAAAAATTAAATCAACCTACTCCGTGTGAGTTTCGATCCCTTGACGCCACTGTTATAATTCTTATATCACTCCTAGCTGTTATATGTTTTGCTGAGGCTACTCGCTGTGACGTCATTATTTCTTTCTCCTCGAATGATACCAACGGACTGGTACTTACTGAGATGAGTAGTGTGGGGAACCCGATCGGACATTTTGTCTATTTTTCTCAGCCGAGTTTCCGGCCATAGACATAGCCACGACTGAGTCGTACTCTGCCCGAAGACAGAAAGCATGACAATTAAGAGCCAGACAGCGGACTTCCTGATTCCAACGCACTTCCTCTGACTTTTTTAAGGCGTTTTGCCTAGTTCATTTTTGTTATTATCCGGTGTGGGGTGGTAGAGGTGTCTTATTTACTCCACAACAGATATTTAAACCCTTACATAACATCTACGAATTTAGTAGTCACCGTAAGAAATTCTTCTATAAGAATATTTACACGTCATTATGATAAATAAAATACTATTTTTTTAACATATTCACCGCTGATATTTCTATGCCAGACCACGTATACCATCATAAATTCTGTCGCATGGTTGGATTATCGGTGATTAAACTGGTTCCCTTCACCTGGCTTTTCTTTTAATGAGGTTAAAAACACCCAGCAGATGAACTTTATTGAAGGGTTAACAGCCATCTAACACACTGGTGGTGACTGGACTCTATAGCTATGTATACAGCCAGTCTGGTGATTACACGGTATCGCTGGATGGGCGGAGGGCTTCCTAGACTGAACTCAACGGTCAGGGTATATCCACAATAGAATCAAGAGTCATGTGTTTGTGACCAAAGATAACCTTCAAGCTGAAAGACATCGCCTGTGGGATGACATGGAGATCAATGTGTTTATGTTCAGTTACTTGCTCAGGAGACATTCAGTCAGTTGTATGCTATGCGTGATACACGCGTAGGTGATCATGTATCTCTCGATACATGACTGACGAGGCAGATTTTTTCATACCATTTCTTTCTGCTGCTGTCATCCAAGGCTATAGAACCCGGTCTGTCCTGACATTTCATAGCTAGGGGAGAAGAGGATTCAGACCTTTCCTAAGGGTATTAGCACGTAAGTGAATGTAATGGATTCGACTAAAATTCGAACTTGATTCTCTGATTCCTCATTCCGAGCCGCTATTACCCCACTATGCCTCATCACATATCCATATATATATATATATATATATATATATATATATATATATATATATTAAAACAAACCTAAACTTTATTTTCCACCCAATACCAAGCAATATTACAAACATGCCAAAAAGATTCCACAATACAACCCACATCATTTAAATCAAAGTATCAAGTTAGAATTTAACATAACCATGTGAAATATTTGACCAGTCAGATAAAACTATTGTTTTGAGTCTATTTCTGAGAAAATTTCTTATAGAAACCCGCAGATTTCAACTTTACCAATAGGATTCATACCTTTTCCAAGGGTATTAGCACGTAAGTGAATGTAATGGACTCGACCAGAATTCGAACACGGCTCTCCGATTCCTCAATCCGAGCCGCTATCTATTACGTTACGCATGAATAAATGCCTCGCTGCATTTTAACACAGATATGTAGAAGGACCTGGCCAGGTGATCAGCTACTCGGTGACTCTACAATCACACCAGGTCATGAAAGTGATAATAACATTGATAACTGTTATTACAATAGTGCTTGTCGTTAGCGCGGCCATTACATCCTGTCAATACCTGATAAATAATGGACTATTCCGCGTTTTGATAGCGTGGAAAGTTAGAAAAAGACAATATTTGTTTCCAGTGAGAAAATGAAAGAAAGAAGGAAAGATAGAAGTGAATAGATAGATAGATAGAGAGAGAATCAAATTAAGCTTATAAGAACAGATACTACACTTTGATCTCAACCAAAAGACCAAGTAGCGATTATAATTTTTTGTCGTCTCAAGGTGGCAGGACGTGATACAAGGTCAGTTTAATGTGTCGTGACTGTACGCATGCACCCGGGCCAGGTTAAAAAATGAGCTAGCCCCGCAACTGTCGGCAATGGCGACCGCGATAAATGCGACATTTTTCAGATGTACAGTATCGAATGATGAAAACCGAGTAAGGCAAAAAACTAATTAGCATAAATGAAATTACATCGTCAGTTAAATTATTCTAAAATCATTATTAAGAGAAATATTCTTAAGACGGAGATTTGGAAAGAAAGGAAGAAAGAAGTGTTTAACGTCAGTTTCAGTGAAATGTAAAAGTTATCAATTTCAAATCTTTTCATCTGTAACCACTTCTTAAAATAATATTCATATATAGCATTTATGATTGTTGTTGCAATATTTTAATCAATTTGTTATGCTCAACTATTTTAATGGCGTGATATGGAAATTTCTACGGATATTTTATTGTCATAGAACTCGTCATGACCTTATCTGAACTTAAGAATTAAAATTCATCAGAAAATTAAAATAGGAAAACCGTGAAAATTTCACGCATCTTTCTAGTCATTATTAAACTTAGGTACCTCCATGAGATCGCTAAAAAAAAGAGTATATAGTATGATGAAAAAGACGCCAAATTTGACGCAAAATGTTATCGTCTAAATGTTTATATTATTATTAAGAGGAAAGATCAAAGTTTATTTTAATTATTTTTTAAAATTTTTCCTTCTTTTTAAAACATTCTAAATTTTGATTAAAAAAAACCTTGTTTCTCTTTGTATCACCGGAACTAGTAAAATAACATATACACTTTTTAGCACGTTTTTCTTTTTTTTTGTGTGTGTGATACACATTAATTTGGAAAATCTTACAAAAATAAAAATAATTGTCGGATGTTAATGAAACTTTCAGAAACTATTCACAGATGATCGAAATTATTATAAATATTTTTTTTTAAAGTCATGGCAGAAATATTTTTTTTATATTTATTACCCCACCTCCATAAATAATTTTACCAAAACGCTAGAAATTTGATCGCGTCAGGTTTAGTGATTATTATAGTTAAAAGCACAAGGTTTTGAGGAATGCAAATCAAGTTTTTTTTTTGTTTTTAATTGGACCCCCTCCCTACCCGAAAATCAGCTCTGAATTGTAACATACAAAACTCAATAAAACAAAGATATTATTTAATTTCAAATGCTTTTATTTGCTTTTAGTTGTTTTTATGAATATGGACAATATTTTCTGAAAGCAAAAATTTTTTTCGATGAAAAATGAATTTTTATTACAATTATTTGTTATTTCTTAATTATAATAGATTTTTACATTTAAATTGTTAAAATATTATAAAATTAGTTAAATGCCGCATCGGGTTTCCTGAGTGTCCTTATGAGATAGATCTTTTTTTAGCGCGTTGTAAATTGTATCATTTTGACTAATCAGAAGATCCGCAGTAATTAAGAAATGTAATATTTTTTGTTTATAATCGGGCTGTAATTATAAAGTACGGAAGACCAACCAGAATACAATTAAGTTGCGTTATTTGAGTTAAGCATTGTTCTCCGCTGTTAAGGCCTTTACTTTTGCAAAACACATGTGGATAAGTTTATTTGATTTTTCAATTTCAACTGAGAAGTGTACCTACAAGTATCAGTATCATCTTATGAAATTTATATGATCTTATTTTTATATTAATCTCAGTTATAACATTTTTCCATAAATGAAATATCAAAATTAATAATAAAATGAATTGAAATACAAATAACACAGTAAAATGTAATAAATGTAAATAAAATTATAGTATTTTTCTGTACACTTCTGATAAAATTTCATAAGGTACCTATAAATTAATTAGATATCTTTCTTATGAAATATGAAATTTAATCTCACTCTTAACAGTCTTATTTTAATTTCTTTATAATATATTTCCCATAAAGCATCGTAAACGTAAAGGTGAAAGCTAAGTACAAAAAAAAAAAAAAAAAAAAAATTAGAGCGCTGAAAGTTTTCCTTAAAAATAACGAGGTAAATAATTTGTTCACTTAAATGTAAATAATCTCAATTTTCTCCTTCTGTAGAACAAATTAGTCTCACGGAATCCATCAATATTTCATTCATCACCTGTCAAGTGACGCGAAAGTTTATGACCTGCTTTGTTTTATTTTCAAATTACATCTTTTCGGCGCAGAATCTAAGTTAAGCTTGGTTCAAAATATTTTAAATAAACATTATAATTTTTGATTTTCTTAAAATAAGTTTTGAAAAAATGATAATTGAGATTTAAAAGAATTTCAAAGTGAGATTTCCAGTTTTTTAATAAAATCAAAAAAAAAAAAATGGTTAATTTTGCTGACTCAAAAAAAAAAACAAGATTTTTAACAAAAATTTTGAACGTGCTAGGAACCATTAAAAAATGTAAAAAAAATACCCTTAAAAATACTTTGATCTTTCCTCTTAATAATAACATAAACATTTAGACGATAAAATTTTGTTTTCGTCAAGTTTGGCGTCTTTTTCATCATGCTGTGCTCATTTTTTAGCGATCTCGTGGAGGTACCTAATTAAACTATTTATGCTTATTTTTCTTTTTCTTAATGACATTTAACGTGTATCTGTTGAATGTATCATAATGTATAGTTGCACTCTCAACACGGATCGTTGACTTGAATGTTTATCTGGACTCAATTTCACTCCAGATCTCAAGGGGAATTCAGATTTACGATCCATATGTAAAGATACTGGAAAACTAGCCAGTTTTTTTTTTTTTTTTTTGTTTCGCACCCGAAAATAAGGTCCTTCTCCTCCCATCCCCTATCTTTACAAAATTAGACCAAAAATAGTGTTTTAACCTAGGGAAGGTTACTGAATAGAATAATCGCACGAAGGTTGGTAATGCACGATAATACTTAGGACAAGAACAACACATATAAGATTCATCAGCGGCGCGTAGAAGAAGTAATCAAGTGCTAGAAGGGAGTCAAGTGAATTCCACAATGAATCTCCAACTGCAGGATATCTACCAACCACCCCACATAGTCAGATGTGGCACAAGGCCGAATTTAATGTGGGGTATTCAAGCCCATACACTCGGCCAAAAATTCCCCGTAGACCCAGTATAAAACGGAGTTGGGTAGCTGTTTTCCGAGACGAGACTCTGCCCTTCGACATAGCCTCGTCTGGAGATGCTCTCTGCTCCGAAGCAGAGAGTTTGACGAGCACAGCTTGATACGAATATCTAACTGCAGCCCAACATACAGTATTTACTACTGTATTTATGTGAATGGGGACATACCCTTTATCGTCCGTAGGTATGCTACAACAAATGGAGTGGAGCACTCCTGCCATATCTGAGCTGGAGCTTCCCAGCCCTCACTTTCCAGCCCTGATAGAGTTCAAAAGCCTTTACGCGGGGTTGTGGTTGATGAGTTATTTTCAACCCTGTAGCCACTTTTCTAGAAACGTGACGACGCAAGCCAATCAATCTATCGCTATTTCCATGGCAAATGCCAGAGACTAGCTACATTCCTTGAGTTCTACCAATTCAAACCTTTACATCTAGAACTCGCCATGCCGCGCTTACAGGGTCGGATCACCATCATTCCTTTCGTATTCCGTTGGAAAGAAAGAAAAGTTCCACTAAGATTGGTTCGTTTTTGTTTTTTAATCAACCCAAGAAAGGCAATAAAGCTACTAAAATGCAATGGGGTTGCTGAATGTGAAAGAATAGGAGAAAAAGAAAAACATTATTATAGATAGAGAACAATAAAAGAACAGGAATTAAGAAACCAAAAAATACGACTGACATTGTATTTAAATTTTTGAAGATCAAAAGAAGCAAGAAGCCACAAGAGAGTTCCACAAGCGAGAAGTGCGAGGGCAGAAACTGTTATAGTCTTCTCGAGAACCGCTGATGTGTAGAACAGATTCCCGAGAAGATGCTTCTTCGATCAATCTTAACCACTTCAATTCTAGAGTCAACCGTTATCTATCTTACATATCCTCAAACTATCTTCTTACATATAGGCAGCATTCTCATTCAGTAACTATCTACCTTCAGTGGTTCAGGCATTGTGTTAGGTAAACATTTAGCTGAAAAAGAAAAGACACATGCGTCGTTCAGCAATAAGTGTGGGAAATAAAAAAAGTCTATTTTAAAGAGCAAAAAGAAAAAAAATTGTGGCGTCAGATTTAAGAGTTTTTGAAATTCAACTTAATTGAATGACTTGATGACGCTATGCTGTAAGGTCAGACATTCGAACGAGGAAGGCTAGGCGAAGTATGACAACGAACTGCATAGCCACCATCATTTTGATCTCGGATCAGACAGAAAACAGAAGTTTAAAATGAATAAATTAATTTATCGACCTTTCAATATGGAGAGATCAACACAAAATTATTTTTGGCATGCAAGTTCTGTAAATATCGACAGGTTTCAAGGAAACAGATAATAGATTGACGTAATAATACAATGAGATATATATATATAAGCAAAAAACCATTTTTTCACCAATGGGTATTTCATCGTAGTGCAATGGTTAGCAAACTGGTTTTGAAAATCATAGTGTGTTTAGTCGTTATCAGCTGCTTCTTATTTGCGGTTTAGGACAAAATACGTGCATCAGCGTGGGATAATGAATAATTAATAAGCTCCTAACCATTATTGATGGGTAGTAAGTTGTCTTCTCATTGAGTGCTTCACACAGGTAGCATTTGAACATTCTTTACATACACACACACACATATATACAATAAATATATATATATATATATATATATATATATATATATTGTATATATATATATATATATATATATATATATATATACAATATATATATATACAATATATATATATATACAATATATATATATACAATATATATATATATACAATATATATATACAATATATATATATACAATATATATATGCACAAAATATAAATGTATACAATATATATATATAAAATATATATACAATATATATATACACACAATATATATACAATATATATATACATACAATATATATACAATATATATATACACACAATATAAATATATACAATATGTATATAAATATACAATATATATACAATATGTATATATATATATACAATATATATACAATATGTATATATATATACAATATATATACAATATGTATATATATATACAATATACATACAATATGTATATATATATACAATATACATACAATATGTATATATATATACAATATACATACAATATGTATATATATATACAATATACATACAATATGTATATATATATATACAATATGTATATATATATACAATATGTATATATATATACAATATACATACAATATGTATATATATATGCAATATACATACAATATGTATATATATATGCAATATACATACAATATGTATATATATATGCAATATACATACAATATGTATATATATATATACAATATATATACAATATGTATATATATATATACAATATATATACAATATGTATATATATATACAATATATATACAATATGTATATATATATGCAATATACATACAATATGTATATATATATATACAATATGTATATATATATACAATATATATACAATATGTATATATATATATACAATATATATACAATATGTATATATATATATACAATATATATACAATATGCATATATATATACAATATATATACAATATGTATATATATATACAATATATATACAATATGTATATATATATACAATATATATACAATATGTATATATATATACAATATATATACAATATATATATATATACAATATATATACAATATATATATATATATAATATATATACAATATATATATACACTCAATATAAATATATACAATATATATACAATATATATATACACACAATATAAATATATACAATATATATATATATATATACAATATATATACAAACAATATATAAATATATATATATATATACAATATATATACAAACAATATATAAATATATATATATATACACAATATATATATATACAATATATATACACACAATATATATATATATATACACACAATATATATATATATATACACACAATATATATATATATATACACACAATATATATATATATATACAATATATATATATATATACAATATATATATATATATATATATATATATATATATATATACAATATATATATATATATATATACAATATATATATATATATATATACAATATATATATATATATATATATATACAATATATATATATATATATACAATATATATACAATATATATATATACAATATATATAAAATATATATATATATCAAATATATATAAACAATATATATATATATATATACACAATATATATACAATATATATAAAATATATATATATATCAAATATATATAAACAATATATATATATATATATACACAATATATATACAATATATATATAATATATATATACAATATATATATAATATATATATACAATATATATACAATATATATATATACAATATGTATATATATATATACATAGTATATATATACATACAATATATATATAATATATAAATATATACAATATATATATACACACGCAATATCTATATATATATACAATATAATATATATATATAATATATATATACTATATATATATATATATATAATATATATATACTATATATATATATATAATATATATATGCTATATATATATATATACAATATATATACAGAATATATATATACAATATATATACAATATATATATATACGATATATATATACGATATATATATACAATATATATATACAATATATATATATATACGATATATATATACGATATATATATACAATATATATATATATAATATATATATATATACAATATATATATACAATATATATAATATATATATATACAATATATATATATATACAATATATATAATATATATATATACAATATATATAATATATATATATATACAATATATATACAATATATATATATATATATATACAATATATATATATATATACAATATATATATATACAATAAATTATATATACAATATATATGTGAAAATATTGTAGAAAATAGGAAAGAAACTGGTTTGGTAAATAATCCATAGCATTTATGCTGCCTCCATCTGGTTTTAAAGGTATTTTTCGTGGACCCACTGTATATCATATTATTGTTAGGGTTTTTCGTGGATGATATAGTGCATGGAGGCAGCATAAATGCTCCTTCAACAACATAAACTTAAGACATCAGTCCTCTCTATCTAAATATTTTTGGCACCTGAAAAAAAAAAATAGGACCCCTAAAGTAAAATGGAAAGTCATTAACAGGACTAGAACTTGCAAAACTTGGGATGACCCATGCCCTTCATGCCTCCATGAGAAACTACACATTATTAAGCTTCTAAACAATAAAAACCTATTAAAGAACAGGCAAGAGTTAACGGTTTTCTGCCGACAGAACTGAACTTACGCTCTGAATAACTAGCTAAAACCACGCATACTATAAAATAAAATCCATAGCCCATAGTTGTAATACCCTACAAAAACCGATAGCCCTTTATGAAGTCGTCAAATAACAAACGTTACGGATTTTTTATATACACAAATCCATTCCATAAAGAGATATAATAAAAGAAAAAAAGAAAAATAAATAAATAAATCTCCGTAGACGCTCAAGCTAGACTATGCGAAAACTTCCTCCGTCGTAAATTTAGGCACCCCCACCTTACCCTGACCAGGCATCTATGAAAGTAAATCTATACTGATACAAATTATTAACACCCCTCCACTGCCGATTCTAAACAATCCGCCCTTGATGTTACCATGGAATTTTTTATTCCAATTCTGACCATACTATTAAAACTCGTAAATTTCAGAAATAAGTCATTCCCAAAAACATTTCGCTTGAAGATGGAACAGAGCCTACTTTAAATATTATTTTGAAATTTTCGGCTCTTGTTTTGAAACATGAGACCTCTTATGTAGCGTGTTGGAATCATATTTTAATAAATAATTATATATATACAATATATATATATATTATATAAAATATATATATATATATATATATATATATATATATATATATATATATATATATATATATACAATATATATATACAATATATATATATATATATATACAATATATATATATATATATATATATATACAATATATATATATATATACAATATATATATATATACAATATATATATATATATACAATATATATATATATATATACAATATATATATATATATATATAACAATATATATATATATATATACAATATATATATATATATACAATATATATATATATATATACAATATATATATATATATATATACAATATATATATATATATACAATATATATATATATATATATATACAATATATATATATATATATATACAATATATATAATATATATATACAATATATATATATATATATATAATATATATATATATAATATATATAATATATATATATATATATATATATATATATATATATATATATATATATATATATATATATATATATATATATATTAATATATATATATATATATAATATATATATATATATATATATATATATATATATATATATATTATATATATATATATATATATTATATATATATATATATATAATATATATATATATATATATATATATATATATACAATATATATATATATATATACAATATATATATATATATATATATACAATATATATATATATATATATACAATATATATATATATATATATATACACAATATATATTATATATATATTGTATATATATATACAATATATATATTTACAATATATATGTATATATACAATATATATATTTACAATATATATGTATATATACAATATATATATACAATATATATATATATATACAATATATATTGTTATATATATACAATATATATATACAATATATATTGTTATATATATACAATATATATTGTTATATATAT
>OZ010608.1:9084675-9089675 GCA_963932145.1 Acanthosepion lycidas | reverse complement strand
GAGGTGGTATAACCGTAACTCATCTTTTAGAATTCCAGAACGCAAGTTCAGTACGAAGGTGGCAAATCACTTTTGGAGCTTTAGTGATAAGCATGACAGAAGCCCGGCTATTAAATGGAATATTTTACGAAATGTAAATGCTTGCAAAGTGAATGACAATTCGTATAGGCTGTGTCAGAAGGAGAAGCTAGCTATAGCAACATACAAAGCTGGCACTGAGTTCTTGAACGGGAAGAGACGAGATTTCTAAGAACCCTGTTTGTTAAATTGACTTAAAAGGAAAAAGAATCTATTTATCTCGTAATGATGTGTGAGAAATCGTATTGATAATCTCTTCTCCCACCAAATTTTGTCATTTATTATATAAATTACAAGAAAACTACAGAACAATAAAAACAATTAAAAAAATTAAATGAATAAAACACAGTATCTAAGTACAATAGTAATATTTTATGTGCAGCTCAAAACGTGGAAAGTGTATAGTTCCATAAAAAAATATTGCAGATGGACCCCAACCACCGCTGAAGGTAGTTCAATCCTAAAAAGGGATAAATTCTGGACGGGCCCTTGCCTATTGAAATGTAATATGGCAGTGGACGATTAGCAGCCACTCTTTTCTGTTCAAGAAATCGCAAGAGGCTTTCAAGCACCCCTAGAAAAATGTCACATCATAGGAAGTATCACTTTTCAGATCTTCCAAAGAGAAAAAAAATATACCCGTAAAACAAGGAGGATTTTAACCACTCTTTCAAGTAAGCGTCATTTCTACTGACCTACCAAAATAAACAAGAAAACTTTAACCACCTCTTCAAAACTTTCCCATTTCATAAAGCCCCACCCAACAAAAAGGTGAAATTTTAGCATACCACGGAAGTGAAACCAGTTTGGCCCCATATCAAAACACACAAAAAAAAAGATAAAAAAGAAAAACAGAGAAAATGGGGAGTGACCTTCCCCATAAAACAAGATGCACAAATCCCACGTCTCACAGTACAATGATTACATTGCTTTTTGTTTTTTAAATTCACATAAAAAATGAAACAGCTTATCACAAGTCGCAACAATTTGCAACAGAACAGACACAACACTATAAATAAAAGTTTCATATATATATATATATATATATATATATATACTTATACTCATAAAAAAGAAAATAACTCACTCAGAAGGGAAATCCTCGAGAGTGCCAACATTGAATATTATCCAAATATTCATCTCCGCCCAGGCCTTTTCTCTATTTTACCTTTCCTAACAGAATTATTACTCTCCCAAGCAAAGGTGCACAACTGTATCAAGAAATCAAAAGAAAACTGTTGAATCTGTCAACACAACAATAAAAACAATATTTCCACACGTGACAGTACTTGACGCAATTTCCATTTGACAATATGAATACAATGTTTCAGTCCTAATTCCGTATGAACAATAAACTCGGTCGTATAGTAATTGTAGAGAATTCATTAATCATATCATTTTTATGGCATCTTCGTCTGAATAGATTTATTTTATTTTAAATTTATTTTATTTGTGTCTCATTAAAACAGCATTTTCTAGGTTAACATTTTGAACATGAAGCTTCTGGTGTCATACAAATCCATTGAGTGTATTTTTAAGTCCTTTTATGTTCAGATATTCTTTTCTTTAAATTTCGGGATGTTTAGCCGAAGTAATTGCTTTACATTCTTTTGCGTTGACTACTCTTTCTGAGGAAAAGCTAGCTACCTGGTTTACAGTAATTAAAATCTTAAATGATTTTGAACATTTCAAAAGTAATTTAAAATTTAATCAATTTAAAAGACGTTAACTTGAAAATTCGTAAAACTAACTTTAAAATAATGGAGTATCTTAGTAATCTATGATACGGAGCCCCAACTCCACTACATCTCAATTATCACAAGGTAGTATTCATATAAAATACAAATTTTATTGTAACTTAATTATGAACAATAATGGATCATATGAAATATAGATGAACAATTCAAATAGAAAAATTGAAAATAAATACAATGTTTCTAAATACAAATTAGAGTCATGTCATGATAGATCATTCCATCTTAAATAAATCAACAATATTTTGTTACAATTTTTAACATCAACTTGAGATTTGTCTTGTTAAAAAGTTGAATAATTCTAACACATTCAACATTATGGATAGAATTAGTGAATTTAATATAGTGCTTTTTCGAGTCTTAGCATGAGCAAAACAAAGTCACAGATTTGGAAGAAAAGAAAAAAAAAAAAAAAAAAAAACAGACTGACGTCAAAATCCGAAATTTTTTCATCCTTTAATAGACATATGTGTTTGATTTGCAACGTATATAAATATAGGTAGAAAAAATAAATAATAAGATATCGAGGACCACAAAGCGCTGCCCGGAGCCCTCAATCATCCTTTGGTTCCCCTTCCTGGCCGGGGGCTCGGTGGGTAGTACACACCAGCCTTGCTCATAGTTCCAGCAAGTCATTCTTTGATTACTCTCGAGTTTCGGACATGAGTGGGATTGGAAGAACATGGAAAGAAAATAATGCTAAAATCTAATAAGCGGTGGTTTGATTGCCAACCTTCCAGTAAATGTGGCATAGTCGTGCATTTTGTTTTTGAAGGATGTATCCCACATTAACAAATGCAGGTTTAGTATTTTGAGAATTTAGGATTCTTGTAAAAAAATATGCGTAAATATTGGTTTTTTTTTTTTTTTTTTTATAAAAAGAATACACTTAATAAGCAAAAATGTCTAGAATTTTGATTACCTTCACCCACCTATGCTTCCTTCCATCTTACTCTTTTATTTTCATAATTCCTATCACTAAAATTTACCAAACTGATTTAATTCCGCTTCGTGGGTCCGTGCACCTCTTGTTTGAAAATTGATCCTAAGGGAGTCTGCGGACGCCTTGGTTGGGAATCTGTTCACAAGGTCCGTGGTTCTCTGGTTAGGGTCTTTTCCCTCCGTTTTCATCTTAGGGTGTCTGTATCCTTAAGTGGTTGGGTGGTGGTAAGATTCGTTTTTTTATGGCTTATCAACCAGTTGCAGGTTATTTAAAGCCAGAACATAGTTTTACATTCTAAGAATTATTTTTTTGGAGATAATATTGGTTTAGTGATACAAGTCTTACTAATTAACCCAAAGCTGGGGTTAGAGGTGGATTCATGCCTTTCCCAAAGGTATTTACGCGTAAGTGAATATAACGAACCGGATTGGAATTGGAACTCGGCTCTCCGATTAAAAATTCCGATGCATTATCCATTACACTACTCGCACATCCAAGCCTACAGAACCTGGTATTCCCAAATGTTTATCCATCTAGGTACTGACCAGGCTCAACGTTGCTTAACTTCAGTGACCGTACGGGAATTGGTATTAAGAGAGTGATAAAAATTCTAAAGAATTAGAAAGAAAATTGTGGATGTCATAATTATCGCGTAAAGATTGAGAAAATATCTAAGAAAAAATGCTGTGGAATTATCCAAGTTGGAACTCCTTGAGAATACTTATAATCGGAGGGGATTGGAATGAAAATGTTCTGGGTGGAAATATTAAAAAAAAATTAAATTGACGTGTGGGGACGAGATCCGAGATTAAATAAGAGAATGAAAGAGATAAAAATATGAGGAAATAGTCAAATTAGTTTATCAAACAACACCCTTGTCCTATAGTCGTTGTACTTTTGCATTCACGTTTTTCTGCTTAATTAAACAACTATTACGAGAAAGCAGTAATGTTCGCGTGTGTCTCCGCTCAGAGGCCGGAAATAAAAACTGAAAAACATCAAATTAAACACAGTTTGGCATTTGTCCGTATACGCACTCGAACGGAATGTCATAAAAGAGACATAAAAGAGACCACTGGCTAAAAAAATAGTTCAAACTCTTAGGCATTTCCAGTTTGGGGACGCCTCAGGCTCCAGCGAGGTATTGCGTGGAGATGAGCCTCAACCAGAATAGAAGAAATACGGTTTCACTATTTAATTCTTCTACAATAGGTTTTATATCTTGGATAACGTAGTAGTTCTTGCTTAATGCATATAATTCATTTAAATATTCAGGTTTAAAAATCAAATTTAAAAAAAAAAATTCGTTATTAATTTCCAATGAGGTTTTTAGCGATCTTTGTAAATAAGCGATTTTTTGTAACTTTTGCAATTAAATGGCTTAATTAATCAAATAAAGTCATTTTATGCTTTGAAAGTGGTAACCACCTGAGTATTTAGATCATAGTTAAGGAGTAAAGAGAAGTAAGCGATGTTAATATTTTTAATATAATAGCATATATTAAAAAATCTAACAAATATTTTATTTTTATTATATGCCATATATGAAAAAATAACTACTAAAATGCTTAAGACCATTTAATTACTCTAATTATCACTATTCCGTTCATACTATTTCATGGGATAGGAAAAATCTCTAAAAGGAAAGACTGTATAGCACAAAGTAAAAGAACTTGCCCAACTCAAAGCCCGTTATCATTGTTTCAATGACATCTTTTTCTAATAATGAAAGATTGTCAATTTCGAAATTTTAAAATGATCAGATCAGTAAAAAATGTTTATACAAAAAAACACCCTTTAAAATTCCTTGAAGCTCTGAACTATTTTCGTAGAACAGTTGATTAATTAATGAAAGAAAAAAATCGAAATAAATCACAGAAAATTGACAGAAAGTTGACCATTTCGACTTCTAGTTTTAAGGATTTTAATGCAAGATTATTTTCAAGAATATATACGAATTTATTTTAATGAATCCTTGTTTAAAAATATTTTTAAAAATGCATTTTTAAATAAAAATAATTTCAATGTTTTTTTATAAAAAAAATTTTTAAATTGTAAAAAAAAAAAAAGTAGACCGTTAAAATGAATGTTAAGTGGCATTGTATAATTAAATCCTAAAAAAATTACCTAAACGGAAAATGATATAACAATTTAAGACGATAAAGAAAGATACTTCCCTAATCGAAAAGACTTACCTTTTTTCTGTCTTGGTTCTTTGATTTACC
>OZ010608.1:9052175-9079675 GCA_963932145.1 Acanthosepion lycidas | reverse complement strand
TTGATAAATGTGTTGTGGAACTTAAAATTTTTTTTTTTTTTTATGTGAACTTATTTAGATATATATATATGAACATTATAGATAAGGGTAACAATGTATTTATATTGTGGACACATATGTATGGTAGTATGGATATATATGTATAAATAGATATACACGTGTGTGAGTATAAATATACTAATATGAAGCATGTTTGAATACTGAATATTTTTTTTTTTTTTTTAACGTGTATGCTGCATGGGTGTGGATGTATATGTATAAATGTTTTTATGCTTTTTTTTTGTATGTATATGTATATTATATGTGTATGTACGAGTATATGTGTGTGTACATGTACTTAAACATGTGTATTTTTATGGATTAAACTACTTGTAATCTATATATGTATATAGACGTAATTACCTTAGAATTTATATTTGGTAAATGTACATATGTATATGTATATGTATATGTATGTGTATATATATATATATATGTATATATGTATTCTTTTTATATTTTGTTTTGTATGTAGGGTTTTGTGCTTATATATGAATGTATATCTATTTAAGGGTGTGTATGTGTATATGAGTATGTCTCTCTCTCTCTCTCTCTATATATATATATACGGATGATTAAATGGTTAGATTAATTTTTTGATATATTAATTTTTTGATATATAGATTTGTATATGGATATATGAATTGTATATGTATGTATATGTGTATATATATGTGTGTATGTATATATGTGTGTGTGTATGTATATATGTATATATATATATATGTGTGTGTGTGTGTGTGTGTATGTATATATGTGCGTACGTGCATGAATTGATTTTAAATGAAATATTGGGTCTTTCTAATGATATTTTAATTTATTTTCTTAATTTGTAATGTCCTTCTTTTGTAATATTCTATAGTTTAAATTTTGTTTTCTTTTGAAGGGAGTTTCATTTCTAAATTGATAATTTAAATTTAAATATACCATTCTTTGACTATTAATAATAGTAATAATATTAGCTAAATTCCTTTAAAATGAAACACTTCCGAAATCACACTGATAAAATTAAATTTTAACTGTGAAATCTATATATATTTTGAAATATAGATAAAGATTGTAAAATGTATATATAGTTTATGTACGAGGATAAATGAATTTTTGTGTAAATTATCTCAAGTGTTTCTACGGTTTTTTTTTTTTTTTTTTTTTTTTTTTTTAATGATCGTATGTATGTAGGGATTCACATGAATACCTTTTTGTGAGACATATATGAATAAATGAAAATTAATATTACCCTCAAATTCTATTAAATAATGAAACCTAATCTTTAATTTAGTTTACCAATATAATAAATAAATTACATTCATAAATTAATTTTAAATATTAAAATAGATGTTATTGTTATTTATTTTTTTTTTTTTATATATTGTGGAAATACAATTAGTCGGGTGAATAAACTATTAAGATTTTAAATATTTCTTTATGTCCTAGATAAATATGTTTATTACAATAATAGTTATTTAGTCCTGAAACTATTTACTTAAAAAATTAAACATTTAAGTTAATAAAATTTTTTTCAGACATCGAATTTTCTATCAAGCATTGTAAACTATCTTTTACATAATTTTGTTAAAACAAAATTATAACAACTCCATCTCTCTTTCCCCCTCCCCCTATCTCTCTTTTTACCATAAGACTCACTTGTATACATTTTCTACAATTCATTTCCGTTTTATTAACCATCTAAAGAGGTCAAGTTTCAGTCACTCCTCCTACTCCAATATAAAACATACTTAAGAGATATATAAAATTAACCCCTCCCTATACTTTATATTGTCTGTTTAACTACCACTCTCAACCCCCTCTATTAAATTACAAAAATTACACTACCCACCAATTTCTAATCCTATTTTTTTCTCAATTCGTTGTTGGAAGATTTACCTGATGATCCTGAATCCTTAAAAAAGGATTTAGGTGAAGTAAATTATCGTAATGGTACATTAAAGTGGTTTGTTTTTCATTATATATATATATATATACATATACATATATATATATATATATATATATATATATATATATATATATATATATACATATATATACATATATATATATATATATATACATATATATACATATATATATATATATATACATATATATATATATATATATATATATATATATATACATATATATATATTTATATATGTATATATATATATATATATACATATATATATATATATATACATATATATATATATATACATATATATATATATACATATATATATACATATATACATATATATATACATATATACATATATATATATATATATACATATATATATATATATATATACATATATATATATATATATACATATATATATATATACATATATATATATATATATATATACATATATATATATATATACATATATATATATATACATATATACATATATATATATATATACATATATATATATATACATATATACATATATATATATATATATATACATATATATATATATATTTATATATATATATATACATATATTTATATATATATATATATACATATATATATATATATATTTATATATATATATATACATATATATATATATATATTTATATATATATATATTTATATATATATATATTTATATATATATATATTTTTATATATATATATATATATATATATATATATATATATATATATATACATATATATATATATATATATATATATACATATATATATATATATTTATATATATATATATACATATATATATATATATATATACATATATATATATATATATATATATATATAATAAAAAAATAATTATATATATATGTAATTATATATATAATTATATATTTATATATATATATATTTATTTATTTGTTTTTTGTGAGGTCTCTTTTTTGCTCAGGAATGCGCTATTTTAAATTTCTACTTGTTTTTTTAGTTTTGGCAATTTATTTTATAAATGTCTGCTTAAGAAATATTATTGCTATTAATGTTTGAAAATCTTAGTTTTGGACGTGCTTGTGACTATTTTAAGATTATTTACATTCTGGATAGTGGATGTGACAGAATTGGTTGGTATAATAGTATAATCTTTTTTCATGTCATTTACTATTGCGGATAATGTTATTAGTTTTGTTTCGTTTGTATATTTTGTATGCCTTTCTCCTTGTGTTGTGGATACGATACCCCAATTGACCCGAATAAAACAATCAAATTAATTACCTACTATAAAAAAAATTTAAGACCGCTATCCTTATGCTCAAAAATAACAACATACCAGCTAAGTCAAAACTTCGATGAACTAACATTAGATATGTGTATACATACGCCTACAGAAGCATACACATACATATACATACATACATACACAGATTAATACAAATACACCCCCCCCACACACACATATATGACTACACGCGGATACATAATATACACATAATCACCCAAGCAAAACAAACACAAACCAATATACAAATATGTACTCAGACACATAAAACCGTGTCCATGCATGCACAAATCCATACGTAAACATTTATACGTATACACGTACACATAGGTAAATATTTAGGTACAAATACATACAAATAATTATAAATAAATACACATATATATACACATACGTATATGTATATATATATATACACATATATATATACATACATATACATACACACGTATATCCACACATATGCATACATAACCGAGAATACACAACAAATACACACAAACAAATATAATGTAAACCCTAAATGCACATATATATATATATACACACACACACACATATATTCAGTTGTATGAATATAAGTTTGTGACTTATTCACAAACTCATATCCATGCAACTGAATATGTTAGCTCTATCAGTGGTATTGAGCGATTTCCAATAAGTACTGCACATATAAAATAATATATATATATATATATATATATATATATATATATATATATATATATATATATGTGACACCCACCGGTGGTCGCGGCCGCAGTCCAGCGCCAACATGTGACATCCACTGGTCGCGACGTCAATATATGACACTGCGCCGTCGGCCCGTGGTCAACTCCCAGTTGCGCGCGAAGCTGTAAGGTTTCTTCCACTAGCGTTTTGGGGTTGACTCCTTGTCGCAGCCACCAGCCTGTGTCACGATCGATCTGGTCGTTTCCTGTTCGTAACAGCTTTGATCTCAAGTCTAACCTACCCACGTTATGACTTTGATCTTAGGTAGACGAAATCAATCAGGCATCGGGCCGTAGTGCAGACTGAATCCGAGGTAAAGGTGATACCGCACAAGTGTAAGTAAAAGAAAAATAATAAAACAAACTCATGAGTTTCAAATATGTTGAGAAATAACAATTAACTTTATCTATCTGTTGAATACAGGAGTGTGTTTCTCTCCCGGTCCGTTTCTATGGATTCGTGACACTTTTTGCGTTTCTTAAGCAAGTTATGGTACCTTAAGTCGTTCGTCAATAAAAACTTGCCTTTGGTCGGAAAGTCGAAAAGGACGTGGAAATCTTTCGGTCAGCTTCTGCGAGACAACACTGATTCTGTAACTCTGACCGTGTCTGGCAAAAACTCTGCCGAAAACTCTGCCAAAAACTCTCTGCTCATCTGCCTCGAGACGTTTGTTTGTATGAACACCAACCAACTCCGGGGTGGGGCCTGTCGTAGTTTGGGTTCTTTGACAATTCTTAATTCCCAACAAGAATTCTCTTTGTTCTTAGGCCAGGAAAATTAGTTACTTCCCATTTTTGGAAGATTAATCACTTTCCACTTCGGGGTTCCTCCCTCGTCCGTGAGGGAAGGTCGGAGGAGAGTTATCCTCCTAGACTCTTCCTCCCTCACATTGGTATTAGGTTGGTGCAAAAATAATGACGTAATAATGTCGATTTTTGACGTATTTTTTAACGTCAAAAACGACATTATTACGTCATTGCACCAACCTAATATCTCATACCAATCCCCTTAGTGGGTATTAACAACTTCTCTGTCTTTCTCATACATTCACCTCCGCCTATCACCCATGCTACCACTTAGCCAATGATCTCTCGGCAGTGTGGGTGTGGCTAGACTGGCCCTCTCAAAAATTATCAAAAATTTTGTTTTCAAAATCCTTTTTTTTCCCCTTTCTTTCGGCCAAAACATTTACAAATCCCAGATTGTCATCCAATTCCTTATCACATTATAAATCCACTTTAGCTCGGACCTCTACTGACTCATTAATCATTTTTGGCTTCTCCGCTGGTCAACCTTCAACTGTGTGGCCGTGCTCACCTGACAATTGAATTCTTTATTTTTCTCATGTCTTAAAATTCTCTTATCACCAGATGCTCATTTTCGAGTCGACAGTTTGAATAAGCAATAATAATGACCCCCTTCTCGACTATCTTTTTTTCATGTCAAGTTTCGTACATAGTCCGATGGCTTCTCTCGCTGGAAACAGGAATTAAAGTCAAATGATATCTCTGAAAGATAATCAATGGCTACTCTCCAGGTTGGTCCCAAACTGAAATTTTTTCATGGCCGCATGCGTCGGCCGGCTTTGTTTATCTTTTAGAATTCTATTTCGTTTGACGCGTCACTCCCTTATCGTGACATTAATTAATTTGACAGAATCACAGTCTCGCTCCTTCTGACTGATTTTCTGTCTTTTGCGAAAAGTATCTTCCTTTTGTAAATAAAATAAATTCTTCTTTTTTAAATTTCGGTATAGCTCTTCCTCGCCTTAAGTATTTACCATTTTTAATTTCTATGGTTAATTAGTTAGCCAATTACCGTAGCTAAATAGTGTCATATATATATATGTATTGAAGAAATTTTTTTATGTTTAACGTTCTTTTTATAGATACAAGTATTTAAGTAAATGCTCTGTTTATAATAAACAGTATTAAATAACATTTACCGGCCTGAATGTCCGAGAAATTTTCATAGAAAATATTTGTCCTTTGACAGGATTCGAACCTGCATCCTATACGGAACCGCCATTTATCCGGGCGTGCCTAACCGATTCGGCCACAAAGGAAGAGGGTATATGTTTAATTAACGACAAAGGATGGTCAGAGATCGGGTATATATACATTGGGTTCACACTGACCTTCATATACGGTTGGAATATGTTGTTATCGAGGTCTAACGTGATATCGAGTAAGTTCACTATTGTTAGTAGCCTAACCTTAAGATTCAAGCTTTTAAATTCTCTATGAATCGTTTTCCTTATGCTATCTACTTTTATTTTAGTGGAATTCTCAACTATCATAAGCCCATCGTCCCTATATTAGCCAATTCTATCTATATCAGCGCTTAAGTTATACAAGATAAACAAGTCCACCTGTACCAAGGGTTCGAAGTCCAAGGATTCCGTGAAAATGTCAAAGTAATCATTGGAATTGTTTTTAGCCCATTGCTCTTCATTGTAAAATAGGACGAATCTTCCGCAGTTCAAGATTGTATCGAGTTCACTACTAGAAATGTCGGCATATCCCTTAGAAAATTCTAATGCTAATGTAAAGAGGTCTTTGGAGATATAGGAATAGTAGTCACTATATCAAATTGTACAAATGAACCGTTCCTCTTATCATGTAAAAGGTTTTGTTCCGACATCGGGTTTATGGTCCTTGAGCAAGATGTAGGATTCCTTGGTGCACAACTTGTTCAAACTGTTGCTGATTTGTAGATTGTATGTAATGATTTTACTTACATTATTACTAGATTAAAATTTGTAGTACCTATTTTTTGTAATTCTTAGTCAAATTGGTTTTACTCAAATGGTAAAAACTAAGTTAGGGCAGAAGTTTATCAACCTAATTAATAAGCATTTTCCCAGTAATAATCCACGTAATAAAATCTTCAATAAAAATACATTGAAGTTAAGCTATAGTTGTACCCATATCCTTGAAAAAGTCATAAAGAAACACAATAACAAAATCCTAAGCCAATATAAAAACCAGAATAACAATGAGAAAAATAGAAGAACTAGTATTGATAATGCTAACAAATATAATTGTAGAAAACTTGATAATTGCCCATTGCAAAACAAATGATTGACAAGCTCCCTAGTTTATCTAGGCACAATTTTAACAATAGAAAATCCGAGTCTCCAAAAATTCTATATAGGTAGCTCCAAGAATGATTTTAAGACTAGATAGTATCAGCATAACCTGTCATTCACAAATAGTGTTTATAAAAATAGAACCTCTTCGTCCAAATATTTTTGGAAATTAAAAGATGAAAACAAAGCACCTATGGTAAAATGGAAAATACTTAAAAAAGCTAGAACCTGTAAGTCTTTAAATGAACCATTTTTCCTATGCTTTAATGAAAATTTGGGAAACATTAGATTCGAGGATAAGAATTCCTTATTAAATAAAAGACGTGAACTGTCAATTGTAGAAACAGTTCACATTTCACCTTAGAAACACCCAATTTATAGTATCATAACATTAAGTCCTGATCGGTAATATAAATTTATAGTCCACTCTCTCTGTCTGTCTGTCTCTCGGAGTTCCCATGGTTTATGTTCCCCCTCTCCCTACCGAACGAATCTTAACCTTGTCTATCAGAAGAATAACTTTGGGCGGTAATAACTAATTATAATCAGGCCCTCTATGGATATGAAATATACTATAGCGGTTTGTATTTATTTATGTATGGTTATTTGTAATTGATTATGTATATACGTATGCATTTTATATATATATATATATATATATATATTCATTATATATATGTGTTTATGTGTGCTTGTATGTGTGTGTGTATATATATATATATATTTTCATTATATATGTGTATGTATGTGTGTGTATATATATATATATATATATATATATATATATATATATATGTACAGATATATATGTGCATTTGGGGTTTACGTTATTACGGTTGTCCTTGCTATTTTTGTTCCTTATGTGTATACTAGGTTCCATACGCATATGTGTGGATGCACGTGTGTATGTATATATAAGAATATATATATATATATATATATATATATATATATATTAAAATAAAAAATATTATTTCGGTTGAGCACTCGCGGAGAAAAGTGAAATTGTAAACAGTGACTGCTGCTGATGCAAGACTCTTCGTTAAGACGAATTGAGTTCTCCAGTCACTGGCGTGTTCATCTAAAAATAAATACGTCTGAGTTCACCGTCATCTCTGCTAGGCGCCAATGACTTCGACTGATACCAAATCGGTCGGGTAGAGTTTACGACTGATACCAAATCGGTAGGGTTTCGATCCTGGCTTGAGGCAATCATATGTTTGGCCACACTGATGAGCTGTGAAACAGCGAAACAGTCTGCCTGTGGATGAAAGCACACACACACACACACACACAGACATATATATGTATATATATATATATATATATATATATATATATGCTCGTGTATATGTATATATTTATATATGTATGTTTTTATGCATGCACTTATTTGTACCTACGTATTTAGCAATGTGTATGCATATATATATATATGATGGCCTTGCGATTGTGTATAGCATGAAACAGACTGTCGCCTCTGGGTGTTGGCTTCTATACACACACACACACATGTATGTATATATATATATATATATATATATATATATATATATATATATATATATATATTGAGATGATGCCCAATACCAACGACCGGGTTATGTGCAACTCGCTCAATAGAGCCTCGATCATATATATATATATATATATATATATATGTAAAATGAATGCTCCTCTTAAAATTTAGAAAATTAAGAAAAAATATTGATATTGGTGATCACTCCAGATTATTAATATCAATTTAAAAAACTTAATTTTAAATTAATACGAATATATAAAAATGCATTTGTGAGAACTTCGACATTGTTCTGGTTAGCAAGCATGTCTCGCTAGATAAATTAATACTAAGTAGTGAGTTCAATCCTCACTGGTACCATCATGACCTTAGCCTTGTGCCACAGCTATGCTATGCTTAGTAAATCACTATAAGAATGCATCTGGGGTTGAGACAAAATGTAATAGTTTATAAATGACACGTTTCGCCGAACATCTGACTTTTATATCAGCCCATTGGCATTCAAGTAAATATGTTTGCGAAAATGTTTTAGTGTGAGATTAGTGCACGGATATTGGAAGAGTAACTGATATCGGTGAGAAATTGAACGCCCCATTCAAAATATAATAAATTTTAAAATAGAACGATATTGGCGATCAATCTAGATGTAGAGAAATTGATTTAGAACTTTGACACGGTATATGGTTAGAAAGCTTCTTTTCGCTAGAATGCTGAAAGAGAATTCGTTTTCTCCTCAATTTCTGTAGCACGTGGAAGGCAAATTCAGCCTCCAACCTCTCGTCTATTAACAAGCCACTATCTTCCAAATTAATATCGGCCTTTTCACAAACTTCACTTATTTTTACATTTAATGCGTCGACTTCTGTCAACCATTTATTTATAAGTGTTTTTTTGTTTTACGAAATGAGTCCTTTTTAACGAATCCTTTTTTGGTATCATAGTATCGATAGTAGCCGTTATTTTTTTTTAGTGAATCTTTGGTGTATATTAAGGTCTTTACACCTTTTATAGTTTTAAACTAAGTCATTCTGCACAAGGGTTTTACAATAAAATTTATGAGGTAAAGCCGATGAAGAGAAGAAGAAAGAAAAAGAAAAAAAATGAACGAAGGAAACTGCTCCAATTTTCTCAATAGATACCCAAATATAGCCGTAACACTGATTGTACCCCTTCCTCAAGCGAATCACGTCGAAGCAAATGTCCTTTTAATATTTATTAAATATGTCTCTATTTTTGTTGCATAAATGCTCGTTCGCATTATTATTTTTTTTTTTTTTGCGAAATGCTGCTAACTGTGCTAGTTTTTTTTGAAAATATGCGGGTTTTTATACCCTTTGAATCTCTGTGACCAATAATTTGTCCTCTGTAGAAAATAAGGGTAAAAAGAGCATTGACGTGACACAGCGATAGAAAACAGGACAATACCAAACTTGAGTGGAAAAAATAAAGGCTTTATATCAGAAAGAGGAAGAAAGGAAAGGGAAGATAGAAAAATTGGGTTTCAAAAATTGTTGCAAAAAATGGTTTTTGCGAGGACTTAACTGGTGGCAATAAAGTTCATTCGGTTAACAGTTCTTTTAATTTTGTTTCAACGTCGGAATATATTCGTCTTCAAGTTGAAGAGGGATTCAGTTTTCGGATGCATTGCTGCAACTGTTGGGGCATCCTCGTTCCTATGTTGCATACTTGGCCGCTCCATTTTCGGACACTATGTGGCTGTCGGTTGAGTTTTACGGAGCTAAATTAGTCCGTGTTGACTCGTCGGTGGCCCAGGAAAAAAGAGGGCATTATAGGCTGCTTTCAGCCCAACCCAGAGGCCGGTGATAACGATCCCTACAAAGGGAGGCAATTCATTTATCTATATAATATTTTCAATACAACAGAGATGCGAGTTTGATACTTACAAGGTGCCCCTCGCTTAATTGTCGTAGCCCATCTAAGCTCTGCTGAGAAATTCATTTAGAACTTTGACATGGTATAATGGTTAGATGAGCTTCTTTCGCTACATCAATTATGACTGAGAAACTATTTCGATACATACTATGTGCTCCACACTTAAGGGTCGTAGCACATCTAAGCTACGCAAAGAAATTCATTTAGAACTTTGACACGTTATAATGGTTAGCAATTCCTTTTATTTATTATTTGTGAATTGGCATGTATTCTTGGGAAAGACTGAAGCATTTTCTCGTTGACTTATCCATGTATTCCTTTTCTATATTTTCTTTGAATTGCTATGTATTCTTAGGAAAGATATTGGAGTAGTTTCCCGTTTCATTCTATAGAGATACCTTTACTTTATTATTTGTGAAATGCCATGTCTTCGTTGTAAAGATAGTCAAGTGCTTTCTCCTAGCCTTCTGCATATATTCTTTTTCTATCGTATCTGTGTATTGCTATGTATTCTTGGGAATGATAGCGGAGTTTTTTTCCGTCTCTTTCTTCTCAGATACCTTTACTTTATTACCTGTGAAATGCCACGACTTGTA
This sequence comes from Acanthosepion lycidas, assembly GCA_963932145.1. Classification (NCBI taxonomy): domain Eukaryota; kingdom Metazoa; phylum Mollusca; class Cephalopoda; order Sepiida; family Sepiidae; genus Acanthosepion; species Acanthosepion lycidas. The sequence continues at coordinate 9,068,572 of OZ010608.1, read as the reverse complement.
GGAAAAGATAGTGTCGTATTTTCCCGTTGTTGTTTCAGAGATTCCATCCCTTTATTATCTGAAATGCTATATCATCTGGGGAACGATTGTCGAGTGATTTTCCGTAACCTTCTTCCGTTTTTTTATTATCTGTGAAATGACATGTATTTGGAAATTTAGCGAAGAGGTCTGCTGTTGCCTTCTCCACTTTTCTTTATTATCTATGAATTGAAATGTACATTGGGGAAAGTGGAGTATTTTGCCATTGTCTTTTACCACATATATCTTTCCTTTATTATGTGTGAAATAGCACGTAATCTGGAGAAATATAGCGTAGTAGTTTCCAGTTGCCTTCTTCACAGATTCCTTTTTTATTATCCGTGTAACAACATGTCTTCTGGAGAAAAATAGTGGAGATGTTTTTGTTACCTTCTCTACAAATTCCTTTTCTTTATTATCTGCGAAATGCTATGTTTTCTGGGTAAAGATAGTCAAGTAGTTTCCCGATGCCTTCTTCACAGCGTCCTTTTCTTCATTATCTATGACATGCCACGTCTTCTGGGGACCGATAGTGGAGAGGTTTCCATATCTACAGATTACTTTTCTGTATTATCTGTGAGATGCTATGTCTTTTGGAGAAAAACAGTGAAATGTTTTCGCGTTTCCTTCTCCGCAGATTTCCTTTTTTTATCTGTGTTAGACCGTGATTCTCGGGAAAGATAGTGGAGTAGTTTTCCGTCGCCTTCTACACACATTCTTTTTCTATAGCATCAGTGAATTGCTATGTCTTCTGGGAAAGATAGTGTAGTGGTCCCGCCTTGCCTTCTTCACAGATTCCTTTTCTTTATTATCTATGACATGCCATGTATATTTGGGAATGATTATGGAGTGTTCTCCCATAAACTTCTCCACAGATTTCTTTTCTCTATTGTCTTTGAGATGCCATGTCTTTTGCGGAAAGATAGTGGTGTAGTTTCCCGTCGCCTTCTCCACACATTCTTTTTCTCTAGTTACTGTGATTTTCGATCTTTTAAGAAAGATAGTGGAGTAGCTCTGCGTTGCCTTCTTCACAGATTCCATTTTTTTATTATATGTAAAATGCCGTGTATATTTGGGAAAGATAGTGGAGTGGTTTTCCGTAGCCTTTTCCACAGATTTCTTTTCTTTATTATCTGTGAGATGCCATGTCTTCTAGGGAAAACAGTTGTTTCCCATTGCCTTCTTCATAGATTCCTTTGCTTTATTATCTTTGATATGCTTCTGGAGAAAGTCAGTGGAGTTGTTTCCCGTTTACTTCTTAACAGATTCCCTTTCTTTATTATCTGTGAAATGCTATATCTTCTGGGGAAAGATAGTGGTGTGGCTTCTTGCACCCCCACCCTCAGCACATATTCTTTTTCTATAGTATCTGAGAATTGCTATGTCTTCTGGTAAAGATAGTGGAGTAGTTTCCCGTTGCCTTCTTAAGATTTCTTTTCTCCTTTATCTGTGATATGCCATGTCTAGTGGGAAAGATAGTGGAGTGGTTTCTCGTGATTTTTTAACGGATTCCTTTTTTTATTATCATTGACATGTCTTGTGTTCTGGGGAAAGATATTGGAGTGGTTTCCAGTTGCCTTCGTCAAGTTTCCGTTTCTTTATTATCTGTGAAATGCTATGTCCTCTGAGGAAAGTCAGTAGAGTGGTTTCTTGTTGACTTCTACAAAAATCCCATGTTTTATTATGTGTGAGTTGCCATTTCTTCCGAGGAAAGACGGTGGAGTAGTTATCCGTTTATTTCTTTTTGAGGTGGTTCCTTGTTGCCTTCTCCACAAAGTCCTTTTGTTTATCATGTCTGAAATTCTATGTCTTCTGGGGTTAGATATTGGAGTGGCTTCCCATTGCCTTCTTTACAGATTTCTTTTCTTTATTATCTGTAAAATGCCATGTCTTCTGGGGAAAGATTGTGTGAGTGGTTTTCCTGTGCTTTCTTAACAGATTCCTTTTCTTTATTATCTGTGAAATGCTATGTTCTCTGAGAAAAGATAGTCGAATGCTTTCTCGTTGCCTTCTCCCCAGATTTTCTTTCAATTGCAATCCCCTGTGTACTAGTGGTATTCCCGCCTTGCTTGCGATGACATCACTATAAGAATGCATTTGGAGTTGATGAGAAAAAGTGAAAAACTTCATAAATGACTCGTTTTCGCCGAAACAGAACAGGGGAAAAGAAAGCAGTGTTTTAAGAAATAGAAAAACTTCTCTTGAAATAAAGAAAAGTATTCTAAACTGTTATATTCTATCTCTCCCCTGTTTTGTAATGAGTGCTGCACAATCTCCTCACAGCTGAAGAAGAGACTTGAAGCAACAGAGATGTTACTCTACAGAAGGTGAGTTGGCTGTTGTTTCGGCAAAATTTAAGAACGGATTATTTTTTTTAAAGTAATAATTTTATATTCATATAAATATATAATACAAATAGATACATGCAATTCCAATACGTGCAGATCATATGTATATAAATTGTCTATGCGAAATAAACGAATCAATGAGTTTGTCTGATTTATTAGACGTATGTATGATGGGTCGGAATGCAAAATGTGGTTCTTGCTGTGGGTCGCAGTAAAAATAAGTTTGAAAATGAGTAGACATGTTATAAGACAGTTTTTTTTTCTCTCACTGGGCTGTTAGAGTTCGGTGGGAAGTGATTAACTGCCAGGCTCTAGTCATCTGTTATAACTAAGAAGTATACAGTACCATAAAAAATGAAAATAATAAAGAACCTCTAAGAATCGAACTGACGACCCAAACTAATAGTTTTCAAAACAGGCTTACTAAGCATTTTTCATATTTTGTTTGTTAAATGCTATATTTCTTGGGTGGTTAAAACAAAGATAAGAGTACTAAAGTGTTACGTGATATCTGTTCTGTATGGCAGTGAGTGCTAAACAATCTCCTCAAAGATTAAGAAGAGATTTGAAGCAACAGAAATGTCGTTCAAGAGGATATCATGGACCGATTATGTGAACAATGAGTTTTAGAGAAAATGGAAAAAAAATGAAACAAACATAATAGCAGGAAGAGACAGTTGAAGTTTCTAGGGCACATAACGATGAAAGAGGGCATGGTAAATTTGATACTCACAAGAAATATTGAAGACAAGAAAGACAGAGGAAAATAACTGATACCCTACTTAGTGGGCATGAGTAAATAGATAGTGGAACAGAGAGTTTAGGAGAAATAAGTGAGAGATTAAATTTATTAAGAGCTGCAAGAGACAGGAAGTTGTGGAGAGCCTGAGGAGAAACAGTACATAGAGAATCAGTTCTTTTGCTCAATATTTTGCAAATTCTAATGTTTTGTTTCCATATTGCAATAATTTTCAGTATATTATTTTTTTTTCGAGGTTATGATATCTTTCAAGATTATGATATCTTTCTTACGACGCATGGAAAATGTTATATATTTGAAATTAAAGATATAAATATTAATATCTGTACTATTATGTCGAGATATAATTTTGTTTCAATCAGGCAGCTCTTCGAACCTTTTGGAGCAAAATTCTTCAGGTTTTGTTAAGGAAAAGTTTTCAAAGAACTCTTAAATTTGTTTTATTTAAATGTTTCTTAATAATTTCTCTTCAAGTAAGGGAATAAAGCCGCTAAGACACAAGGGATTACTGAGTGTGAGAGAATATGAGAAACATTATTAAGAGGCGAGAACAATAAAAGAACAGGAATTAAGAAGACAAAAATAACGGTTGACGTTGCATTTAAATTTTTGAAGATCAAAGTTGACTGGAAAGCAAGAAACTGGAAGAGAGTTCCGCAAGCAAGGAATGCGTGATAAGAAACTGTTAGCATAGAACTTATGGTTACATCCAACTATTTCAACTTCAAAATGACGAGACGTTGCAGCTAATCTAGTTTGGCGCTTACATTCATAAAGTCTAGGTATCTATTGTGAGACCGGGAACTACCTACACAATAGACTCTTCCAGGCCTATATTAAGTAGGCGACACAACACTCTAGAGAGTGACACAGAGAGTCTCGTACGACTACCAGTGTTGGACACTAACTTATAGTAAGCTCCGCTTACACTATCTCTGTAACCTGTTGTTAATATATCTTTCTTACATCTAATCCGTGTTCCGTGTTTTCCTTCTGAGGTCCCAACTTTGGCACCCACATCAGTATCAAAGAGGAACGCTCATCAGAATATTATGAAAATATTTATAAAAATGACATGAAAGTATGTTTTGGTAGCGGGAAAATGACTGAAGACGAGATGCCAGGCCAGGACCGATAACATTGTAGATTCTTCTTTTTATTTTATCAAGAACTTCTAAATACGTAGCAGAAAGACCGGACCAGATGTAATAACAATATTCAATGCATGATTGGATGGTAGACTTGTGTAAGGTTCTGGAGAGAAAAAATGTCTTGCACGACACATTGAATCAATATTCCTATCTGTAGACCTAGCAATTGATTCACTGTAATCTTTCCACTTCATATCAGAGAAAGCGCAATGATACACTTTCTTTAAGGTTAGCATCAGTCATGCTGATGGAAGGCAAAAAGGGTTCTCTAAGATGATTAATAGAGGTCAGTTTGGTTTTGGAGGCGTTAAAATTAACAAGCTATTTCTTGATCCCGTTAACAGATTGTAGGTCATTTCTGAGATCAGCTGCCAGTTTGACATTGACGAATCGCTAAGAACTATCATTAAGACAAGTGTAAATAGTTGTCATCAGCATAGATAGAGAGTTGAGAAATGATGACAGGAAGTTCGTTGATGAAAATTAGGAACAACGTAGATCCAATGATAAGAGCCCCTGGGGAACATCCCCATTAAAGCAGAAAAATCTAGACGAGTGGCCGTTTAAGTGAACTTTCATTTTGCGATTTGATAAGAAAGATTGAATCAGATCAAAAATGTGTCCAGAAATACCATAATCTTTCATCATGGGAAAAGACCGGCATGCCAACCTTTGTCAAATTCCTTCGAGATATCGTTAGCGGCAGCCATTCTTATTTTTGGTTAAATAGACTCTTTTAGTAATAGCCGTTAACACGCCAGCAGTTGACTTAGAGAAGCGAAAGCCATATTGCCTGTCTGAAAGAAGACTTTGCGAAGTTAGATGCTTAATGTTATGGTCCGGTTCCTTGTACCACGGTGATAGTCCAAGGTAGAACCAATAAAGAAGAACTCGAACACAGGTATGGAATAACACAGATATATTACAAACAGGAATATATACAGAGAAGTAGAAGTGTTAGTATGAACAATCAGGTATAGTAGAGAGAACAATCTAGTCTCGACCAGTATCACTATTCCAATGTCTTGTTGTAATTGTCTGAACGCGACTCTGTTTCAGACTGCCTCAGACTCGACTCTTGACTTGAACTACTGACTCGACTTGAACTACTGACTCTTTGCCTAATCCTGATGTGCAGTATTTATTAAGTATGGAATAGTCATTGTTATTATTATGGGTAAGATCCCATAACACTTAACCAGTTCAGAGTTGATTAGAGCCTCTAGTATCTTGCCAAAAAGAGATAGAAGGCTATTAGTCCGATAGTTAGAAGCACCAGACTATTCACCTGAGTTCTTAAAGATTGCAATCACAGAAGAGGATTTCAAACAAGCAGGAAAGCAAGAAGCAGCGAGGCACTTACTCTACAGTTGAGATAGAATATGAGCCAGTTTAAAAGCACATTTCTTGAGGAATATTATAGGGGTACCATCAAATCCACATACTTTGTGATGATCCAGTTTTGAAATGATAGCAGAGACCATGGACGGAGTTATATGCATATCACTCAATAAAGACTCATTTTTAAGTAGAAACTCAGGCAAAGATATTCCAGATGAATTAAGAGTAAAATTTGAAGAGAATTTACGAGAAAAACATTCTGCTCTGTCAGCAAAAGATCTTAACAACTCAAACTGAGTGAAGACAGAAGTAATAGAAGACTTACTCTTATTTAATACATTGTTAGAGAGCCGCTAGTAGCCACGAGAACCAAACTTGTTAGAGGCTATACGGTGCCACATTCTGTCAGTAAACAAAAACTTAACCTCTTTATAAAGATTACGAACAGACACAAAGAGGTGTCTATTGTGACTACCACACTGATACAGCTGGAAAAAGTAATTCGTGTGCGCTATAGCGACTGCACAGGCAAGCGTGAACCAAGGAAAAGATTTTGGTTTTATCTGGCATTTCCGAGAAGTTACAAAAACTTCGATGCTGGCTTTTACCAAAGAAGGAAGCTCGTTGGCACAATTCTCATTAGGCAGGTTAAGAATATCAATCCAAGGGGCGTCACGAAGAAATTCACGAAACGAATCCCAATCAGTACGCTTGTAACAGAAAGAAGTCTTGTGAATAGGAAGTTACTTTCCATTAGACGACTCAAAATAAATATCAACATATACTGTAGCATGATCCGAATTGCGGAGGACAGAGTTACCATGCTCGACAAGAACCAGAAGAAAAAGTATGGCACAATTCAAGTAAAAAAGCATGTTAAAATTATTAAGGAAACGAGTAGGGAAATCTGTAATTTGATTGAGGGAATGAGCAAGGGAAAAATTGAATGTCTGAATACCAGTAACATGAGTAACATTAGAATGATAAAGTCATCTGATATGATGTGCATGAAAATCAACAAAAACAAAAATGTTCGCAGATGAATTTAGAGAAAGAGATAGTCAGCTACATGTGACAGTCCCGAGGTGAAGGGGAGCGATAAAGTAAAAATAGATACTACCAAAGTGCAATAAAGAAAGTTGAAAGCACATGAAAATATCATTCGGAGACTCCAATACGATTCTTTTATCATTGGAATATTTTCCTGGGTGTAAATAATCATGCATATGTATCTTAGAATCTTTTCGACAGAGATGAATATAGCCTAGAATAAGGAATTCATGCGTAGCGATAGAAGAGTTGAAATTATTTTCGCAAAGTTACATGATATCTGGAGAACGTTTTTATTAGAGGAAGTTTTTTTTTATCAAAGTGTTTTGCACCGATCAAAAAAGGTGACAATCGGATGGTGCACGGTCAGGTGAATATCGCGGATGGGGTAACACAGACCAACCGGGTTCCAATATTTTTCCTGTATTGTTCTTGCCTTATGAGGCTTTATGTTGTCATGGAGGAGGACGACCTTTTCCCTATTTTTTATGGACATGTTGCAGTTGCTGGAAGATTTTTAATCGTTTCACCCCAGGCAAGGCGATAATACCACTGGGACACAAGGAGTGAAAGGGAATGAGAAGACTAAGAATGGGGAGGATTGGCGAAAGAACAAAAAAGGAACAGGATTCAAGAAGACACAAGATGGTGACTGACGTTGCATTTAGATTTTTGAAGATTGTAGTTATCAGGGAAGCAAGAAATCGTAAGGGAGTTCCACAGATGGGAAGTGTAAGAAAAACTGTTAGAGTAGAAGTGACGGTTGCATCTAGCTAGTTCGAAAGTAAAACGGTGAGACCTACTCGCCAATCTAGTAGAACGCTTTAATTCGAGATGCGTGGTCAGGATCGATTACATTAGAGATACTTCTTTGGATTTTATCAAGAATCGCGAGATCTCGAGTTGGAGCATCAAATTATACATGGCAACAGTATTCAATACACGGACGAATAGTAGATGTATGAATATGCAAGTATTCTGACGAGAACAATTGCCAGGCATGACACAGTTAACCAACTTTCTTTGCAGTAGATGTAGCAATTGATTCGATCTAGTCGTTCCACTTCATGTCAGTGGAAAACGTTAGGTCAGGAAGGCGTAGACCGTTGCTCTCCTGAAGTTTAGCATCAATCATGCTGATGGCAGGCAGAAAATGTTCTCTGTGGTGATTAAATGAAAGCAGTTTTGTTTTGGGATAATGTGTTTTTAGATTTTTTTTGCAAGAACTCTAAATCAGTAATACCCCAACCACCCTCACAACATTAGCTTTCTATCATGTAGCTCAGGTTTGAGGCCCGGTTATGATTTATTAATGTCAATGCATTGCGTTTTGCGTTAAACATTATCGTATGTAACCTATTTTTCATCACCAGTTAGGATATATTCAACGGTTAGTTAGGGTGATGCATTCGTCATTGCAATTGGTTCCCCAAAGCGGAAATTATTTATAACTCAACCTAATTTGTCGTATATTTATTATTTATTTATATAATTATTTGTAACTCAATCTAATTTGACGTATATTTATTTACAGGTAGATGCACGGTGGTGTAATGGCTCAGATTGAGGAATCGGAGAACCGAATTCGAATTTCAGTTGAGTTCATTGCATTCACTTACGTGAAAGGTATGGATCCATCTCTCCACCCAGCTATGCGTAAATAGCAGAACAGACTGGACATTATAACTCTGGGCAGCAACCGGTCTAGGAGAAGAAAAACTCTTAATTCAAATGTGTATATAGCCCTGGCGATGCACATACTATGCAGCTACGAAAAGGATCGTTTGCATTGACTCGATGATCCCGAATACAGTCGACTACTTTTTTAGATAACCTGCAAATCTGTAAAAAGCAAACCAATCAATCGATCAGTATAGGTATAACAGCAGTTTTAAGGTAACACAATTTATTTCATTTCAATTTTAAGATTGTTATTATTATTATTTTTTATTATACCTGTTATTGGTGAGTTTTCATACCCGTAGTATCTGATGGCTTACAGTGATCAAGTGGTAAAGGTCTCCCCAGTATTCCTATTGATTTTAATAATGCTGTCGTCTTGATGATTTTGATAATACTCTTCTAAATAGATGAGCACTTCCACAAAGTACTATATTTTAAAAATCTCTTGTAAACATGAGTTACCAGGGAACTTGTTAAGTTTCTTGTCTGAACCTTTCTCGACCAGCATTATTATAGGTGTAAAAATAATTTTAAGGGGTCATATTTTTCTTCCAATTTCCCGTTTTTATTTAATTTGTCATATTTGATATATATATATATATATATATATATATATAATTGATGGACTATGAAGAGTTTTTTTTGTCATCTTCGTCTCTTGTGACGATGCGTTCCAAGGTCGGCTATATATGCGTACACACCCGGCTTACTATGTCCACAGGTTTGTCTCCTTGGTCATTATCGAATTCAACAAATGCTTTTCAAGACACCGATTGAGAAATAGCAAATAATACGATTTCTCACTTAACCTGCAATGTCTTCCTTCCGCTTCGTCGAGGTGAACAGTTAACTTACTAACTTCCGGCTACAGGGAAAGGACCCTTATATTCATTGCTCGTGGTCTCGGCGACTGTTGACTCACTGACTGATGGCCCTTTCCTGTTCTCTGACTGCCGGCCTCTTCCTCATTGACTACCTCATTATATGGACACCGGCTGGGGTTCTACCACCCGTATCCATCCACTTGTGTTCTGGAAAAAGAAACTTCCTATTCAGCTTTTAGGCGGTCAATTTTTCAAAGGTTTCTACTTTTTATGATTATCTAAAACCACTAAGAAAATTTTATGTTTGGCAATTAAAAGACCGGCTGGAGATAGGGTTAAAAGGTGGACTGGAGACAAGATTTCTAAGAAACTCTGGTAATTTAATTAACTTAAAAGGAAAAGGAATATATCTATTTATCTCTTAATGATGTATGAGAAAAATTGTATTGTTATACATTTCTATTAGCGATTATATGACTGAGTAATGACCCAGGAACGGTTATTCAGTACTAAATTAAAAGCAAAGGATGATACAAGGTAACCAAAAAAAAAAAAAAAGCCCTTGCCGTTTTTGATTTATAAGAAAAAAAAGGGTATACAGTAAATTTGATATACTGTTATTCGTCAAAGTAACCTCGATCAGAACTCAAAACGTTTTGCCAGCGTGCCTTCTGCTGTGCACTGATATGGCAGTAAAAATCAGGTGTCTTGTACGCAAATAAGTCTGTGAATATCTGAAGCGTCTGCCTCATTTGCGAAGAATTTCCCACGAAGCTGGTTGTCTAGGGAATAGAAGTGGTAATCTGTTGATGCAAGGTCAAGAGAGTAAGTTGAATAGCACAGTGTTTCCCAGATAAGTCGTCGTATGATATCCCTGGCCACATGCACTACATGAGGTCTGGAAGAACAGTACACTCTTAAAGAATTCTAGCTTCTGCTTCAGTGCCTGTTACACACCTTCTAATTTCTGCGAGTACAGGTCCGCACTGATGGTTTAGTACAAAGGTAGTAACTCATAGTGCACCACTTATCGACCAGTCTACCAGATACAGAACGTGATCTTGCGTCGGGGGTAGAGGTAGTTTTGTGTGAGGCTTATGGGGGCAGCCAATGTCTGGCACATTTGGAAGTGTCATACAGGACCCACTTTTCGTCATTGGTGAGCACTCGATCAAATATAGGTACGTTGCTGAGAAAGCAACAAGAAATAGGCTGTCACTCATTGTTGCTTGTTGACTTCCGACGGTGTGTGGTGTACCCACTTGTTCAACTTGCCTTTCCTATGCGACGCAGGTGAAGTCTAATAGTTTCATCAGAAAACTAGAAGCGTTTGGTAAGCTCACCACTGGTTTGGATGCTGTCCTTCTCTGTGGCTACCTTAGGGCTTCATCATCCAGAACTTGTGGCCGGCCATTATGAAGTTCATCCTAAAGAAACAGATCTCGAAACCTGAAATTCTGAAACTAATGACAAGAGTGACAATATGTGTCACAGTTAATTTTGTTATTAGCGCATGGGTAGCATAAATTGACAGTAGTTGACAGAGGAAGAGTGGGTGCTCATTCATCTACTCTTCTCATGTGTCAATTGTTGTGGCAAATCAGTGAAGTAACCTTTTTCAAAAAATTAAATTCAGTGTCAATCATTATCTTCTGTCTTAATTCTTGTTCTTTTATTATTTTTAATAGTATTTTTTCTAATACACTCTAACAATCAGTAACTCCTTTGCGGTTATAAATTCTGAGTTTTGAATCCTTCATTGCCACTATTATAACGCATCTATTCTATGGCTATTGTTAAATCACACTCTTACTTATATAACGTACTTCGCATAAAGATTCTCTATACGCAATACTTCGACTACTTGCTGAGACGCCTGTATTTGAAGACTGACTCCAAATGTCTCGCTATTTACCCAGGCCTTCCCAACTGAGACGAGATGGGACAGAAAGTCAGGATTAAAATGGGGAACCCGGGCATGGACACTCGAGCCATTGGTTCAAAATTTACCCATTCCCCACAATTGCAGAGAACGGATACTTTGCTTATCTGTTTTTCTCAGTCGAGTTTCGATCCGTAGACTGTCATCCTCTGTGCGAAGACAGAGGTCTTGTTAGTCTTGAACCAGACGGCGAACTGCATGAATCAAAACTGCTACCATTCTTACCGCTGATCTGGAGTTCTTTATATTAATGCGCTAGTCCATATAGTCGCCAGGGTGCACTATTCCCCCCACAATAATCTGTGAGGAAATTGTCCAAACTTTCACTGCTATATAGAAGGATTGATATTGCATAGCAGATCAGCACTTTTTTCGAACGAAAATTTCTTGTTTCTTAAGAGATTCTTTCAATCGTGCAATGTTCTTTTGTTCAAAGCCACGTGCAATCCTATGGAATCCCCTTAACTTTTTCTTACTCTCCAATACGCAGAGCGATGCATTATTTGCTTACTGGGTGGCAACTATTCTTTGTTGAAAAGAAGACAAATTGCGCAATGTTATTTAATTTTCCGTGCTAAGCAATAAAAAAATCACGATTGACAGCTCATTCTGGCCTCCGTGATAATATAAAGGATTATTTTTGCAATCTCTTTGTTTGTTATGGTACATATCCAATTCATCAGATGTTTCCAAGGTGTACATTTTAATAATCTTATATGAACCAACATATCAGCTGTTCTGGTATCTAGCAACGATACGATGTCTGAAACAATACGTGTACGACGGACGCTATAATTGTCCATAGTATTATCTTTTTAACTTTAAATCATTCCTTGAAGTTTTATAATGGCGCTATTTAATATTGCCATAACCGAGTTTTCTTTTATTAAATAAACTATAACTTATAGAGCAATGACAAAATGGCAAGCGGTACGACGCTATTTATTGCTATTTATATTAGTTTACAATATGAAATAAATTTATGTATTATATATTTTGCATAATATAAGGTTTTGAATTTAGCCGTTTTCTTTTAATTTTAAATTATTTTTATAGTCATGTATGTTGGCTTGGAAAAAGGTTTGCTTTGTTTTGTTTTGTTTTGTTTTACGGTATATCACCCTCAATACAAACACCGAGATTCTGGCAATTTTGTGTTATCATTTTAAATTTGGCCTCAAACCTACTGAATGGGAAGAAAATGAAAAGATATCTGCCCAGAATTTGTTTAAGTGTGGCGACTCTTTCTGGAAAATAAATAAATAAGTTACAATACATTCTATCGACTTCTGTTTAGAGGTCTTTATTTTCTTTTAATAATTGGGGAAAATCCACATCGCACATTTATGAATCTACCATTCATCTGTGCATTGATGCCATATCTTGTTTAGTGCTCCTGCTATATATCTCGAGATTCTGAACAAAATCCAAAGAAGAGTCTGTAATGTTATCACTCCTAACCTGGCATCTCGATTTCAGTTACGAACCCATCGCCGTGACCGGACTTCTCTCTAATTTTCTATAAATATTTTTTATGGCAGTTGTTCTAATGAGCTTTCCTTCTAGGTATTTTCACTGCATGAATTTAAACGTGCTACTAGATTGGCAATTAGGTCTCTTTCGCTAGATGTAACCGTAAGTTCTATTCTAGTGGTTTCTTTTCTCGTACTTCTCACCCGTGGAATTATCTTCCGGTTTCTTGCTTCCCTGCCATCTAAATTCCTTAAAAACTTAAATACGTCAATCGCCATCATCTGTCTCCCTAAATCCTGTTTTTTTTTTTGTTAGTGTCCTTTCTCATCACTAAGGTCTTCTCATTTTCTTTCACCTTCAGCAACACTACGTCTTAGCGGCATTATCGCCTTGCTTGGGCTGAAATGATTTTTAAAAATTCTGTATCGACTGCAAATACTACCAAGGCCTCCCCCATATCTTGGGTATGACAAGTACGGCACGTGACATGGTCGCCACTTGGTGGTGTACCACGATGCCACTGAACAAATGTTTTGTAGTCTAATATTCATTAACTAGACCCTAAGCCCTAAATCATCGGGTAACATTCGATACCAACAGGCTGTCGGTGTCGAATGCTGTCAGCGACAGTTAGTGTTGACGTATATGTTGAGTGGTTTGGTTTGTTTCGTTTTACGGCATCAACCTCAATGGGTTATTTAATGCCGAAAATTTTTTAATTGTAGGTAATATTTTTTCCAAATATCTATTTCTGGTAATATTTCTTCATTCAAAAATCAATTTATGGTAATAATTTTCCTTCTCTGGAAAATTTGTCTTTCAAAAATGTATTGCTGGTAATATTTTTTTTTACAAAGTATTTCTGGTATTAAAACCTGTTTTTACACTTTCATAGTGTTTTGACCCCAGTTTGGGGGTTAACTATTTGTCCATAGCTGAGACCCTAGCAGGTGCTACCGCCACGGGTCAGAGTGGACCTGAGAACACCGACAATTAAGAGGTGGATCCATGCTCCTCAAAACCTCCTGATCTGAGGCCTTGCTGTTGGACGTAGTTTATCGTCTTATCCAGGACGCGGATATAGATGTTGAGTGGTTGTTATTGATAAATTTGAATCTGCTATCGCTCTTTCGAGTATTTATGGGGTTTTCCTTCCTAACCTTTTGTTTGAAGTGGTGTGGAACATCAACATGTTAATTATGTCTTTATTGTCTTAGAGTTAAATGTGATATTTGATCGGAAAAAGCGGTTGTATACAGTTGCGATATTTCTGAATGAGGGTCCCATGCATGACATCCATATGAAAGTTTCAATCTGACGAGACTATTTACGAACACTAGAATGTTTGACGCGTGTTGAAATCGTCACAGTATTTAGTATTGATGAAGTTATCGTTAACATTTTTGTCGAGATTTACAAACTCTCCGTTTCGTTCAACTTCACAAACCAGTTGATGAAATTTGTAAACAAGGAAAGTGCAGATTTAGGACAAACCGGCACCTTCCTTGGTTCCTTGATTCCAATATTCTTATTGAAGAATTAATACAATAAGTTATTAAAATATATGTTCTTGTAAAAATATATCGCCATAATTTCCCAACGAAAAATTTGAAAGTTGTGGATCATTTTATTGATATTGAAATTTTGTAGTTTCATAAGGTGTACAAATACTGTCTTCTAGAAGTACCATCACCAAAGTTAAGCAACGGCGAGCCTGGTCAGTATCTAGATGGGTAAGGGCTTGGGAATACCAGGTGCTATAAGCTTGAATGTGTATGTGGTGTGGTGAATATTGGAAGTGGAAATCGGAGCGCCAAGTTCTAATTCCAGTTGGGTTCGTTACATTAACTTACGTGCAAATACCCTTGGGAAATGTATTAATGCACTTCCTCTCCTCCCGGCTGTGGGTTAATTAGTAGGATTTGTATCATTATTCCTTGTTTCAAAAAATAAAATTCTTATAACCTCAAAATATTTTTGGTTTTAAATGACCTGAAAAAGGTTGATAAACCGTAAAAAATAAATCAAACAATCTAGTTGCGCAGTTATATCATATTTTATAATTTTTTTATCAATTAATGTAAAGGACAATTAAAACGACAATTAAAGGACAATTAAAATGTGTTTGCCTATAGTCTGAAGTCTTTTACTTTAAAAGTATTGTTTTTGTTATAATTGTGCTGCCATAATTTCGTATAAAGTATATTTTAATGCGATACGATTAAATTGTTAAAATTTAAATCCGCTTCAAGTAGAATGTAACAAATAAAAGATTAGTCCTGGTTTTGATGATAAACTACATCCGGCAGCAAGGACTCTGTTTGAGGAGCGTAGAACAACCTATTAATTGCTGTTGTTCCCAGGTCCACCCTGACCCGTGGTAACAGCACCTGTTAGGGTCCCAGCTACAGGTAAATAGTGAATCTCTAAACTAAATACTATGGAAATATAAAGATACATTTTTATAATAAAAATACTAGCTATATATTTTTATATGAAAAATTACCAACAATACATATTTATAGTAAAATGGCCATCATTCAATTTTAAAGCAAAATGACCAACACTACAGTTTATCTGTAGTTGAATGTATACAATCGCGATCAAAATATATTTAGCTGAAGCCATAAAATTGGGTTCAAATTATTTAGATTTCGGCATTAAATAACGCATAGAGTTGTTGATATGCCGCTAAACAAAATCAACCAACCTTTCCAATGAATTTTCATTGTAAAAACCCTTTCCAATGCATTTTCGTATTGAAATCAATTTCTAATGCATTTTCATATTAAATATCACTTTTCAATGCATTTTCATTATAAAATCACTTTCCAATGAATGTCCTGGATATGAACTTTAGTAGGGTAATCAGAGGTTTAGATTAGCGCGCAATTATCGTGAATATTCATGGGTGTGACTTTCCATAGATAAACCTTTGAATGTACTTTGAAGTAAAGCCCAGAATTAAATGACTGTAAGTTGCTGATATGAGTCATTAAAACGAAAATAAATGAAAACCCGACGACCTTAACTGGGAAACTTTCACTTGAACTACGATCATCGAGTTGAGTTACCAAATACATGTAGGCGACCTTGGTAGATATCTGCAATCGGTACAGATTTTACCTAAACATCTATAATAGTAATTTAAAAAAAAACGGCCAGGGAGAAGTCGAAAGAATGTAAATGAAGTTTTTATTTTCTAGAACAAGAACATGCAAATATAAAAATATATTCCTTCTCTCCGACCATGAAAAGGAAAGCTAGTGAGTGTTACAACAGTTGTCTTTATTCACAAATCACGCACGTTAAATATGGTTGTTATTCACATAACACGAACGCATCTTAACGGCATCTACGTGAAAATTGTTCTCTGTACATACTAAGCTTCATTGATTGTCCATTACGAGGTTACAAGATCGGTCAAGGGCGGTACATACCGATTGGGGAAAAGGATGGAAAGTTAACTCAGCAAGAGTTAATTAAAAACGAAAATGCTTTTGATACATCTCAATAAATTCTTGAAAGGAATTTGTCCACACGTAATGTGTTTATAGCATTACCATAAAATATTACAATAAAAATGGACATTCTCCCTAAACGAAAGAGGGCGCGTGTGTATGTGTGTGTGTATGAGAGAGAGAGAGAGAGAAAGAGAGAGACAGAAAGTGAGTGAGAGACAGAAAGAAACCGACAAGATTGTTGACTATGTTCACCATAGTCTATGAATGTAGAATACAGCGCAGTACGTAATCTGTTCAATGAAACAACGTTAAAGATTAACACTCACGAACAAAAGTTTGGCAG
>OZ010608.1:9003303-9051975 GCA_963932145.1 Acanthosepion lycidas | reverse complement strand
CTCTGTGGCTGGTTTCTCTGTGATCTCTCTGGCTGGTCTCTCTAGCTGGTTACTCTGGCTGGTGACTCGGGTTGGTCACTCTGTCTGTCTCTCTGTGAACATTTGTAGTTGGCAACCGGCCATCTTTCGACATATGTAACCGTGTTTTGTAGGTTATATACCTGCTTTTTTTTTTAGGTTTCCTCGTTCATAACAAGCCGGGTGATGGACAATATTGTCCTCAAGCAACGATTTTTTGCTGATCTTCACACGCTCATTAGCATAGATCGGCGTTGGTTGGTTAATAGACATGTACAGTCACACCTTGGTATCTGTTGCTGATGGATGGGAGCGCTTACTGTACTGATTTCAGACGTTGGAATAAAGCTGCAGATTTAACAAGCCTCTTTTCCGCATCAATCTCTGAGATTCCATTTCTAATGGTGTAGCTTTCTGAATAGGTGAAGGAATAAAATAACTGTTATATAGAAATAAAGTGTCGCTGCCGACACTTGTGTTTGAACAGAGATCTCTAGTGAGTAAACACAGACGATCCCATTATTGAATTAAGTAGACCACGTGACCATAGAGGAAACGTATATATAGGAAGTCGCGTGACGTCTAATTGATCGACATTTCTAGTCTATCCTCTATTACTATTCGGATCGCTATTTCTACTCTATCCTCTATTACTATACGGACCGCTATTCTCTATTCACTATACTATTTCTCTATTCGGATCACTATACGGATTACTATTCGAGCGAGTATTATCGAGCAAGTACTATAAATGCGAGTGTTATTCGAAGGCGTCTGACACCAATATTGTTCAATGGTGTTACTATAGTTGTAACTGCGATTACAAAGTATTTACTACAACGAGCGTTACAAAATTGACAATGTGTATTCGTTGGCGTCACAAAAGTGGCAACGAGTGTTCGTTGACATCACAAAAATAACAAAGTCTAAAGTCTCAAGATTTTTTAATTTATTTCTTATCATTTGGATCTGTAAAAACATTTGTTGGAAAAAGTTTACTTTTTTATTTTCTATTTTATTTTATTTTTATCATTTTAACAACATAAGATTTGCAGATGACACGTTGTTGATGGCAAACAAAAAGGAATCTGTAAAATCTTCTGGAGAAGGTAGTAACAGAATTATTTACATTATTCGGCCTGATGTCCTAATCTTCGTTACGACGTTTCGATGGTTTCTTCAGGTGATTAGAATTTCGAACAGAACTCCTTATTTCGTCCACTGAGGTAGATTGTTTTAGTTCCACCGCCGAAAAGTCGTGAATATGGCAACACAGATGAGGAATACAGTCCGAACAATGTAAGTAATGTAAACAGTTGCAATACCTCATCTCAGAAATATAGACAGATACTGAAGAAGGCCAGAGCGTACAAGAGTCGAAACGTTGTGAATATGGCAACAAAGATGAAGACAACAGTTCGAGCAATTTGAATAACGTAAATAATTACAATACCTCATCTCAGATATATAGACAGATCCTGAAGAAGACCGGAGCTTACAACGGCCGAAATGTCGTGAATATGGCAACAAAGATGAGGACAACATTCTGAGCAATGTAAATAATTGCAATACCTCATCTCAGATATATAGAAAGATTCTGAAGAAGGCCGGAGCATACAACGGCCGAAATGTCATGAATATGGTAACGAAGATAAAGAAAACAATCCGGTCAACGTAAATAATGTAAATAATTACAATACCTCATCACCGAAATATAGACAGATATTGTAGTAAAAGAAACCGAGAAGAAATAATTATAAGACTGGATTTATGATTGTCAGCAAAAGGGACAGCCGAAGATGTGTGCTACGAATTGGAGATGTCAGAATCAAGTAAGCACGAAAATTGAAATATTTGAGAAGTGTTTTAACAGAAAATGTGACACTGACTGCGGACTGGAATAGCAAAAGATGACTTCCAAAAACACGCTCAGATACTCAGTAAATATATATATGCAGGTAATACCACAGTCTATGGGCACACGTTCAAATACTTTGATGACATATCTCATACAGCTCAATGGTGAAAAAACAGGCTAGTATCATTCAATAAAACCAAAACTAAACTACCGTCCTGGGTATGACGATAACTACGTCTGGCAGCAAGGCCTCTGATTAGGAGGTTTTGAGGAGCGTGGAACCATCTCTTAATTGCTGGCATTCCCAGGTCCACCCTAACACAGGGTGGTAGCACCAGTTAGGGTCCCAGCTACAGGCAAATAGTTGACACCCAAACTAGTATAAAAATAGGTTTTAGTACCACAAATACTTTGTAATAAAAAAATTACCAGCAATAATTTCTGAATGAAAAATTATCATCAGTAATACTTAAAAAAATGTACCAGTAATACAAACAGCTACACATTCTTTGAAAAAAATATTACCAGGTATAGATTTCTTCGAAGAAAAATATTCCCAGGAATAGATTTTTGAAGAAAAACATTACCAGCAATAAAAATTTTATCGGCGTTAAATAATCCATTGAGTTTGATATGCCGGAAAACAAACCAAACCAAACCAAACCAAAACTAAACTAGTAATAGTTCATCACCATTGAACAGCTGTTAAATCTGCACCAATTCTGATGTTTAGTCATACCCACAAAAAGGCTCTTTGCCTCGAATGCCGACTGGGTCTAAAGCTGACTCCGGAACACGTATATTCATGTAATCACAAAAGATGCTGAAAAAATAGTCTGTACTTTGTATCGTTCTAGAAAATACCTAATTCCCGCTGCTATGGTCTATCTTTACAAGAGTCACAGCAGACCATGAATGAAGTATTACTAGCATATCTGTGCTGGTACTGCCAAATCATGACTGTCTAGCCTCGAGAGATTTCAAAAAGCGGCCTTGTAGGGAATGAATTATTCTTTACTGAAACCCTTATCCCATAGATGAAACGTTGCCAGACTGTCACTACTCTATCGCTATTACTTCAGAAAAAGTTACCTGGGTAGAAATTCCTCAGTTGCTTAGAGAGTGCTGGGTCTAATGGTAGCTCTCTCTGCTCCGGGGGACACAGGTTCGAATCCTGCCGGAGAGCGCATTTTTTTCTTTAATAAGATTTCTCGAACATTCAGGCCGATAGACGAAAATAAATAATTATGCTGCTTAATAAATAAACTCAAATATGCATATCCACTAATAATAACTATCTATGTATGTGAGCGTGTATTTGTGTATATCCTACTCTCTCTATATCAGTGTATGTCTGAATATATTTATGCCTATCTGTATCTATTTATATATTTATATTTAAGTGTGTATATGTGTGTGTGTGCAATTTTCTCTATTTCTCTATCTATTTATTTGTTCATGTGTATATATATTTCTTTCTTTCTATATATCTATCCGTGCCTGTGTGCATGCATAGACATATTTGTACATATCTTTAATATGTGTCTATATGTGACTGTGCGTCCGCACGCCCTCGCGTACTTATTTACGCCTATCGAAGTCAATGTTGCCAAGCCTTCTCGGCATTTATATACTTGTCAATTATCTCAGCCACATTATTAGTTTGTGTGTGTGTCTATTTCGCGCAATTACACCCTGAATTTAAACATGCAGCGTAACAAGTTATCACCCCCATCGCTAATGGATGCTTGTCTAAGGCGTTTGTTTTAAACTATGTTATTACTTCTGATTCTCACTCAACAAGCTTCAAACATTCTGTCAAGTAAGTTCTTAACAAAAAAGAGTTACTTTTAAAAATTTATTTACCTTCCTTTGAAAATAACTTGTCATTCTTTAGAATGTTTGTATCAATTGCAATTGCGTCAACGAAAAATTCACATTTTATTGTACAAAAAATGTAATTTTTGGTTGACGATGTGATGTAATAATAATAATAATAATAATAATAATAATAAGGAATTTCGAAAACTATCGAAGTATAAAGACTTGGTAATCGAAATAGAAAAAATGTTGAAATTGTAAACATGAATAGTACGAGTTATAGGTGCGCTTGGAATGATAAAAAAAGGAACACAACAACAATTTTAAAAATCTCTGTAAATCCAAGGTTAAGAGAAATACAAAAAATGTTTTGATAAGTACCACCCACACACTAAGAAGAACTTTGTCCATGTAACACTAGTGATGTTATGGGATTTAGAAAAACAAGTCAGGAAATGTAGCCATAACACACCACTACCTGCCTTAGGTCTTCCTACAGACTTGGTAGGTAATGAGACCAGAGGAGAAATCGAATAATAATAATAATAATAATAATAATAATAATAATAATAATAATAATTCGTAGTACTTGTGATAATTTCACGGTTTTCCGAAATTTTTAACATAATTCTTAATTTAACGATTGAATAAGCGATTGAGTTCGATAATAAAATAACCGTAGAATTTCCCAGTTTGAAGGTCATTATTTAACGAAGTAAACAGATAGAAAAGAGAATATTCTGATGTAGTGGGGTACATACCTTTTTTCAGTCACTCGCTCCATGTCTTCAGGAAGTTTTTCGCACCACAATTACTTAAGGATCGTGCTGCACATGGAGTTTGTTCCTAGAAGAGTTTTCATTTTTTTTCCAGGTAGCTGTAGGTGCCTTGTTTTGGATCCATCCGTATGCCTGATGATGATGACATACTTATTATAAAACCCAGGTTGTGTGTGTTTGTGTGTGTCTGTACATTTATATATTGAATCGGATTTCCTACATTTTTCAACCGATTTCAACAAAACTTCACAGGACTACGTAAAATTACCTTGCGGTGGTTCTGACAGCACCAATAATTGGAAAAACACAATTGTTTTCCCACAAAATCAATTTGAAAACACGATTAAGAGGCATTAATGTAAGGGGGACAACTCACATCGAGTTATACTTATTATAAAACCCAGGTTGGTTGTTTCTGTGTGTGTGTGTGTGTGTGTGTGTGTGTGTGTGTGTGTGTGTGTGTGTGTTCGTTTTTCTATGGGATCGGATTTCCTACATTTTTCAAGCGATTTTATCAAAACTTCACTTTTTTTGGTAGGTAGGTAGTGTTTCTTATTGTCTTGCACACTTTTCTTTATTTTTACATTCAGAATGCTTTAAAAATTCCATTTAAAAGACAATTGTTTATAATAAAATTCTATTCAATCGGTAGACTCATAATAATTGAAAACAATGTTTTTGTTTGAGTTTGACCAATTCGTAAAAAAAACCAAAAAAAACAAAAAACTAATTAATTATGCGTGTCCGTCAACCTTAAACAATAATCTTTGTCAATTTTATTTTTCAGTCTTTATGATGGTCGATACTTGATCTATCTCTTACTGTTACATCCTCGGGCAACGCTGGGCTCTACTGCTAGTTCTTTAATATATCATACGGCCTTTACTTTGGCATAAATTCCATTAAATCAACCACCTCGGTTGCGACGTCTTGGGGAAGCTTCTCTGCCACATATGTATATTTAGTATGTTATATCGTTATCCGCTTAGCATTGAAAATTGTCTGTAGTTGGGAGAACCAAATTTGTACATTTGTTATATTGTATGCAGAGTGATTTAAAGTCAACGCGACTTCTGTGGAATCGATGTTTAAATTCTTTGGCCATTGTTGTTTCGGTGTTGTCGTGATAACAGAAATATTCTGACATCGACTTGTTAGCAATTGTGTGAAGGCGGTCTTTGGAAATGTCAACGACTATGTGTGTAAAAGTACCAGGAAGTTGGTTTTCATCTTGGAGGTCGCCAATTGTAGGAAATTCAGTCATGCATGTCTTTTTTACATTAAAATCCAAACGTCCGAATTTCAAACGATAATATAATAAAATGATCTCATGCCTGTTAAATAAATCATTTGTACTTACAAATATATTTACATGAATTAAAAAAGAGTCGAAAAGGAGTAAAAATAGTCTTGGGTTGAGTTCTTTGCGTAAGTTGGTTCACAGAAAAAAAAACTGGTTTAGAAAAAATTTTTATTGTTAGGGAATATTCACTATCTTTGTTGTTTTTGGAGATGATTCATTTGAAGTTGTCGATACATGTTTCTTTCAGCGTGTGTGTGAGATGAAAAAAGTTATGTAGCCACATCTTCTCTTGTGTTTGAAAGATTTGGAGAGTTGCATCTCTGCTCGCTCGAAATTGAAATCTATGGATTTTGTAAGAACCTTTTCCTGAAAGTAGGTTCTAGAAAAATAGGGTTTTACTCTTATAAGTAAACACGTGAATGTTCGAGATTCACGCCAATTTTGAAAAATCGTCTTCTTTTCAGCACCGGACGCTACCAAGGAAGGATACCAAAAAAAGAATTCCACGATCTTTAAAAAGACAAACCTTGAGTATACACACTAATTATAAATGTACCTGTATTAATAAATGATTTTGTTCTGAGTTATTTTCAGTGAATGGGATGTTATTTCATACAAACCTTAAACAAACCAAACACCCCCGCCCCACAACGGAAATGAAAGAAAGAAAAGAAAGGTAAATCTGTATTTATAAATAAGAATTTTATCAATTTTTTAGTAGGAAATAGGCATTACATTCCTGGGATTAGAAACTACCCTGTAATTGTTCCCTGCTGAATTAATATTAAAATCACAAAAGTCTCTTTTACTTGACTTTCAAGTTCACAATAAAATAATCAGCAATATATTTGCATTATACTGAAATGAAGTTGTTCTTTCTTCCGATTTTATACAACCTGTCAATGAGCACATTTTTTGTTCTGTTAATTCTTTTATTCTTTTTCTGCATATTTGTCTTATCTATGATATTCATTTTCTATTTTATCACCCTTTTCATTAAGTCATGTTTTTTTTATCCTGCCTGCATTTGTTTCTCATTTTTGTGTTAATGTCTTATAATCTGTACCATTCCTTAGCATTGTTTACTGCCTCTTTTTCATAATCTCGAAATTTTCATCGCAGTTAGAGGTCCCGGATGTAACAAAAAGCACATGCCTCCTCAGAAAATTAAAAAATGCTCAAACGCCCGATGAAAGCCGGAGTTTGTAAAAGCCGAAACTTTATGATAATAATCATAAAAATAGAGTGGTTATATTCCGAATAAAGTTACAGACATTTGCAATAACTATCCATACATTTTGACGAAAAGTTCATGTATATTTAATCCTGTATTTAGTACCGTATCCTTTCAGGACGTGGGAAATCATGGCTCTCCACATATTCTAAATAATATTTGCCTCCTTTCTATCTTTCATAACCCCCATTCTGTCATTCAAAAACTTTTTCTGAGATTTGTCCTGGGTATGACAATAAACTACACCCGGCAGTAAGACCTCTTATCGGGAGATTAGAGGTTTTGAGGAGCGTGGAACCACCTCTTAATTATTATTCCTAGATTAGACGATAAACTATATCCAACAGCAAGGCCTCTGATCAGGAGATTGGAGTTTTTGAGGAGCGTGGAAACACCTCTTAATTGCTAGTCCTGGATATGACTACAAATTACACCCAGCAGCAAGGCCTCTGATCGGAAATTAGAGGTTTCGAGGAGCGTGGGATCACTTTTTAATTGCTGTTGTTCCCAGTTCCACCCTAACTCGGGCTAATAGCACCTATTAGGGTCCCAACTATGGGCAAATACTGAAACCCCCAAACAAAGACAGAACTATGAAAGTATAAAAAGACATTTTTATAGTAAAATTATAAACAATACCTACTTATAGTATTATCAACAATACACTTTATAGCAAAATGATAAAGAAAACATTTTATCTGTAGTTGAAGGCTTGCAATTACGTTCAAAATATTTAGTCGAAGCCATAAAATTGTGTTCAAAATATTTAGATTTCGACATTAGGGGTGTTGATATGCCGCTAAACAAAATTAAATACAACTCTTTTCTGAGTTTATACGAAAACACTAATTTCCTTTTCTTCTTGGTTTTCAATGTATTCCTGGTGTCAAATAATCAGGAATGTACAGGGATGTCTACTCAAACACGGGTATCCACTAAATATAATGTTTAATGTAATAAGAAATGATGTCGGATTGTAAATAAAATTGATTAATTCCTTACAAATTAAATTAAACTCTAGTGAAATCGTTGTCATCATTAATGATGAACACGAAAATTAGTCTCTTATATTGTACATTACATTTTATTTCCATCCTAATTTCGTCAATTATTCTGTGTGCGTATGCATGTGTATGTGTGTGCGTATGTGTGTGTAAGTGTGTTTATATATGCATGCGTATGTATGTGTGCGCGGTCCCTCATTCGAAACATCGACCTTACATTCTTGTCTATGATATCTGAAAAACTGCCTTCCACTTCCTCCTCCACTCTGGGTTGTGTGCTTATATATATCTTCGTGCAATATATTTATATTTCCATGCTTGAAATCAAGGTGCAGCTGGTTCTGTCACGTGAATCTGCATTTGGTGACTGGGAGGTCCCCTAAGGTCAATCTAGAATCAGGCTCCTCGGTGTGACATTGACTGCAAAGTCTATGATTTGGGGTGAGACACGCACTACAGTACTTATAACATCCCTTTTCCGCCAGTAATACTTAAACTAACACTTATGAAAAATCCTTTTCTTCATAATTTTCAATGTAATTTTATAGCAAATCAGTTATAAAGTATTTCTATAATAAAATCACATACAGTCCTTTCACATTATCATCTGTCAGTAACACTTGTATTAATGTTTGAGCTACAAAAATATCTTTCTTTTTATTTTTCAATGCACAGCATATCGGTTCAGTTCCAAAACTAGTTCAAAACACAAAATGCATTGGTTTAAACATCACATTGTACATTTAAATGCTCCAGTTAAGCATTTTCATTCATTCGTTTATGTGGATAGCCAAGATTGAGTAGCCACAAAGCGGCGTAAAAGCTTTTGAACTCTATCAAGGGTGGACAGTGAGAATTGGTCAGAAGATAACATGATTGCCATTTTTATGTAATTTTTAACTACACAGTAATCTTGAAAATTAAAAAAAAAAGATCGTAATCTAATGTTTTATTGAAGTTTAGGTATTTTGACTTTAAATTTACTCGCTCTTATTTTCTGATAATGTTGCGTACAACAATCTGCACGTTTATGCGCGCACACACACACAAAATTCAAAATTCTTTTTAAAATATTGGGGGTCGAGGAATTGTATTCAGTTTTTCCATTTATGATGAGTGAATATAGTTTTTACTTAATAAAAATATCACCTAACCGCTACAAAGTAATACATCACTTTAAAAGATTTAAAATTTTATAAATTATTCTAATTAAGATTTTTTTTAAACTATGGGAACATTTGTTGTAAAAATTCACTATTTTTCAATTTTCTTCTTCTTTAAGCAATTAAAAGTTTTGTCTAATTAAATAATCTCTTTTATTGCCTTTATTTTACGATCGATTATCTGTCAATTTTGCTGACTAAAAAAAAAAATCAAGATTTTTTAACGAAAATTTCGGACGTGCTAGAAAGGATTAAAAAATGTAAAAAAAAAATACCCCCAAAATACTTTGATCTTTTTCTTAATAATAACATAAACATTTAGACGATAAAATTTTGTTTTCGTCAAGTTTGGCGTCTTTTTCAACATGCTATGGTCTTTTTTTAGTGATCTCGTGGAGGTACCTATCTAAAGAGAAACATAAGCGCATATCAATACCCACATAGATGAATGGTGTTTCAAAAGTGACATAAGCGGATATCTCTATACACATAAGTGTACGGAGTCTCAAAAAGAACAAAACGCGGTAAAAATAGGTAATGGTGAATTTAACGGTCTCCATACAGAAAACACTCGTCATTCATTGGCAGAACAGTTAACGTTACCTGTCAGTTGAAATACATAAAATCTTTTTCTTAAAAATGTTCTTTTCTGGTAATTAGGTTTCTCAAATTCACTGTTCTCAAATTCCCTTCCAAATCTTTTGTTTAAGGTAGTGTGAAAGTTTGATTGTATTGTTATTTTTCCTTCTAGTTCCAGAGAGGAGACGCGACGGAATTTCGGAACCGAAAACTTATTGCTTTCCCAGTCGGTCGTCGAGACGGTAATGATCCTTCTGCAGGTTCAGTTACAGAAACCTTGTTACAAATTTTGCTTCCTCTAAATGATAGGGTTTGGTCGTCGTCTCCACTATGGGACCGGGTCCGCTGACCGTTGCGCACGTGCACACACTGCCCGGTGGCGTCGTCGGCTACATCCGAGGAACTCCCTGGATCGGTCGATCGTTAACAGCGAAGGGCTGTGGGTACAAAAGGGCAGGGACGTGATCGACGCGGGCTGTTGATCCACGCCTATCGGGAATTCCTCTTTCACGGGGATGATTACAGGCCCAGATTCCTATCACGAAAGAGTGGTTAAGAGGTTTCCCAACCCTCTAGAGCCGGAGAGAAATCCCCCACTTCAGTATAGCGCGCGTGCGACTCCGGACATCTAAGAACATCACTGACCTATTATTGCTCCGCCTCGCGTAGCTTTCTGTCACCCGTGAGAAGTGCGTGAGAAAACCATTCTTGGTAGATTTTGTATTGCTACAATGTGGGATAGTCAAGGACAAAGGTGATGGAAAGAAAAATAAAAAGAATACAGATGAATTTGGCTCGATTGAGAAAAGAAAATTTTCTTTCAAATATATTTCTTTCAAATAATTTGAAACTACCCGCGTCTCTCGTTTCGTGCGCATGTGTAGACGTGGCAACATCAAGCCCAGTCCGATGAAATCCTAACGGATGAAACGTATCACAAAAAACCTTCTCAGTTTGTCATATTTTTTTTTAAATACTGTTTGTTGATTTATAAAATTATACAAAATTATATAACGTTATATCAATAATTTATATATAAATCTTTAAAAATTCTGCATTATTTGAATTGCGTTAGGTAATATTGTTATTAAGTGAAAACCATATTTACTAATCAAAAATTGAAAATCATCACGTACCAATTTATTTGTGTGTATAAACGTGCCCATTTTGAAAGTATGTGTGATCATACACGGCATTATTAGAAAATAAGAGCGATTACTATAGTAAATTTAAAGTCAATATTCCAAAAATTAGATTCCTTTATGTGCCATGCGTGATAAACGCTTAGACGATCATGTTTCTTTCAATACATGACTGACGAGACAGATTTTTCCCGCATAAGTTGCCGTTTCTTTCTGCTGTAGACCAGTTGCTATAGAACCCGGTCTGTCCTCCTATTTACCCATAGCTGGAGTGGGGGGGGGGAGAAGAAGAGTATTCATACCTTTCCCAAGGATATTAGCACGGAAGTGAATGTGATGGATTTGACAGGATATCGAATGTAGAATATTTTCCAACATTTTTAAGATTACTGAATACTTAAAAGTTATATAAAAATGGCGCTCAAGTCATTTTCTTAAAATTATGCCCGCAGAATAACTATCAATATTCGTCACATTTCAACACTCGTCAATCACGTAATGATGGCTACAGTCGTCTAAAAACACAGCTACTGTTTGTTTTTGAAGTGTCTGTGTTATTTTAAACTTTAAGTAAGTAATATTTTTTTCAAATCAGATTAATTATAATTTAAATCAGCTAATATTCCTTAAACAAAGTTTCAGAAAAGTAATTTTTTTATTTTTTTTTTAATATAGCGAATTACATTGCGATGAAAGACAACTACAAAGGGCACTAATCAGCTATTTTAGCAAAAAAAAAAATTTTTTTTCGATCTAATCAATATAATTCTTTTTTGAAATACATTAGAGTATTTTGCTTACTGGAAATAGTAACTCCTTTAGCTTTCAAATGAAAGCTTAAAAAAAATCTTTTTCATTTTCAAAAATTAATTTTAAACTTTAGGTATCGCGAATTAGTGGAGATCCTGCGAATAATATGATAGATTCTTTGTAAATCTTTTGTGAAATATGATCACATTTAGAGTTCACAAGAAGCTTTATAGAATCTAGATTCATATAGATCTGCCAAAATTCAATACAATTGTTCTTTGGTGATTGAAATATTTGAATGTTTTCATTCAACTGATATTTCTTTATAAGTTTTGCAAGTCAAACATTATCCCCACTTTCGCTATAACATATATTTAGGCTTGTCACACTGCCTTCTGCTCACGCGTGCATATAGTTTGTACTATTGTGGTCACGTGATCGAAGTTTTGAGCTTGATTTACAGTGTAAACATAGCCGCTCCTCTAGCAGTGTGCACAAAGGAGGAACAAAGAGCAATGATCTGAAACTCCAGAAAATATGCTACCTCGTCGATGATAACATGCCGGTTCACCTTTACGATATCTCGAGCTTGCTGAATCTCGTAAGTATTGGTGGTTGACGGGGGTCCTGCTCCTTCTTCGTGCGTCACCTTTGTCCGGCCACTTTTAAACTTCTTGATCCACTCATACACACTTCTACGCGACAGTGCACTGTCACCGTATTGTGCTGAAAGTCTGCGATGAATTTCAGCCCCTGACACATATTCTGACCAGAGAAATCGGATCACTGCTTTTTGGGAACAGGTCAGGTGCTCAGCTGTGCAGCAACCCTAAGACCACACCCGGTCATTGGAGGAGGATGACTTGTTTTACTAATGTTCACTCAATACAAGACGCAAGATCCACTCAAGGTAGAGGGTTTACTGAGTTCATTTATATTTGCGTAGGAAAGGCCAAGCGTTAGAAGAATAGAGCTGAAGCTGGTTCCACAAGAAACCCAATTCTAAAAAGGAAAAAAGGGATAAACCTCTACTCCTGTTCAAAAGACCAAGAAGGAATGTGAATCGGACGATAGGCGAACCTGTCTATTCCTATTGTTGGAAGAGAGAAAAAATAAAATGAAATAAATAGTAAATAAAATATCAGAGTTCAGGACAAGACGTTTGGATGACAGAGCTGAAGCAGACTTTAGAAGGAACCGGAAACCCAATCTTAAACAGGAAATAGGGATAAACCTCTACTCCTGCTCGAAAGACCGATGAGAAGGATTGCGAACTACACGATAGACGTACCTATCCACTCCTACTGTTAGAGGAGAGAAAAAATAAACTAATAAAATAAATAATTAGTGAATAAATTTTCAGAGTTCAGGCACAGACGTTAGAAGTATAGAGCTGAAGCAGACTTTAGATGGAACCGGAAACTCAATCCTAAGCAGGAAACAAAGGATACACTTCGTTTCCTGTTCAAAAGACCGGGGAGCGATATGCGAACCTATCTACTTCTACTGATAATAATGATATAACGCAAATGCGTTTTTTTGGGTTTTTTTTTTTTTTTTTTTTTACTTTAAAAGATAAGACAGTGCTGATTAAATTATTGTAATATGATACAAAAAAACAAAAAAACAAAAACAAAACAAATAAAAAAAAAACTTCAAACCGCACCTTTTCCGGGTGCAAAATTTAATTACATTCGGGGGGAAAAAATTAAATGTAGACAAAAATGACTATTGGAAATGATTGTCTCTTAAAATAATACGTTTTACAAGTGAGATGACCGATTCTTGCGTTCACATTGTTGATACAAAACTTTCCACCGCTTGAAGTTTATGAAAGTAAAACTGAAGTTTAATCAATGTTTTGTCTTTTTTTATTTTAATTATTTTGCAATCGATCTAATGGACTACGTTCTTCACACGACAGAACAGAATCAGAACTTAGGCAATTAAGTCCACGTGAATTACGAAAACGATATTCGTCAGCGTTTTAAAACTTTCTTGTTAAACACAGAAAACATCGGGCAGTGACGGCGTGGAGTAATAGTTAACGACGCTAGTCTGTCTGAACCTTAAGACTTAGCATGTTTTATGCAAGACACCCAAGACGTATGTGGACATGAAAAACTCAGGAGAAACAAAAATCAAATCGACTACATAGCGATTCAAGAATGCAGTTTCATACTGGAAAACATACCCAATTATTGACTGCGAGAACGACCCTCTTCCAGTGATATACAAACTTGGAGTGAAACTACGGAATTTGAAGTGAGTCAAGGAATTGTCCAAATTGCAATTCGACAGAATCCAAAATGGATTGCGTTAAAAGCAGACACAATAATCTAAATGAGAATAGAAATTTGAAGTGAGAAACGTTAATGGCAGCTTTAGTAACATCAGCAAACGAGATCATCCCATAGAAAACTTCTCAAAAAAAAAAAGAAAAAAAAAAGGATGACAAATGAAATTCTAGACATGATGAAAAGGAGACCAAAAAGAATATCAATGTATGGCACAGAATATAGGATTTTTCTCAAGGAAATTCAAAACAAATAATGACAGGCAAAAAAGAATAGTCAACGAAAAGTGTGTAAAAATAGAAAGAATGAGTATTATAGATAAAAGCAGAAATGCATAAAAAGAATATGACAACTAAAAGGACAAAAGACATCCTCATCAACAGGATGCATAAAGTACAAGGATGGGACACTGACATTAGACAAATAAAGTACTTCAGTGATGATACGAATACATTGCAGAATTCACTCACGACGAAAGAGAACAATGCATAAGGCCCAGAAATATCAAAGGACTTGAAATATTAAAATCTGAAGTGAAATCAACATTGGCCAAATTGAACAGAAACAAAGCAGCAGGACCAGATAGAATTGAAATTGAATGCTTTAGATGATTTCGGTATTGATATTGGTTAGAGACATAATAAGTAAAATATACAATAGTGGTGATATACAGAAAGACCTAAGTAGACCTATTTTCACAGCGCTGCCTAAGAAGCCAAACGAATGTTGACTCCAGCGGACAATCAACTAAATGAGCCACATAACAAAACTTATCATCCAAATTCTGATGAATAGAGCGTGCAGCAGAATTAGACTGGAAATAAGACAAGATCGGTGAGGTTTCGTTAAAGATACTGGAAAAAGTAATGCCATATTTATACTCATAATGATATCAAAAAAAGAAATATAAATGCAAGTGGGTGTGTACTTATGTTTTATAGATGAGAAAAAGCGTTTGATAAAGTACGTAAAAAAAATTGTTGGAACGGCTAAGTAAGGTTCATTTATTTGGGAAAGATATTGGAATAACCCAGAACGTATACTGCAAATAAAACGCATACATAAGGATAGAAAACGAATTCAGTAAATATACAAAATTAGAAAGACTTATTCCACCTGTACATTGAGGAGATTCTGGAAGAATTAGAAATCCTGCTAGGATTCCTTACTGGCAGTCACAATCTTAACAAAATTAGATAGGTAGATAACACAGTATTGATAGCAAATACAGAAAGAAAACAAGATCTCCTACAGAAGTTAGTGAAGGAAAGCGAGTAAAGAGGACTAAATATCAATTGTTAAAAAAAAAAAAAAGAAAAAAAAAACACAACAGAATGTATGGTTGTCAGCAAAAATGAGATCCCAACATGCAAATTACAAATTGGAGGTACCAAAATCAAACAAGTACAAAAATTCTAATATCTAGAAAGAGGACGGAAATC
Organism: Acanthosepion lycidas; assembly: GCA_963932145.1. NCBI lineage: Eukaryota > Metazoa > Mollusca > Cephalopoda > Sepiida > Sepiidae > Acanthosepion > Acanthosepion lycidas. The sequence goes on along the minus strand of OZ010608.1, from coordinate 9,036,585 downwards.
AGAAGACGCATTAAAATAAACAAAGATGCCTTCCAAAAGCAAAGCAAAATATTAACATAAAAAGAGGGGCAATTTATAGGGTATATAACGAGGAAAGAGGGCTTAGAAAATGTGATATTCACAGGACATATTGAAAGCGAGAAAGACAGAGAAAAACAGCGCATAACCTATGTATCAAGCTTGTGTAAATGGTTGGCAGACCAGGGAGAGATAACAAAAACAGAAAATTTACTAAGAGCTACAAAGGTTAGGAAATCATGGAGAGTCATGATCACCCACATCTTCAAGGGACATGGCACATAGAAGAAGACTGTCCTATGCTCCCTGCTTGATTCATATTTATGGTCATGTATGTAATTAAACCATACCTAGTAAATAACAGGCTGGGTACTAGGTACATGCGACCATTATAGTCTTGTAGCTCAGTGCAGCTTCTTCCAGTCGAATTTTTTCAAGAATCTTGGCAATTTTTAAAGCCAAAATATGTTCTTGGCGTACAAACCTTTAGAGTTTTATCGTAACGGCGTAAATAATAACCTTGTAACTCAATGGATGTTCAGGTTTTCGATTTTGACTAATTTAAGTACTGTTTATATATATTAATTCAGGAATAAAAGTTGATCGAACATTATTTTCCGGATAACCTAATACAATAATTTGTAATAATAAACGGAATTCATATTTAAAGATTGATTGGTTTGTTTATTTAACATCATATCAACTACTTATGGGTCATTTAATGCTGAAATGTAATTTTCTTGGGAACTTTGAAGTAATAAAAATGACATATGCTATTCTGCTTTCACAATTGAATAAATGGTAGATGATACTCAGCTTTTGTTCACATACATGTTTGTGTGGATTTAATTACGAGAGACGGTGATATGTGTGTTTTAGGTTGTAGTTTTGTTGAAGTTAATGCATTAATGTCATGTTGGTTGGCTGATTTTGTTAAGTGGCATATCAACATCTCTACGAGTCTATGTCGAAATCTAAATATTTGGAACAATTGTGGCTTCAATTAAATACATCTGAGAATGAAATTGCATGATATTCTGTTTAGATGTATATGGTTCTGTTGTTAATATTTCGTTCTCTCTCGTGGTACGACGTCATAGAACCGCATCACGAATTTACGACCTGCGTCTGCTATTCCACGACCGTTATCGTCGCATAGCAAACTTCTATATCAACATAACAGAATATCATCTTTGATGGTGAATATCTTTGTTTAAATCGCTGATATCTATCAAATAAAAAAAAAAAAACTGTGGAAACACATAAACAAAATCCGATCACACACACAGACATACATACACACACATTTTGAGAATTATACATATAGATTAGACATAATAATAAAACTTAATAACTTTGAATCTAACATCGAAGCAAACAAATTTTTTGATGATAATTCCAGAAACTATAAACAATTTTTTTATCCTCTGCCAGCCGCAATGATGGAGAAATCATTACCTCGAACATTAGAAAAGCATTACCTCGCCAGTGAGACATGCTGCAGGAGCCACTCCGTTTCACGAGGCTCGTTCCTTAATCGAGACGCAATCGCGCCAATCCTCCGAATGAATGGCATCGAACGAAGGCCAATAACCCCTGAAGTCTCCCACTGCCACAGGAGTAAAAAAAAAATCTATCAGCAAGAGAAGAATATTTCGGCTGGTAATTTGATCAGGTACGAGGTTGAGCCGGGGTCTGTCGCCCGGGATGCAGAGATAAGTAGTTAGAACTCGTTTAATAACACTTTCAATCTTGAATATTTCTTGGTTGTTATATCGGAGTGTCTATGTCAATGTATGTGGGTGTATGTACGTGTCTTTATCAGTGTCTATGTGTATGGTAACTTGGATGCACCTTTCATTGTGTATGTATGTATGTGTGTGTTTTTGTAAAGAGTCGTGGAGATGTTTCCTGTCTCGTCACTTTTTTGTGTGCGTATATATCTAAATATGTCTGCGTGCTTATGTATTATAATCTGATTGTGTATGTCTTTTGCATTGTATTGTCTTTTGCAGGATGTCATCCGCCCTTGCCTTATGCTTAGAATTCAAATGTATCCATGTTGTCATGAAGTTAAGAGCAGTCGATCTAAACGTTTATTCCAACTTAATTTCAATAAAAACAAAATAAATAGAATAACATATGTAGTTTTTCTTTTTTCCTCAGTAATTTTATAATTTTAAGCTTAATAGAGATTAAATTTAGATTTTAAAATGGGTAATTTTTAATTTCAAATTTTATCGTATACTTTAATACTTAGAATAAATTCTATTTTAGTATAACCCCAACTTTAAAGCATTAAATAGTTATTATAAACTTACTTCGTTGTCAAGTTTTTTGAATTCTCGTATAGTTGTATTTTAAATGGTCATTCCAGCTTATGTAACAGCGTTTCCTCTTGCGAGGGGTGGTTAAAGAATTTGAAACTTTTAAAACCTTTTATTTTACATTCAACATCATCAGTTGATAAGACACCAGAGGTGTTGAAAGAAAATGGCTATTTTTGTAACGATTTTATAACATATTTATCATATAATTTTCAAATAGATAATTATATTTGGTCTACTCTGTATTGAGCGCTCTTTTAAGAATAGTAATTGTTGGTTATTGGAATTTATTCCGTATACACCAATCCTATATATATATATATATATATATATATATATATATATATATATATATATATATATATACACACACACGAGATAACGATATGTCATTTTTATATACCAAGAAAAATATTGGGGAAAAGTTTTTGGGAGATGCGTTTCATCCTTTAAGATTTCATAAGGCTATGCTGGTGCGACTACATATGCGCATGAACAAAGGGTTCTGGGAACTTTTTATTTTATTTTTTTTATCTGCTAGATATATATATATATATATATATATATATTATATATATATTATATCTCTGCATGAATTTGTAGGATTTTTAAAAATAAATTATAAGTGTAGGGTGATTTTTAAGTCATTCCTATAATCTGCTAGACATAAATCAATGGAAAACACGAAAGCTCCGGTGCAAGCAGGTGCCGACGATACCATATATGTACATAATAACGATTTTAAGATAAAAAAAACAAATTATATTTAGGTGACGTTCAAAATTACCGTTTTTTTAATATAACCTATTTTAAAGAACAAATAATACAATTTTGACCAACAATACAATTTTATATCAAAATGACCAACAATACATTTTATAGTAGAATTACCACAAATAGGTTTTTAAAGTAAAATAACCAACAATACATTTTATAGTAGAATTAACAAAATGACCAACAATACATTTTACCTGTAGTTGAAGACATACAACTGCGTTCAACATATATTTAGTTGAAGCCACAAAATTGTTCAAAATATTTAGATTTCTGTATTAACTAACACATAGAAGTTGATATGGTAGCACTTGTTAGTCTCCCAGTTATGGATAAATAGTTAACCCCCAAACTGGGCTCAAAAACTAGTATAAAAAATACATTTGTATCGTGAAATTTTCACCAATGCTTTTTTATTTGTTTCTTGTTTAACGGTATATCAACCTCTATGGATTATTTAATACTGAAATGTAAATATTTTGTACACAATTTTTTTTGGAGTGGGGGAGATAATAATAATAGTTTTAGTGATACAAGTTATACTAATTAACCCATAGCTGGGGGAAGGGTATTTGCGCATAAGTGAATATAACAAACCCAGCTGGAATTGGAACATGACTCTCCGATTAATAATTTCGAGCCATTATCCATTACACTACCCGTACATCCAATCTTTCAGCACCTGGTATTCCTAAGCGGTCACCTATCTAGGTACTGACCAGGCTTGTTGCTGCTTAACTTTGGTGATGAAACAGGTGTTTCAACGTGATGTGGCCGTAAGCTATATTTTCATAGTAAGAAATGTTTTCTTATGAAGTTATTTACGTTATAGATTTATCTGACGTTATTTACATTTAAAGTTACTACCAGCAATAATATTTTGAAGAAAAAAAATTACTAGCAATACATTTTTGTAAAGAAAATTACTAATGCTCCCAAGAAAATTAAATTTCCCATAAGGATTTGATATGCCATTAAACAATCAAATCAAATCAAAGCACACAAGAAAATTATATTTCAGCATTAAATGACCCATAAGGAGTTGATATGCCATTAAACAATCAAATCAAAGCACCCCCAAAAATTATATTTCAGCATTAAATGACCCATAAGGAGTTGATATGCCACTAAACAATCAAATCAAAGCACCAAGAAAATTAAATTTTGGCATTAAATGACCCATAAGGAGTTAATATGCCATTAAATAAACAAACCACTGTGAAACTCTTAAATGTGGAAATAAGTCTTTGAATAATTCATTTATTTAATTAATTAAATATTCATGTTCCATTTTTAATATTTAACTCTTTATTTACAAAATCTGTTCGCCTTAAATCCATTATTCTCAATTATTTTCCTGATTAATGCCTTTACTTTTTCAGACATAAAGATCTTTTAATAATACACGCACGGAGACACACAATTACACACCCAGATATATGTGTGAGTGGGTGGGTGTGCGCGCGGGGATTGTTTTTTCAGCGAAAAGGCATAGATTTTTCAGCGAAAAAGACATGGAGTTTACCGATAGAAAAGTAGGTGGGTATCAAAAGGCACATTGTAGATAGAGCAAAAGAAGCATGAAAGCTAGAATACAATGAAAAGAAAAATACATGTATCTTTTTCTTTTTAATCAAACACTAGCAGTTAACTCTTCTATTTCCTTATACTCAACCAGTGAGAAGACCTGTTTATTAATAAGGCCAGGGATTTATTAATAATGACCTTATTAATAAACAGGTCTTCTCACTGGTTGAGTATACGGAAACAGAAGAGTTAACTGCTAGTGTTTGATTAAAAAGAAAAAGATACATGTATTTTTCTTTTCATTGTATTCTCGCTTTCATGCTTCTTTTGCTCTATCTACAATGTGCCTTTTGATACCCACCTACTTTTCTATCGGCCACTCCATGTCCTTTGATATCTAGCCATAAAAGCCGATACTCTATGCCTTGATTTTGCCGCCATTACTTCTCCGTTTCTCTCTCTCTCTCTCTCTCTCTCTACAGAATGATTGAAAAGTAACTCCCTACTTTATGTATGAGTGGCCAGTCTGGAGTCCTAACTTAACACCCTGTGATTTTTTTTTCTTTGGAGTTGGTTAAAGGATCAAGCCCACTATATCAAACCAGGACTTTAGAAGAAATTGAAGAGCGAATATAAGAAGTTATGTCTTCCATACCACAAGAGTTCCTGGTGAAATCAGTTGATGGCTGAAGTTTTAAGGTCACGTGACCTTCATTTCCATTCAAGCCGTCTGAAGATCGCTTGAGCGTAAAACTCGGGTTAAGACTAGAACCAATCCTTCATAAGATTTAATGGTGGTAAGCGTTTTTTGCTCGGTCTAAGCCAGGAGTCAGCAAACTTTTTTTCACAGAGGGCCAGATAACTGAGAGAATGACGAGCGCGGGTCGGATAATCATTTTGTTCAATGCAATACACTGAATGCACAAAAAATAAAGACAACAAAGATATTTATTTAACAAAAGGTTATCAAAGAAGGCGACATTAGCAATAAAATAGTTATATCCCATCCACTTCACACATATAGGAATCTCACAAACTAAGCAGCAAAAAAGTTAATGAGATTTGTTAAACTGGCGTTTATCTTTTAAGATAAAATAAATATTTGCTTTGGAATTGGTGCATCCAACCAAGAGAATTGCTTTCAAATGTTCAACTGTCAACCTTGTTCGATATGCTGACTTTACATACTTCATTTTTGAAAATATCTGTTCACAAACATAAATTGTTTCAAACACTAATGCAAATTTCTTCAACTTTGAGAACTCATCATTAGACAAGTAGCGATAAACTTCAAGAAGTTTTCCTTTCCTGTGCTTCTCTTTCAACAAGTCACTTGCTTGCAAATTAATGACTTCCAACTGTAATTAAACTGGCACGTTGTCAAGGTTACAATCAAAAGGATTCTGAACAGAAGAATGTCATTCTTAATTCCCTCAAGATCTGAAAATCTCTCCAAAATCTCTCAGGCCGTAGTTTGGTGACCCTTGATCTAGACAATCTAGGGTTCGAGCACTATACTTTACTGTGTAGGTAAGTTTGCCTTCATGCCCTTTTTGTCTTTTTTTTTTCGGTGTTATCGTTTTTATTCGAGACTGTTTCTGGATCGGAGTTTAGGTTTTGGCAACTTGTCCGTTGGTTCCACCAACAGTCTTTGTTTTTCTTTAAAATACACACACACACATACATATATATGTATGTGTGTGTATATATATATATATATATATATATGTCACTGGCGTGACTGTAAAATCGGGGGCGCAGTTCATGATGACCGTTGATGGTTGCAAGAGAAATATGGGAAAATTATAAAATTAACAAATAACGATGTATTTAAAAATATTTGTTTATAAATTAATTACTTTTTCCTTTTGTTCCTTGAAATTGTTCGATCACTCTAGCTTTTTCTTCTTCAAAATTCTTTATTGAAGGAAATGAAAACCGGAATTATTTAATCTATATTCATGTTTGCAGACATGTTTATATGGACTTTTGTCCTTGTTTTGCTGTGAGGAACCCGCCCCCAAAATTTGAAGGAGTATTTTTATATATATTATATATATATATGTGTGTGTGTATGTGTGTGTGTGTGTGTGTGTGTGTACTCATTACCAAACAGTCAAGTCTTTGAAAATGCGTGACGATATATATATATTGCCAAGCCAGATAAAGGGTCTGGTGTTGTCATATTAAACAAGAAGAATTATTTGGACAAAATGCAGGAAAATTTGTCTGACTCTGCTAAATTTAAAAGAATTGGTCCAGTTAATTCTTGTGATAACACCATGAAGGTTGAAGCTAAGACACTGAGATGGTTACTTTCTCTTTACAAAAGCCATCTCATTTCAAAAGATGTTTATAATAGGATTAGGCCTGTTGGTTCTCAGCGACCGAGATTGCAAAATACATAAAAGTGGCGTTCCACTTCGACCAATTTTATCTATGATGGGCTCTATTCAGCATGAGATGGCCAAGTGGTTGGTGGAGTCAATCCAACCCGTATCTGATGCTCAGTCGACTTATAACATTTCAGACTGCTTCAGATTTTCTAATTTCATTAGGAATATTGATTTTTCTTCTGTCAATAAAATAATGGTCTCCTTTGACATAGTTAGTCTTTACACTAACGTACCATTACAGGAGACCATTGCGATCTGTGCAGATCGGTTATACAGAGGAAATTTAGGATCAACCTGCATCCCAGAAGAGTTGTTTCCGGAGTGCATGCGGTTTGCCACAGAGGGGGTAGAATTTAGTTTCGATGGTATTATGTATGTCCAAACAGATGGGGTCGCTATGGGCAGTCATTTGGGTCCTGTGCTTGCCAACATTTTTGTTGGTCACTATGAGCAAGTTCTTTTCGAGAAAATCAACATGCCTTTAGTTTAAAAACGGTATGTTGATGATACTTTTTCCGTTTTTGAATGTTCTGGTAACGCTGACAATTTCTTGGCAGGTTTAAATTCCCCTTCATCCTTCCCTTAGGTTCACTATGGAAATGGAGAAAGAGGAGTCTCTGCCCCTTTTTGGATGTCTTGGTTCAACGTAGGGATGGGGTTTTCGATACTTCTGTCTTTCGCAAACCCACTTTTACTGGTTTATATACCAATTGGAATTCCTTTGTCCCCAAGTCCCGTAAGATAGGTCTGAGTGAAACACTGGTTCACCGCGCTTTGATGATTTGTTCCCCCAAGTTATTGAACTTGAGAAGTTACACAGTATTTTTGTAAATAATGGGTATCCTTCCAACATAATGAAGCGTGTTATCGCTAGAAAAGACGATTTAAGGAATCAGCGGTTTTAGGACCTAGTCGTTATCCCATTTATTTAAAGTTTCCCTGGCTTGGCAGGCAAGGACAGCTTATCGCTGATAAGGTTTCGTCTTGCATTTCTTCGTGTTACTTTGCTGTGAAATTGCGTATCATTTTTAAGACCAGAAAGGTGTTCCCCTCCTTTATGAAGGATAGACTGTCCTATTTAAGTAAAAATTCAGTGATTTATCAATTCAAGTGCCGATGTGATTCGGTATATATAGGACGGACTAGTCTTCGTTTGGAAACGCGCGTTTCTCAGCATATTCCGACATCTACGTAATCACGAACACAGGAATAGAGTTTCTCAGTCGGTACAGGAGTCGGCTATTGGCCAACATCTGATGGACAACCAGGACTGTGCCTCTGCTTATCAGGACACTTGGTTCTCTGTCCTGCACAGCGTCCAAACCGAATTTCATTTACGTGTTTTGGAAGCTGTATATTTAAAATTACATCGTCCAAATTTATGCAGGCAGAAAGACCATTTCACAAGATCATTAAAACTCTTGGAAGGATTGTGAGTTAAAAATTTTTTCCCTTTTATTAACTCTTTCCGAGCTGAGATTTACACCTCTCCTTACGTTTTAATTATATTGTCAATAAATTTAATTTTAAACGAGCTCGGACTCTTCTTCCATTTTAGTAAATATTTCAATATATGTGTCCTCTTTATACTAATAAATAATGTGCCAACGCGTTACCTATGAATAAGTGTTGGCCGAAAGATATCTCAGGAGCTGTATGTCTATAAAAAAAAAAAGTTTGATTAATAAAATGGCGTCCCTGTTATTTAAATCTATTCTGAGGTTCTGTGGGTACAAATCTTATATATATATATATATATATATATATACATACATACAATATGAAACTTTTCTACACAAGCATTCCGCCACCATTGTCAATTTCGTGGAATTTTTGTAATCCTCAGACGGCAAGAAGCAACCATAATTTTTCATCATTTCAACCCAAGCAAGGCGATACTGCCACTAAGACGCAAGATGTTATTGAGAAGGGAAGTAAATGAAAAAAAATCTTAATAGTGACTACCGTCGGGAATGTGGATCCGTGGAACATTATCAGAAGGATTGTCCCGCATTACAGTAACAGATTTTTAAATATTTTCTTTTAGTTTTCAAAGGAATTTTTCCGGATGAAAGTTGACAAATTAGTCACTGTAGAATTTTTGTATTCTTAAAGAACTAAGACTATGGATGAAATGGTGAAGGAACCAAAATGTTGGTGTGGACGATTAATGTTCATTTTCTGATTGGTCAGCTTCTGTGTTTACTTTATCGAAACTTATCGGACTTTACATTACGACAGGAGTAAATAGTTACGTCATCTACCTAGATACCAAGTCGGGAACTGATGGCATAGGGAAGTAGTTGATGAAGATGAGAAACAAAGTAATTCCAAAGGTAGCATCCTGGGCGACACCTGCATTAATATGAAAGAATCTAGAAGAGAGACCGTTTAAAACGGTTCTCATTATATTAGACATTTCTTTTTATAACGTTAGCGCTTTCTTATGTAATCACACACACACACATATATATATATATATATATATATATAATGAAAGGTGAAGCCGGATAATTTTATATACCGTATACTCGTGTAACACACGATGTTTATGTTAAATAGAGCTATACTTTCTGACTACAGTAAATGGATATATAGTTTGGTCAATAGCATAGCCACGGCCAGCAGTACACGGGCTAATTTTACATCTCGTATATTATACGACCCCCTTAAAATTAGTTTCAAAATGAGGTCTTCAAATGATACGCAAGTCAAAATATTTGAATTTGTAGGTCTGATGATTTGGATCGTGATTACGATTCCAATGTAATAAATTATAACCATGGACTATTAGTGTTTGATCCTTTTATATTATATATATGTTATGGGATCATACCCATAATAATAATAATGGACTATTCCATAATAAATACTGCGCCTCGGGAGTAGGCAAGGAGTCAGTCGCTCAAGTTTTGACTTGAGCAACTGTTCGGTTATACTCTCTTCCTACGGACGGGAGGAACCCGGAGGAGGCTACGCCGAAGGGCGGAGTCTCCTTCGGGGAAGTAGACCGGCCCTGAACCCGTTTATACGGGTTCAATGGGCATATTTTTGGCCGAGCCCACGGGCTCGGAATGCCCACGTTAAAAAGGCCTTGTGTCACATGACACCCTCGTGGGGGTGGGGGTGACTGAATATCGTCAGTCGCTCAAGTTTTGACTTGAACAACTGTTCGGTTGTACTCTCTTCCTACGGACGGGAGGAACCCGAAGGAGGCTACGCCGAAGGGCGGAGTCTCCTTCGGGGAGGTAGACCGGCCCTGAACCCGTTTATGCGGGTTCAATGGGCTATTTTTTGGCCGAGCCCACGGGCTCGGAATCCCCACGTTAAAAAGGCCTTGTACCACATGACACCCTCGTGGCGGGGTGGGGGGTGACTGAATATCGTCAGTCGTTCAAGTCCTGACCGGCTGTTCGGTTGAACTCTCTGCCTTCGGGCGGGGAGGTACCCGAACGAGGCTACGCCGAAGGGCGGATTCTCTTTCGGGGAGGTAAACTGACCCTGAACCCGTTTATACGGGTTCAATGGGCATATTTTTGGCCGAGCCCACGGGCTCGGAGATCCCACGTTAAATCGGGCTTGTGCCACATGACGACCTCGTGGGGGGGAGGGGTGACTGAATATCGTCAGTAGTTCAAGTCGAGTCAAGAGTTGAGTCAGAGGCAGTCCAAAACAGAGTCGCGCTCAGAAACTTACTGCAAGACATTGGAATTGTGATACTGGTCGAGACTACATTGTTCTCTCTACTAAACCTGATTGTTCACACTAACACTTCTACTTCTCTGTATATATTCCTGTTTGTAATATATCTCTGTTATTCCATACCTGTGTTCGAGCTCTTCTTTATTGGTTCTACCTTGGACTATCACCGTGGTACAAGGAACCGGACCATAACAATATATATATGGTAATTTTACAAATTGGCTCAAAAAGTAGTTGTTTTGTACTTTTAACAGGAAAAAATTATTATACACGGTAAGACGTGATTTTTATTAAAGTATCGGTTTGATAAATGATTCTATCCTTTTTTAAATGATTCTAAGAGCTCTTTTTCATTTTTGGGATGGAAAGGTTTCACTCTTCTCTAAAGCTTATCCCATGCTAATTCTGGTGGTGACTTCAAACTTTTGACATGCAGTATATATATATATATATATATATATATATATATATATATATATATATATATATATTCAGATGTATGGATATGAGTTTGTGACCCTGGGTTTCACGTTTTTTGCGATCATCAAATTCATATCTATACAATCGAATATGTTAGCTCTATCACTGATATTGAGCGCTTTCCACTAAGTACTGCGCAGAGAAAATAATAATAATAATAATAATAATATATATATATATATATATATATATATATATATTGATAACACAATAATACTCACACATACACACAGTAGAAAGAACCTTCAGATATTGGAGGCCATCTACATTAAAACGAAGCAGCCTACACCCAACAAAGTTACATTTTAAACCAGTCACAATACAATGACACTGGTTCTGTTGAAATACTTCGGTCTGTTCAGTGGTATGACGTCATAGAGCCGCATCTTGAACTTACGATCTACGTCTGCTATTCCGCGACCATTAACGTCGCATAGCAATCTATGTCAAAATAACAAAATATCATTTTTGACGGTAGATATCGTTGTTTCATGTCTGTATAACAACTCTGAGGATGGCGCATGTGAGACGAAAGGTTAGGACCAACTTAATAAAGAAATATCCAAATGTTGGAAAATTTTTGTCTTTATTTTCAACAGAAATTAAAGCAAACATTCGAACATTAGAACGGCTCATGATCAGACAGAATAGACATTCATTGTCTGTTATATTTTATAATATATGTTTAAATATATATATATATATATATATATATATAAGAAATATATTTTTAAGGTGTGCTATATTTGTGGGATAAAGTACTCAATATCAGACAAAGAGCGTATGTAAATATAAAAGTGAACATTGAAGTCAACACTTTTATATATATATATATATATATATATATATATATATATATATATATATATATATATATATTATAAGTTAATAGACTTAAAATATGGTTTTTCGCTACACAGTTCCAACCATGTTTCAAAAATGGAAGCTAAAAGCCCCTAATTTAATTTTGTACTTAAATTAAAGACATCACTTTCATTTCATCCTCAAGCGAATTTTGGAGTAACTTTAAAAATTACATGGTTTTAAATACACAGCTAAAACAAAATTCATGTTTCCAAGGTTACAGATAAATCTATTTTGCTAGACTAGGGGTGTCAGTATGTTCAATATGTTTATATCTTAATGTATCAGTTATTGTTACGTTTTGGTAGTGGGTAGGGATGTATTTTTCAATGAAATCTAACATCCGTTAAAAGCGTGTCGTCTGGATTTTTTTTTTTTTTTTTTTTTTTTTTTTATTAACGGCTAAAATTCTAACGGCATTTTTTTCGTTCAATATTTAAAGATTTTTGGGAGGTGTCTACGTCAGATTAATACTTTTTTTTAACTACGATTTGAAATATTTTTACTTTTAATTTTTAATATACTATATTTCTATCAAGAACAATTAAATGTAATTAGAATCCCTTACAGTTTGTAGAATTATTATCACATCAAGTTTTTTAAAAATTTTATTCTTGAGTATTATTCAAGTAAAATTTCCATTTCTCTGATTAAGTAAACTTTAGTTATTTATTTAATTACGAATTAAAAGGAATTTTAGGTTAGAATTCATTTTAATTAACTATAATTTTAATTACAACTTTAAAATATTTTCATTATTTTTTTTTTTTTATTTAATTGAAGTAAATGTATTAGGCCGGGGCAGAAAATAATGACGCAATAACGCCGCTCCTTAAATCAAATCACCCCCCAACTATAATTAAACATATACCGTTATCTATCAGTAAACGAATAAGTACTAATTCTGCAAATGACAAGATTTTTGAAGAGCATATTAATACCTATAATAAGGCTCTAAAAATGAGTGGCTACAAAAACCCCAAACTAACTTATATAAAAAATGAAAATAAAAAACATAGAAAAAACAGATGTAGAAAAATAATTTGGTATACACCCCCATATAACCAAATGGTAAAGAATAAATTAGGACAAAAATTCCTCGCATTAATAGTCAAGCACTTTCCTAGTGAAAGTAAACTTAGTACTATTTTCATTAAAAACACACTAAAATTAAGTTACAGCTGTACGGAAAACTTAGAAAAAATTATTAAGAACCATAATGCTAATATCTTAAATAAACACTTATACCAAAACCCAAAAAACTTGGACAATGGAAAAATAAAAATAAAAACTGATGAAAATAAACAAAAATGATGTAAATGTAGAAACCCGAATAATTGCCCTCTACAAAATAAATGTTGCACTGAATCATTAGTATACCAATGCAATATCTCTTCGATTGAAAGACCAGAAAACATAAAAATATATATAGGTTGCACTAGCCATGAATTCAAAAAAAGATTCAACCAACATCAAAGCTCATTTAGGATAAATAAATATAAAAATCAGACATCTCTATCAAAATACTTCTGGCACCTAAAAGAATCAAATAAAACACCTACAGTAAAATGGAAGTTAATAAGAAAAGCTAGAATATGTAGGGCATTAAATGACCCATGCCCTTTGTGCATACATGAGAAACTATATATTACTAAGTTTATAAAAAATAAAAATTTACTGAATCAGAGAAATGAAATAGCTATTTTATGCCGTCATTGTCAAAAATTTTCATTAAATAATATTTAAAAATAAAAATAAAAATAAATTTATAAAATAGGATTAGGTAATATATATACTTATATTTAACATGAAAAATTAATTTTATATACTGTAAGTAATTCTATTATATTTAATTGGTTATTCCTAAAAAATAGTCTATTAAAATAATTATGAAAATATTGTAAAGTTGTATTTAAAATTGTAGTTAATACGAATTCTAACCTAAACATCTTTTAAAATTATACATAGTTAAATAATACGTATTCTAACCAAAACACCCACCCAAAAGAAATACCGACACTCAAATGATTCCTATAAAACACCTACAGAAAAATGAAATTATGATGAAAAGCTAGAGGATGTGGACCATTGGATGACCCATGTCATTACTAATATATAGTTTCAACTGTATGTACAAAGGGTATATAAAAAAAATAAATAAATAAAAAAAAAAAAAAAATAAAAAAAAAAAAATAAAAAAAAAAAATATATATTTAAATAAATATTTAAATATAAAATTTAAAAATCGTAATATACTTATACTTGATATAGAAATTAAATGTAATATAGTCTATAAAAACTAACAATGAAAATACTTTAAATTTGTATTTATAATTGTAGTTAATTAAAATGAATCCTAACCTAAACTTCTTTTAAATTGAAATTAAATAAATAAATTAAGTGTACTAAATCAGTGAAATGAATTAGCTACTTTTACCATAAAAAAAAAAAAAAAAAAAAAAAAAAGATTACTTAAATAATATTTAAATATAAAATTTAAATAAATAGTAATACAAACATACTGGATATAGAAAAATAATTTAACTTATTGTAAGTGATTCAAATATTGGGTTGGTACAGAGGTAGTGGCGCGGAGATGTCGGATTTTGACGTATTTTTTAACGTCAAAGAGCGGCGTTATTTCGTCATTGTTTCTGCTCCGGCCTAATACATTTACTTCAATTAAATAAAATATAGTATAAAAAAAAAAAAAAATGAAAAATATTGTAAAGTTGTAATTAAAATTGTAGTTAATTAAAATTAAATGAATTCTAACCTAAAATTCTTTTAAATTGTAATTAAATAAATAACTAAAGTTTACTAAATCAGTTAAATGAATTAGCTATTTTTGACAAAAAAATAAAAAAATAAATAAATAAATAAAAATAAAATCGTAATATAATTGTAAAATAATTTTACTTACTGTAAGTAATTCTAATTCTTAAATACATTCACTTCTATTAAATGAGATTATAGTCTATTAAAACTAATAATGAAAATATTTTAAAGTTGTAATTAAAATAGTAGTTCATTAAAATGAATTCTAACCTAAACTTCTTTTAAATTGTAATTTTTAAATTGTGATTAAATAAATAAATAAAGTTTACTAAATCTGAGAAATGGAAAGTTTACTTAAATAATAATGAAGTATAAAATTTCTAAAAAAATAGTAATATACTTGATGTGATAATAATTCTACAAACTGTAAGGGATTCTAATTACATTTAAATAATTGTTCTTGAAAGAAATATAGTATATTAAAAATTAAAAGTAAAAATATTTCAAATCGTAGTTAAATAAAAAGTATTCTGACGTAGACACCTACCAAAAATCTTTAAATATACGGAAAAAAAAAAAAAAAAAAAAATTTTACTTAAACATTTAAATAAAAAATTTTTTTTAAAAATCGTAATATACTTGATATAGAAATTAAATGAAATATACTCTATAAAAACTAACAATGAAAATATTTTAAAGTTGTAATTATAATTGTAGTTAATTAAAATGAATTCTAACCTAAACTTCTTTTAAATTTAACTTAAGATTAAATAAATAAATTAAGTTTACTAAATCAGTGAAATGAATTAGGTATTTTGGCCATAAAAAAAAAAATATATATATATATTTAAATATAAAATTTTAAAAATAGTAATACAAACATATTTAATATAGAAAAATAATTTTACTTAAGAATAAAATTTTTAAAAAACTTCATGTGATAATAATTCTACAAACTGTAAGGGATTCTAATTACATTTAATTGTTCTTGATAGAAATATAGTATATTAAAAATTAAAAGTAAAAATATTTCAAATCGTAGTTAAAAAAAAAAGTATTAATCTGACGTAGACACCTCCCAAAAATCTTTAAATATTGAACGAAAAAAATGCCGTTAGAATTTTAGCCGTTAATAAAAAAAAAAAAAAAAAAATCCAGACGACACGCTTTTTTTTAACGGATGTTAGATTTCATTGAAAAATACATCCCTACCCACTACCAAAACGTAACAATAACTGATACATTAAGATATAAACATATTGAACATACTGACACCCCTAGTCTAGCAAAATAGATTTATCTGTAACCTTGGAAACATGAATTTTGTTTTAGCTGTGTATTTAAAACCATGTAATTTTTAAAGTTACTCCAAGATTCGCTTGAGGATGAAATGAAAGTGATGTCTTTAATTTAAGTACAAAATTAAATTAGGGGCTTTTAGCTTCCATTTTTGAAACATGGTTGGAACTGTGTAGCGAAAAACCATATTTTAAGTCTATTAACTTACAATATTAATGCTCTGTAAATTTACATTGAGCACTATTTTGTAAAAATAAAGATATCTATAAGAACACCGGATTATATATCTTACTGTTCTTTCTTTTTATTAATATATATATATATATATACACTCACACACAGAGAGAATGGGGAAGGGATGGCCATAAATGGAAGTCAAATGAGTCATCGAGATTGCTAGCTTTAGAAGGAGTGTACAACTGAAAGAATAATGAGAATTAAAAGGCGTATCGATCATTTATAGGGAAATCATACAAAAAATATGAAAAAGACTCTATGGTAAAAAAATAAAAACAAAACATTTGCCTATTTTATTTTGTAAACTCCAGGATATGCATGTTTCATTTCCGTGTTCTAAACCAGTGAGAAGTGCTGTTTCTCACTAAAACTTCTACACCCTCCGATACTAAGAAAACTGGTTTTTGATATTTATTAGGTTGGTGCAAAAATAATGACGTAATAATGTCGTTTTTGACGTATTTTTAACGTAAAAAAAACGACATTATTACGTCACTATTTATGCACCAACCTAATAAAAATAAATTCTAAATTTTCCAGCCATAGAATTTCCACACATTAGCATGAATCACAAAACATATCCACGCTTTCTTCATGCCAGATAGATTCGCTGGTTTTGTTACGTTTGGCATAAGGCCAGCACATGTTTGCATCAGCTTCTCTTATGTACCTAACAGGACGTGGGTCATCATTTCCATAGCTTCTTGTCCCGTGTTGCCCATAGTCACATTTCACAACCTCCTTCCATCTATTCATCCAAATTCATTAGGGGGTTTACTTATTCTCCAAGTTTTGGTACACCACTGCTGTGGCTTGGTATTGAACTCACAACTCTTTTTGGTCTAGTCAGTGGATCTAACCAACGTCTTTATCCAATGACACATGGCCCAATAGATAAAGATATTGGTTAGATCCAGTGAGTAAACCCCAAAGAGTTGTGAGTTCAATATCAGGCCACAGCAAAACTTGGAGAGTTGAGTTAAAGGAAAATAGTTGAGACATCCGGAAGAATGGCACGTGGAACTGGAACAATCTACCCCGGTGGACGAAATAAAGGGTTCGGTTCAAAATTCCAATTACCTGAAGAAGGTCGGAGCGTACAACGACCAAAACATTGTGAATATAGCAGTGAAGATGAGGACAACAGTCCGAATAATGTAAATAATGAAAGTGAGAACAGGAATTAAAATATGGAGAAAGCAAAAAAATAGAAATGTTTTTCCTGATAAACTGATGGGCAAATAGTATTGTTATGAATCATTAAAGCCGGAAAGTAAGCAGTCTAAAATATGTCCTGAAGAATGAGGTATGTGAAAATTCTTTGACATCAAAAAAATAGAAATCAAAAATTATTGTTTTCGGAGAATGTATTGTTTTGAATAACTGACCACTTTGTTTAATGGTCGGTGTTGTTTCTCCAAGGTTGGAGGAAATAATTAATTGATATGAATATCGATGAGTCCTGAGCTGCAGTACGAGACGGGAGAAATACATATAAACAGAGCACTTAGTTGAAGCTAGCACTTGGAGCGAGAGTCGAGATGAGTCAGCAGATGACGAGGGAGCATGACCTGCATCCGGCTACCTTGTGATGATGTTTTTTAACCCGCTCCAAGTTTTAGAAGAAAGAGATAGTGTCATGATAGACAATTTAACGGGAAGGATTATTTTTTTGTATCAACGACCTTTTTTTTAATCAATTGAAAATTAACCTATTATTTTGTTGTGCTATTTTTTTTATTATCGCCAGAGGAAGCGTTCTGTGTCCTTTTGTAGCACGGTTCTGCTGTCGTCCGATCTAGCGCTCAAGTGATTCTGTATTACTGTTTTCCCTATGCGTCTTCCGTTTCTATGTTACTTAATTTCTTCCGTTTCTATGTTAGTATGTTTCTTCCGTTTCTATGTCACTATGTTTCAAGTATGGACGTAATTCGATCTTCACTGCTCTGTGATCAAGGAAAACAAAGTGGGACAGAATAAAATGAAGGAACCAAACGGAATTCCTTTCCAATTCCACCAGATACACAGTATGATTTTCTTAGAATGAAGACCTGCTTTTGAGTTGGCTAAAGTTGACTCATGTCGTTTTTGTTTCAAAAAGGGTGTATTTTCATTGCGTTTATACAGCAAATCACAGATCTAATGCGATGCCCCAAAATTCTTTTAACTCAGATAATGTGGTATCCAAACATTGTAGCAATTTGATTACTCAAGCTTCACTAAGTGCTTATGGATAGTAGATTTTGATAAATTTAGTGTTTCTGCCAATTCTCGCGTTGTAGAATGCGGGTTTTTCTCAATCAGTATCTCGATTTGGTCGGCATGGGGGGGAGACTGCCTGAGTTTTCTGCATCAATATGGCTACAATCACCGACTCTAAACTTAGCGAACCACTTCTGTACAATTCTGTCAGCTAAAGCAACTTCAACGTACACAGCACATGTCTGTTTTGCTTGCGAGGCCTTTATGTCTTTATGGTAGGTATGTTCATGAGATCGCTAAAAAAAGCGCATAGTCTGATGAAAAAGACGTCAAACTCGACGAAAACAAAATTTTATCGCCAAAATGTTTATGTTACTATTAAGAGTAAAGAACAAAGTAATTAATTATTTTTAAAAAATTTTCTGTCTTTATTACAACATTCTAACTTTCCATTGAAAAACTTGTTTCTCGTCATCACCGGAAGTTCCGTAAAAATAACATTGCGAATTTTTTGTCCATTTTTTTCTTATGGCACACATTAATTTTGAAAATCTTGCAAAAATAGAAATAATTGTCAGATTTTAATGAAACTTCCAGAAACTATTCAGGAATGATGGAAATTGTTATAAATATGTTATTTTTTTTAAAAGTCATTATAAAAATATATTTTTTATATATATATATTACACCCCCATAAATAAATTAATAAAAAACTATAAAAGTTTATGAACGAAGCACGCAAGTCATTATAGTTACAAACACAAGGCTTTGAGGAAAGTAAATCATGTTTTATTTTTTTTTAAATCCGACCTTGTAAACCTAAATTCAGCTCTGAATTGTAACATACAAAACCCAATAAAACAAAGATACTATTTAATTTTAAATGCTTTTAGTTGCTTTTATTTGTTTTTATCAATATGCATAATATTGTCTGAAGGCAAAAAACTTTTTCGATGAAAAATGAATTTTTAAATGAATTAATTGTTATTTAATAAATTATTTTATTATTTTTACATAAAGTTACTAAAAGTTGTTGAATATTCTAAAATTAATTGTACCGTTGAATCCTGTATATAATGCTTTTTTTAGGGGCCTGTATCTGTCCAGATTATAAATAGCACAAGGGTTTTACAGTCGACAAAACACCATTGAGAGTAATCTTACTGTTCTATGTGAGGGAAAAAAAAAAGTTTAAATCAAATGTACGGGGGCCCGGAAGAAACATGATACAATAAAAACATCACGTGACTTGATTTGTACGGCAGTGTTATCGGCCTTTACTAACGAGGTAAATAAGTTGTTAACATAAAGATAAATTGTCACTTATGACCTTCTGTACTATAAATTTCCGCACGTAATATGTCAGTGCGTGATGAAAAACAGGCACTTGTCATTTGTCACTCAACACCGCAGTTCAGACCGGCTATCTCCCATTTGAAAAAACATGTTTTCATCACAGAAAATAAGCAATCTTTGTTTTAAAATATATTAAATAAACTTTATAATTTCTAATTTTTTAAAAATTATTTAAAAAAACATCATAATTGATTTTTTAAATAAATTTTCAACGGCAACATTCACTTTTGTAAACAAAAGTTAAAAAAACGGGAGATTATCGATTTTCTGTCAATTTTTCCAATTCAAAAAAATTGAAGATTTTTAACGAAAATTTTGGACGTGCTAGAAATTATTAAAAAATCTAAAAAAATATTCAAAAAATACTTTGATCATTCCTCTTGATAATAACATTAACATTTAGACGATAAAAAATTATTTTAATCAAGTTTAAGGCCTTTTTTATGCATGGTATGCTATTTTTTTAGCGATCTCATGAACATACCTACTTTATGGTAAAAAAAAAAAAAAAAAAAAAAAAAAAAAACGCTTCAAGTGTCTAAAATGCACCTTATAATCTTCTAAATTGACACGAAGTAATTTTAAACTTTCTTTCTCAAGAGATAGTTTCAAGTGTACCCTAATTGTAAATTTAAGCATATTATATATGTCGATAAATTTGACGTTTTCTAACGTGTTGGAACATGAATGACTAAAAATCGGCATGAACTTTCCAGACAACCCAATAATATTTCTGTTTATTCTGTGTTTCTGTATTACTATGTTTCCTCTGTTTCTACTATACGTCTTCCGTTTCTATGTTACTTACTTTCTCCCGTTTCTATGTTAGTATGTTTCTTTTTATTCTATGATTCTATGTTTCCACTGTTTCTACTATGCGTCTTCCGTTTCTATGTTAATGTTTCTTTTTATTCTACGCAACTACGACCCAAATCCAGCATTCCGTGTCATTTCATCTAAGCTTCACATAGTAAAAAAAATACGTGTTCTTTTTTATTCGTTTTTTTTTTACTAATGTTCAATCTATACAAGGCCCAAGAAGCACTCAAGGTAAAGGTTTACCGTGTGGAGTTATATTAGCGTAGGAAAGAAGAAGCGTTAAGAGCACAGACCTGAAGCAAACTTTAGAATGATCCGGAAGGCCAATCCAGGATAAACCGCTACTTTTGTTCAAAAGACCGGCCATCGGTGTAAGCTGGACCGTAGGTGAACCTATCTACTCCTATTCTGATATAATTGCTTTTTATATTACTTTTCTCTTAATATATTACTTTTTCGTTACCTGTCGATTCGCTGACGGCAAGATAATCAAACCTCAAATCTAAATCATTTGTCCATTTAAAATACTACATTTATTAGAAGATATCTTCAGTTTGAATACAGAAGGAGTCATAAAAATAAGTTCAAAGAGCCGACTTATAATCTTTTCCTGTTATCCAGAAACAGAAAGGGAAATTATTCCTCGCGGAAACGGTGGTCATTTCAATTTCTTTCAGATTGTTCGTGCGTATGCACCGCTTGCGTGTGCCCAAATATGTTTTACTTCAATAACAAACCCTGGAAATATTACTACATTTTTTTGAAAAAATGCTTTAAAAATTAATTCTATATATTACGGAATAATTTTCGAATAGTTTAATAAAATTTTATAATTATCTGTCATTTTAAGCTTTAAAAAATTAACGTCTTTTTTTTTTTCGTCTCCAAATTTATCATTTTATTGCTCAACTCAGATTGGCCAAACTGGGTGGGAGGGGAATGTATTATTCTAATGTCTTATTTCAAAGACAGTCAAATTGTGTGTGCGTGTGTTTGTGTGCGTGTGTTTGTGTGCATATTAAACGGCACAAGCACTTGTAAGTCACATTATAGACACACGAATACGCATTATTTTTTTTAATCATTTCACTCCAAGCAAGGCAATGCAACCACTAGGATACAAGGGGTTACTGAGTGCTAAAGAATATGAAGAAAATAGTATTAAGAAGAGTGGTCGTGAATGGTTAGTGACTTGGAACGAAAGACCGACGTGCCTGGTTCGAATTCTGGCCGGGTTCGTTACATTTATATATTATGTCTTTAAATTCATTGAAGAACATAGGGCCGCAAGATATTGTTACGGTTTCTATAACAAGCCAGTTTTTAAGTGAGTAGGTTGTTAGTCTACTGCACAACCCCCAACCTGGAGGATCAGGTTTTGAAAACAGAGTTGTCCTTCTCCTAGACCAGTTGCCACCCAAGGCTATATAACCCGGTCTTTATTTACCGATAGCTGAAGGAGAAGAAGAGTATTAGCATGAAGTGAATGTAATGGATTCGACTGGAATTCGAACACGGCTCTCCAATTCCTCAATCCGAGCTGCTATCCATTACTCCACGGAGCCTCCCTTGGAAAAAGTAGGAATCCATTCAGTTATTGGTTATGACAGACTGGTCTCTTTAGTCTTGGTTGGCAACCAGACGAAGAACAACTGTGAATTCAAAACGGTGTGTAACCGTGATGTAGCACATACTATGCAGCCGTCGACAAGAGCCTGGAGTTCACTATGACTACAATCTCGACCGTGGCCGAACTACGACTTTTTAATCATTTCACCCAAGCAAAGCAATAAAGCCGCTAAGAAGCAAGAGGTTTGAAAGAATAAGAGAAAAAGAAAACATAATTAAGGAAAAACAACAATAACCGAACAGGAATTAAGAAGACAAAAGTTAACGATTGAAGTTACATTTAAAATTTTGAAGGTCAAAGTTGACAGTAGAGCAAGAAGCGGAAGAGAGTTTCAAAAGCAAGAAGTGGGAGAGAAGAAAAATGTCAGCATAGAACTTACGGTTACACCTAGCCATATGCACACAGTGTGTGACGGACAGGGAATTGTATTTTTTTTTATAATATAGATTTTCATACTTTATTGTTTCTAATTCCATCTACAGTGTCGCTTTGATTCTTCAGTTTCTGCAGGCTTTTCAGAATTTCAATGGTGCACATTTCAATATTAATTGCAGTATCTCTTGTTTGTTTTACCTTGTTACAGATGCCAACAAGTGCAAAAATATTGAAGTAGATGGATAGCATGAAGTCGTAAAAATGGAAGTAACAAAAAATTGAGGTAAAAATAGAGGTAACAGAAAGGAGGTAAAATAGAGGTAACAAAAATAGAAGTAAAATAGGGGTAAGAAAAAAGGAGGTAAAATAGGAGTAAGAAAAATAGAGGTAACAAAAAATAGAGGTAACATAAAATAGAGGTAAAAACAGTCACTTGCAAACTATAGCGGGTAAATGTCTGCGAGTCCTAACATGCAACAAATGAACGAACTTTGATAGTTCTGATAAAAATATCAATTTCAGTTCTTTTTTTTTCTTTTATGTGCCATGTCCTTTCAGGACGTAGACGACCATGCCCCTCCACATCCTCCTGTCTCATGCAGTTCTTAATAAGTTTTATCTTTTTGCTATTTCTCCCAAACCCTTTTCCGTCATCCATTTACTCAAGCTCATCAAGTATGTTAGCGTTGCTTTCCTTTGTCCCACTTCCCTTCAATCTGTCCCGTGAGTAACATGTTTTCCAAGCCGTCCTTCCTCATTACGTGGCCCAGAAACCACAACTGTCACTTCCTGATGTTAAGTATAAGTTTCTTTTTGTCTCTATTCTCTCCAAAATCAGTTTTACTACCAATTTTTAAATATTGAGAAAATAATACATTCAACTCCGCTTCCTTTTCTTCTCTGCATGAATCACATTATGCCTACATTGCTCCGATCTAACCTCTTCTCCGAACATTTAATTAAGGAAAATATACTTTCTCACATGTTTTTGTTTTGTTTTTCAACAAGACTGAATGTTATTCCTTTAACCATCGTCGCGTCACATATTTAGAATGCATTGTTTGTTCTTTGTATCATATGAAGCGTACTTGTGAATCCTGTTTGCCTTTTTTTTTTTTAGTGTTTATTAAGTACATCTCAGTTTTTTCGGCTTGACGACCCTTTAGTTGCACGCACAGGAAAAGTAATCGCTTACTAATTTTGAACAACTGAATGATATTTCCGAAGCAATAATGGCAAAAGAATTAATATCATGCTCAAATAAAAAAGGATAAAAGTAATAGATAAAATGAAGATATTTTAAAAATTTGTATCAGCAGGTAGGAATTAATTATTAGGTTGGTGCAAAAATAATGTCGTTTTCTCACATATGTTACTATGTGAGAAAACGACATCCTAATAACTAGCTTCAGGAAAAAGAATTAATGATCGAGATTACGGGGAGGAAACGTGAAAAATGTGCAATTGGCATTTTAACATAATTATTGATAATTCATATAAATATTGTTTAATTTGTAGTTTATCAACAGTTTGTGAGTTATTTAAAACTGAAACATTTTGAATCGTATGAGGTTGCTTAAATTACCTGGTGTTCGCAAGCAGTCCAACATCTAAATATAAACCGGGATCAACGCTGTTTAACTTCGATGATCGAACGAGAACTGGTGTTTTCAGCATTATGTTGCTATAAGTATAACAAGTTAGTTTACAGGTATAGTGGTAGGAAATTGTAGGTTCAGAAATCTACTAGGCACAGCAGTTGGTTTGCTGGTTTCCACTTTAAGATGGAGTGTATACTGAAGATTATATATTGCTGGATAAACAAAGTACTCTAAGAATTTGTATTACAGTTGTTGAGATAGACGAAACAAAATTCCACAAGTGGAAGTATGATAGGTGTAGATGTAACGGTCACCGAAGGTACTGATATATACATTCCCAGGTTTACAGACTTTATGTTGTGAAGAATAACACACCTGTCCAGAAGAGGATTTGGACTCGTCCAAATACATAAATACGAACATCGGTATTCCAATTGTCGAGAAAAAAAATAAAAAATAAAATAAATAAATA
Organism: Acanthosepion lycidas; assembly: GCA_963932145.1. Lineage (NCBI taxonomy): Eukaryota > Metazoa > Mollusca > Cephalopoda > Sepiida > Sepiidae > Acanthosepion > Acanthosepion lycidas. Next base: position 9,011,728 of record OZ010608.1, on the reverse strand, counting down.
AATAAATAAATAAATAAATAAATAAATATATGTAAGGCTGAGATTGACGAAGTCACCAAGGAACTCAGCAGGAATGAGACGGCAACAGGAGCTAAGGAACTCTGTAGGCTTGCAGTTGGGTGCGTGGAAGGAAGTCTCACTTTCCGGACCTTCACTTGAACGGACAAGCGTCTCAAGATACTCGTCGTTTGGCTTGGCTCCGACCTTCAGTTGGAGAAGAATCGGTTGGAAGTCCGAGAAAGGATTAAAGCGGCAGTTCGTCTGTGGTCTTTGAGGAGGCTTTCCTTAAAGGGGAAGGCGGAAGTTTGTGCATCGAACATCTACCCCATCTTCTTTACCGGCTCTCGGTACTTCCACACTCGTGCGCTGAGATAATATTATTGTTTCGAGTCTTGTTGCCCTCTTATGGGGCACCAGGGCTCCTAAGGTGTGTCGCGAGGTCTATTGCCTCTCTCTGTTTGAGTGCGGTCTAGGAATGCCCGACGTTGAGGTTCGTCAACAGACGCTACGGCTTAAATTCCTGGATCGAATGTATATGCAAGACGAGGGTAACGGCCTCTTCTGGAAGGAAGATGCTAAGAAAGCATTCGAGCCTTTGAGAAGTGTGCATATTGGCGAGAAGGAGGCCCGCCGTAATTCTCGAGCCGAATGTTCCTAATTTTATTCTTTAAGCACCAGCTTAAAGTCAAAGTATGGCCGGAAGAAGGTGACTCTCTTCATCAAAATTCGGCAAAAGCTGGTTGAATGTTTCGCGTTTGGTTCGCTTGAGTGGGGCTAATTTAGAGTTGCATTAGGAGGTGTCCTAGGTATGAGGATATTTTTCGCCCGATTTAAACATTTATCATCCAGTGTTAGGTTAGCATAAGTCATTTTTTTTTCTTTTGGTTCAAAACGCTGATGTTAACTTAGCTAGGGTATGGATGGTCATCGGCCCTTTATTTTGGACCCTCCCTCATTTTATCTTTGGTTTATTCCCCTTCCTCCCATTTAGGTGACAGGGATTGCAGTTCTCTGGTAACTGTGGGATGTCTTTTGTTTTCGAATGTGAGTTTCCGTAATTGTTATTGTGTGACTGCTAGTGTGCGTGATTGTAGAACGGTGCATGAAAATCATTTTATTAATCCTGCAGTATTTTTCGTCCAGTTAACGTTTTTTTTTAAGTATTTCACCCCAAGCAAGGCGGGAGTGCCATTAGTACACAGGGGGTTACAGAAAGTGAAAATGAGGGAAAAGATTGGTTATAGGGGTGATTCAGGTAAGGATAAAAGATGAACGGGGCTTAAAACAACAGAAGATGGCGATTGATGTTGCAATTAAATTTTTGAAGATAGTAATTTTCAGGAAAGCAAGTAAATAGAAGGGAGTTCCACTGTCGGGAAGTGCGAAAAAAACTGTTGGAGTAAAAGTGGCGGTTAAATTTAACTATTTAAAATGTAGAAAAGTGGGACCTTGATGCCAATCTAGTAGCACGCTTAAATTCATGTAGGGAAAAAAGCTTGTCAGAGCAGTTTCTATGATAATATTTGTAGATAAGACAAAGGGAAGCCACATCATATCTGTGAGAAAGTGACTGAAGTCAAGATGCAAAGACAGGATCGATTATATTACAGATCCTTTGGATTTTGTCAATAACCTCGAAATGAATAGCAGGGGCACCAGACGAGATATGGCAACAGTATTGATTCAATGTAGTTGTTCCACTTTAAGTCAGTCGAAAATGTGAGACAAGTAGGCCGAGTGAGACGCTCTCTTGGAGTCGAGCATCAGCAGTGCTGATGGCAGGCAGTTTCGCCATGGTGGTTAAATATGAGCAGTTTGGTCTTTGGGGGCATTAAAATTTAGCAACCATTTCCTGCCCCAGTTAACCACTGATTGGAGATCCTTTTCGAAAGCAACGGCCAGGTTAACTTTGTCAGCGCTGACGGATTTTCTATTGAGACAGAAGTAAATGGTAGTGTTATCTACATAAATACCTACTTGGGAACTGATGACATCAGGAAGATCATTGATGAAGGTCAGAAACAGTGTAGGACCAAGGATATAGCTTTGGATGGACACCCGCGTTCATGTGAAAGGATTTGTAAGCAAGTCCATTCAGAATGACCTTCATTACACAATTTGATAGGAATTATTGGATTATATCTGCCATGATCAGACTGTGGGGTGCCCGTTACTGACACTAATTTTTTTTAGTTGTGTAGATAGTTTTTATATCATGAACACTGGGGATATATTTTTAGATTTATCTATGGCGACTGTATATATGGGATTAGGTAGGAATTCTGAGAGTAAATGTTGTATTATGGCGTCTGTGTATGGTAGTGTTGTGTAGATGAGATATTTTGGTGAAAGGAACAATGTACGAACGAGTGGGTCCGTGGTTGAGGCTGGCTAAGTTATCGATAGGACAAGTGAAGACCAGCCTCCCTCAATCCCAATTTTGTTTATGTGGCTTATTTGTACTTTTTTACAATAAATATTAGAATACACGTTGATGTCGGTTCGTGTCGTTGGACGTTTTCTAAGTGATAAGCATTTGAATAGCCACGAAGACCATTATTTGGATATTTAACATTAAGTTTTTATTTCCTTTTTGACAAAGTTTGTTTTCTTTTTGTTGAGTATATTTTTCGTTTTCAGTTTTTACTTTCTTTTAGCTGCAGCCCAATTTGTTTTAATTTTTGTTTTTTAAGTTTTGTTTTAATTTTTGTATTCTGTTTTGTTTTGTTTTTTTGCAACGAACTTGATTTGCCGCATCCTTGAAAGTTTGTTTTTATGTTTGTATTTTGTTTTGCATTTTATTTCGTTTTTTCTTTTCACCTTCGTTTGAATTTTGTGGCCAGAAAAAACAAACATTTTCTGTGTGTTAAAAAAAAGAAAAACCTTTCAACATGGTTGACCAAAGTCTGTTCAGAGAACACAGAGGGGGATATCTTATGCAGTATGACCGATTATTAAATGTTACTCCAGAATATAAGAAGGTGAATGAGGGTTCGAATTGATGTTAGACTGAAAAGCCTTCACCTCCATTTCCAACAGCTTGGAGATAGACGGGAAAATTACATCGTCATCGTGAAGAGAAGGAAACCAGCTTGTTTGAAGTATCTGTCCAGAGAAGAAAGCCACTCCTGTACCACCTGAGTCTGATACCAATCCCACTCGAGCTGAAACTACTTGTTCCGCGGAGCCTGTAATAGGCCTCCCAGCGGCTGGCATCGTTGTTCAAAAGTCACCGGTTGGGTCTCTTTCAGAGCCCACATAGCAGCGGATGCTTATACATAACATCAGAAAGAGACAGCTGAAATTTCTAGAGCACATAATGGGGAAAAATAGCTTGGAAAATCTGATACTCACAGGACAGATTGACAGCAAGAGGGATAGAGGAAAACAACGCATAACATACTTAATACTTGAGTAAATTGATGACGGAACAAGGTTAGGAGAAATAACAAAAAGACAAAATTTATTAAGAGTTTCAAAGGACATGAAAATGTGGAGAGCCATGATCGCCTACGTCCTAAGGGACACGGCAAATATAGAAAAAGAACAAACTTTTAGCAAAAGATTTTGGTCTGATTTTGAATATTTACTATACAGGTAGCGGTGTAAAATGTTTCCATGTGAAAGTGAGCGATGACGCAAAAAAAGATTGGAAAAACCTGATTTACATTATTACATTCAGACTTTTTATAAAAATCCACATGGAAAAAATCCTCTGTCCAGTACCTCGATCGAAGACATCTCCATCCAATGAAGTGTGCCATTTTTATAAGCCTTTCTTATGAATATTTTTCTCTACGTAGCTTAATTTCTCTAGGCGCTCCAAAAGCTCAAATTACTGTTTATAATGTCGACGAATATATGTGTGTTTATAAGCAACAATTTGAGTCTTGCGCAAACGGAAGTCCTCAGTGGCTGAATCGGTTAACATTACGTCAGCCTATATGGCAATTTTCACATGGGATACAAGTTCGATTCCTGTCAGAGGCCGCATATTTCCTGCGAAATTTTTCGAATATTTAAGCCGGCAAAAGTAATTAACTTTGTTTAATTAAAAAGATAGAACATTTACTCAAATAAGTTGTATACATAAAAATAACGTATAAGCAGAAAAAATAATGGGGGGGGGTATCAACAACTGAAATTTGATTCAAAATTTAGATTGTGCCGAAATTATGGTTGCGGTTATTGTAATAAAGAAAGTAATTTCTCCTATTTTTTGTATTTGGCTAAATATCTCTTGGCTATTTACTTCACAACTTTTTTTTTTATCTTATGGCCTTGTTGAATTTAATTCCAGAATAATCAGTGAAAAAAACGTTGCACGACACAACGAAAAAAAAAAGATTTTATTATGTCAAGAAAAAGCAACAGCGATAAGTTAATGTAGAAATGGGTGGCGACTTTTTTAATCATTTCACCCCAAGGTGGGAATGCCAAACAAAATCAACCGACCAAATAGGATAATGTCGAAACGAAATTTGTCTCTTGACGGACACCTAAAAACTCGGATTAGCCACTCAGTTTTGGATTCTTTCACAAACTCGTCCTATTTAACCAACTTACATGAAAATCTATTGCTGAAAATCCTTATCTGTTATTCCAATCTTTAAGAACTCAGATGAACCGTTCATCTCCCAACTATCTGCTTATTAGCCTTGTACCTTTTTTGGCAAAATAGTAGAGGCCCTAATCAATTAGTTAAGCATCTCACAATGCAAGGCCTTTTTCAGACAAGTAATATCATTCAAGAAACTGTTGGAGTAGAAGTGGCCGTTGTATTTAGCTATTTCAACAGCAAAGGGTGGGATCTATTAGGTTGGTGCAAAAATAATGTCGTTTTCTCGTATATGTTACTATGCGACATTATTTTTGCACCAACCTAATAGATGCCAATCTAGTAGCACGCTTAAATTCATGTAGTTGGTGTACCAGGGAAAAATCTCGTCAGAGCAGTTGCCATGAAAATATTTTTTTAGAAAAGACAGAAGGAAGCCACGTCATGTCTGTGAGAAAGTGACTGAAGTCGAGATGGTCAGGATCGATTATATTGCATATCCTTCTTTGGATTTTTTTTTAATAATCTCGAGATGAATAAGATGGAGCACCAGAACATATATGGCTGCAAAATTCAATGCACGGAGTATGGTAGATATGTAAATCTACAAGATGGGTTCTGACTTCTTTTTTTTTTTTTTTTTTTTTTTGTTACATCTGTTGAGTTAACTGAAGGAATACAGACATCCCGCATTTGTAAACAATGTCCTTTTCTTGGTATTTCAGTTTTGGGGAAAATAATATGGTCGAATTTCTTTTGTATGAAATAGCTTCCGTGAAACTTGAGAGTTCTAAAGAAAACAAAAGAAAATATGTACATAAGAGTTTTTGTTACAGTTTCTTATTAAAATTATTCAATGGTGGGTGTATTAAAGACACAACGTTTCTATCGTTTGACGGGTTGTGAGTAGCTTACTGTCTTGTATCTTTTTTAAGTTAGCGGCGTTATTGATTGTTTAACGTGGCAGAAAGAGAGTTAATATCCAAACTTCTCTCAAACCTATTTGCCGGGTAGCTACAATGAAATGAGGAACAGCTGTGATATTTAAACTATTCGATATTACTCAACATAACTTATTAATTAGATACTGCCAAAGAAACGTGATACCTAAGATTTAAAACTAATTTTTAAAAATGAAAAATCTTTCTTGAAGCTTTTATTTTTAATTTCAAGCTAATAGATTAAATTTGATATTTCCAATAAGCAAAATACTTTGCTGACTTCAATTCTTGTAAAAAATCATTATTCATCATAAAAAATCTTGAAACAATAATGTCTATAATATATTTTATTCATAAAAGCAATTAAAAGTTTTTCTAATTAAATAACGTTTTAGTTTTTATTGCATCTTTTATTTTACGATTCAGAGCAGATTTTCGGTAACTGGGGGTCGTGTTTGGCAAAAAAAAAAAAAAAAAAAAAATTCATGATTTTAAATTCTCCAAGGATTTGTCCTTATAACAAATATAAACATAAAGTGGTACAGAAATGAATTTCTCGAAATTTCATAAAATTAAATAAATGGGGGTGCGGGGTAACAGATGTAAAAACCTGTTTTTACTAAGATTTTCTAAAAAATAAAAAATAAACATTTCTAAAATAATTTCATTCATTTCTTAGAACGTTCTGAAAGTTTCATTAAAATCTGACAAGTATTTAATTTTTGAAAAAAATTCCAAATCAGAATGTTTTGAGGGAGCATAAAAAAAAAAAAAAAAACAAAAAAAAAAAACGCTAAAATTCCGTCTACTATTGTTTGGTCCCCTGCTGTCCCAAGAAAAACAAATTTTTTTACCAAACTTTCAAATGTCCTAAAAAGTATGAAAATATAATTTAACAATTAAAAAAAACCTTTGGTCTTTCCCCTTTAATAACATAAATATTTTGTCGATAAAACTTTGTTTTTTATCAAGTTTGGCGCATTTTTCAACCATGGTATATTTATTTTTTATTTTGGTTGTAACTAATATTTATTCAAATACTCTTAAAAAGAAGTCCAATTTTTTTTTAATAATTCAGAAGAAACATTATAATCATTGTTCGTTTCTGTAAAACCTTGAGATTAAATGAACTTTGTCATGCTAGACAATTGTTCTCATCAGAATCTATCTTACACATTTATAAATTTACTATCCATCCGTGCATTGAATATTGCTGCTGCTCTGGTATGATTCTCTTAGCATATGTCTTGACATTTTTGACAAAATCCAAAGAATGATCTTGTCTTGCTGAAATCTATTTTTTATTCTCCTTTCCTCACTTCTCACTAAAGTATTTTCATTCTTTTTCCCTCTCTGTAACACCCACTCCCGTGTTCTTGGGGTATTATCGCCTTGCTTGGTGTGTTGGGGTGAAATGATTTAAAAAAAATTTACATTGTATTGTATGCAATGAATTGTCGTTGTGTCGATAAAAAAAGACTCCATTTTCATATTTTACATTACATTTTATTCAACCCTAAATTTTGTCAATTAATTGAAGCCACTGTGAGAGAGTGACCCTAGCCTCTTATTCGAAAGTGGACCTTGAATTCTACTCTCTGATGTTCTATTGTCCGCCTTCCTCCTCTTCGGAGTGGTGTATATATTTATCTATCACGCTATTCTTTCCCACGCATGGTTCCCGAGTGCAGTTGTGTCGATCCACTTGGTCATCACTTTGTGGCCAGGCGTGTCATCTGTCAGGTCAAACCTTCCCATGACTTCTTCAAAGGACACTGAATGCAAATTCTACTCTGGCTTGACCTGCGGTAAGGCATACTACATGACTAGAATAGATTATCCTAACGCGGACACCCCTTTAACGAAAGACCCAGTTGTGTTTAATCGGTCCAATCGTCTTAAAGACCGTCCAATTATATATCACCGTTTGCTATAGAACATTATTATTAGGTTGGTGCAAAAATAATGACGTAATAATGTCGTTTTTTGACGTATTTTTTAACGTCAAAAACGACATTATTACGTCATTATTACGTCATTATTTTTGCACCAACCTAATACTAAGTTGGTGAGTTTCTGGCCTCTGGCAATTCCTTTCGACTTCAGTTTCAATGCACTTCTATAGCAAAAATCCTTGCAACGTTTTCCACGTTAAAAACTATTAGCAGTACGTTAATCCTATCGATTACTCTTATCAATAATGATTGCTTAAGTTCCTTACCGCTGAGGAACTTTGATAGACGAAGTCGAGCTTAGTAAATTATGTAATGATGTTCAGATAACGTTTCTTGACCTTTCCTAATTAATATGCACCATGGTTATATGACCCTTGACGACCAATCAACGGAATCCTGTTTTTACAGAGATTTCGTAGACAGCGAGGAAAAAAGATGCGTCCCTGACTGCTGAGAAGAAACCATCCTTTGTCGCATAAAGTTCTTCTGACTCGTTAATAAAGATAACTTTTGCAATACCGTCTAATTTTCGTTTTTGGGGTCACAGGGAAGGTACGTAGTATATTTCTATTTTTCTTGAGCATATTCTCTTTTTACAAAATAAAAAGTTGTTCGGATTTCTTTCTAGCCGTTTTTATTTTTTTAAAATAAGTGTTTAATCTTTATCACTCTTATTGATATTATTATGGAGTCGCTAACTGCGTGCCCTGTAATTGGATGAAAAACAACTAATCACAGGCTACCTTTTAGATTTTCACCAAACCCCCACGAGAGCGGGTTTTACAAACTCTCTTCCTCTTTTGCTTGTTGGAACCCTCGGAGACAACACGTTCCCCGTTTGCGCTCTCCGTTAGCTAAAACCAGGAGACGTGTGTGGAGTTAGACAGCAACTGAAGCACAGAAGTCAAGACTCTATTTTCTTCAACCCAGCCAAAACGACACAGGAAATATAAAACTGTTAGAAGGACGCA
>OZ010608.1:8898303-8995803 GCA_963932145.1 Acanthosepion lycidas | reverse complement strand
GTTATTAGTTGGTTGTAATGGAAAATTTAATGCTCATTTAGTGAAAGATTATTTGCTAACAAATATGTAATCATGTGACACTAATCTTCTTTTATGTACCGTGTCCCTTCAGGATATAGGCGATCATGGCACTCCGCAATTTCCTGTCCTTTGTAGCTCTTAGGAAATTCTATTTTTTTTTTTTTTTTTTTTTTTCTTATTTCACCTAAACACGTTTTTGCCATCAATTTATTCAAACTCGTTAGGCAGGTTATGTGTTGTTTTCTTCTGTCCCTTTTGCTTTCAATATGTCCTGTGAGTGTCAAATTTTCTAAGCCCTCTTTCCTCGATATGTACTCTAGACATTTCAGCTGCCTCTTCCTGATGTATAAGTGTCTTTTTTGTTTCCATTTAATTTAAAACTTTGTCGTTGCTCACATGTTTAGTCGATAGAATTCTCAAACCTCGTACTTGCTTACATGTTCGGCTCATGGCATCCTCAGCATGTTTCTGTAGAACCACATTTCTATTGCTTCAAGTCTCTTCTTCATCTGTGAGGAGATTGTCCGGCATTCACTGCCATATAGAACTGATATTACGTAATAATTCAGTACTCCACTAACGGAATTTTCCTGTTTCTTAATACATTGCATAGCACAAAATTTGGAAAGAGGGCTTAGAAAATCTGATACACACAAGCCAGACTGAACGCAAGAGGAACAGTGAAAAACAACGTATAACATATTTAGTGAGATTCAATAAATGGATGACGGAACAGGGTTTAGGGGAAATAACAGAAAGGCAAAATTTATTAAGAACTACAAAGGAGATGAAATTGTGGAGAGCCATGATCGTCTACATTCTGAGTGGACACTGCACATAAAGAAGCAGATATTACGTAACAGTATAGTACTCTTTTCTTTGTTTTTAACGAAATTCTCTTTTTTCTTAATACATTGCTTAGCTTTTTGAAGACAATTTTTGCTAACCCAATGCACCTTCAGATTTCAGTGTCGCATTTTCTGTCCTCAGTTAAAACACTTCCCAGAAATTAATTTCAAAATTGTTTCTTTTCCCCTCAAACTTCGACAGGTGAATATAGAATATACATAGTAAAGTAGGAATTAATGTTGGTAACTTGCTTTCTCTTTAGTTTTGTAACGCACACACATTTTCAAACATTTTGGTGTCAGTGGTACTAAAATATGGCCAATTTATTTACGCTATCTTCGTTTTCTTTTGTTTATATTTCAGAATTACTTTTAAAAAATATTTTTGAACATGTTTACGACGTATGTCGTAATATAAAAGCATTTTATAAGTGTTTAAAAATACCCACTAATGTTTATAATACTATTTGGGTTGGAATACCCCCGATATAAATCTCTTATCTCAATAATCTCGATTTAACTTCGAATTTTATCTTGACATGGCGAATATATTCCTTAAGAAAGAATTTTTTATACAATATTCATTTACCGTGCTAGACAATTTTTCTCTCCAGAATCTATCTTATATATATATCATTCGTCCATGCATCGAATATTTCTGCCATATCTGGTATGGTGTTCCTGCTATATATTTAGAGATTCTTGATAAAATCCAAAGAAGAATCTGCAATGTTATTGGTCCTGACCTGGCATCTCGGCTTCAGCCACTATCCCATCGCCGTAATATAGCATCTATGTTAAACAGAATAAAAGAATCCCTGACAAGAGAAACTATATAACAGTTTTTTTTAATGTAAATACTTTCTCCTGTAAACAGTGAGTAATAGTATTCATTCATCATTGTCTAGTACATCTATGTATTTAGAGAATCTAGATAAAACACAAAGACGAATCTGCAATGTTATTAGTCCTAACCTGTCATATCGGCTTCATTCACATTCTTACCGACATAACATAGCTTCCCTGTGCCTTTTCTATAAATATTTTCATGGTAATTGTTCTGATGAACTTTCCTCTTTGGTAGCTAGACTTTGCGAATTTAAGTGCAGTACTAGATTGGCGACAAGGTCCCTTCATTTTAAAATTGAAATGGCTAGATGTAACCGTGTAAGAGTTTCTTTTCTTGCACTTGCCACTTGTGGAACTCCCTTCCGACTCCAAGCTTTCCAGTCAACATTAATCTCCAAAAAATTAAATGCAATGTTAGTCGCTATCTACTGCCATATGATTACTCTTCTTTTGTTCTCGCTCCTAAGTAATATTTCTAATACTTCCACTCTAAGTAACACCTTGCATCTTAGTGGCTTTACTGCCTTACTTGGAGTGAACTCGATCAAAAAAAAATAATATCATTTCATAAGATATCGACAGGATTTCATTTTTTATTTACATGTGTCATGGGTTTATGCCACAAGAGTAACAGTAAACTGATACAATTGGCTGTAGGACGTAGACAATCATTGCTCTCCACAATTTCCTGTCCTTTGTAGCTCTTAATAAATTGTCTTTTTGTTATTTCTTCTAAATCCTGTTCCACCATCCATTTACACAAGCTCACTAAGTATGCCATACGCTGTTTTACTTGCCTTCAATCTGTCCTGTGAATATGATATTTTCCAAGCCTTCTTTCCTGATTATGTGCTCCATAAATTTCAACTGTCTATGACTGGATTTAATTCAGTATTTTTTTTATTTCACGGAGTAAATATTTCATAAGTTTTTAAACAATCGTATATTTGCTTTCGTTATATGTCGTTTGGTTGAAAACATTTTATAGATTGTATGGATACCGCCAGGGTAGATATCCATATCACTTCACATTCAAATTAAAACACTTCAGTTACATTATCTCTCTATATTTCTGAGATGAGGTATTATGTACACTATTTACATTATTCGGACTACTGTCCTCATCTTTGTTGCCATATTTATCACAATATTTCGGCCTTTCAGTATCTGTCTATATTTCTGAGATGAGGTATTATGTACACTATTAACATTATTCGGACTATTGTCCTCATCTTTGTCGCCATATTTATTACAGCGTTTCGGCCGTTGTACGCTCCGGCCTTCTTCAGGTGGTTGGAATGTCGAACTGAACCATTTATTTCGCTCACTGGGGTAAACTGTTTAATGGATGTCAGTTATCAGTTATCTCCTGTTAATTCCCCTCTCCAAGTTCTCCACTGCCTTAACCGGTTATTGAACTCACACACTTTGGGTCCTGTCACTGGATCTAACAAACGCCTTTATCCACTGTGCCATGTGTCATGATATCCATTAAACATGGCACGTGGAACTAGAACAGTCTATCCCAGTAAGCGAAATAAAGGGTTCAGTTCGACATTCCAATCACCTGAAGAAGGCCGGAGCGTACAACGGCCGAAACGTTCTAATAAATATGGCGACAAAGTTGAGGACAATAGTCCGAATAATGTAAATAGTGTTCAGTTACATTAAAATATACGACTGATATTTGCTTGCCCGATCTCATTTTTTACGACGACACAGAATAAAATTAAAAGTCGAATTTTAATTACTACAGAATTTCAGGTCTATTTATGTTCATGGGAAAGAAATAATTTTCTCCAGTCGCTTGGAATATTTTACTTCTTTCTTTAAACGTTTTTTTTTAATCCCAACTCGGAAGTAAAGCACATGAGTGGCCAGGTGCGATGTGATATGAGTTAGGTTCGGCTTCTTCAGAACGACCTGAAAAAAACGAAACAACAAATGTCACATTGTCGAAACGCGTCGTCTATAAGCTTTTCTACTTTGCCTCATTATTTCGACATTTGATTAGGATACTATTCTTCTTTTTATTTGCCGTATCCCTTCAGGACGTAGGCGAACATGGGCCTCCACATTTTCCTGTCCCTTGTAGCTCTTAATAAGTTTTGTCTTTTTCCCAAACCCTGTTACATCATTTGCTCAAGCCCATCAAGTATGTTACGCGCTGCTTTACTCAGTCCATCTTTCCCTCAAACTGTCCTGTGAGTATCAGATTTGCCAAGCTCTCCTTCCTCATTACGTGCCCCAGAAATTTCAACAGCCTTTTCCTGGTGATAAGTATGTTTCCTTTTTGTTTCAGTTCTCTCCAAAACCTCGTACTTGCTTACATGTTCGGCTCATGGCATCCTCAGCATGTTTCTGTAGAACCATATTTCTGTTGCTTCAAGTCACTTCTTCATCTTTGTGGAGATTGTCCAGCATTCGTTGCCATATTGGAGGGCAGATATCACGTAACAAACAGGTCAGTACTCTTTTCTTTGTTTCTAACGAAATTAGTCTCTTAATACTCTGCTTAGCTTTTAGTGTGCATATTTGGCCATCCTCTCTTAGAACACTTCCCAGGCATTTAAATTTCTATAACTGCTTGATTTCAGTCTCCTCGGCATGTAATTTGCATTTTGGGCTCATCCTTTTGAAGATAACCATGAATTATGTTTTCTTGCAGTTTATTCTTAGTCTTTTCTTATCGCTTTCCTTCGCTACCTTCTGTAGGAGGTTTTATAGTTTCCTTTCCGTATCTGCTATCAACACTATGTCATCTGCATATCTTATATTGTTAAGATTGTGGCCGCCAATAATGAATCCTGGTAGGACTTCTAATTCTCTCAGAATTATCTCGCTGTATAGATTAAATAAATTCGGTGAGAAGACACATCTTTGTCTTACACCCCTTTCTATTTTTGTATATCTGCTGAACTCATTTTCTGTCCGTAAGCAGGTGGCTTGCTGCCAGTATAGATTCTTGATTATTCTAATGTCTTTCCCGAATATGTCAAGATATTTGTAGTGTACTTTTTGGAACGCCTTTGCGTAATCTATAAAACACAGGTACACACCCTCCTGTATTTGTATTGCTCTTTCTGATAACATGCTGAGCATAAATATCACGTTCCTTCTTCCAGTGTCTTTGACGAACCTGAACTTTTCTTGTCCTAGCTCTGGCTTGATTCTGCTGCGCGCTCTATTCATCAGAATTCGGATGATGAATTCATTCATTTCGCCTGGTTTCTTAGGCACTGCTATGAAAATAGATCTGCTTAGATCTTCCGGTATGTCGCCACTGTTGTAGATTTCATTTATTATTTTTGTGATCTTGTCTATGCCGAAATCGTCTAAGGCTGCCAGCATCTCTATTACAAATCCGTCTGGCAGCTTTATTTTTTCTTCCTGTAATATCAGCATTCCGTCCTTATAATTTATGCAACCTATTGATGAGCATGTCTTTTGTCCTGATAGTTCTCTTATTTCTTATGCATATCTCCTTTATCTGTGATACTCATTCTTTCTATTTCTGTACATTTTTCGTTGAGACATTCTTCTTTAGCCTGCCTGCACTCGTTCCTTATTTCTATGTGTAGTTTTTATTTTGTATTCCGTTCCCTTTCTTGGCATTGTTTTCTGCCTGATTTCAATCATGTCGAGAATCTCATTTGTCATCCATTCTTTTTTCTTCGTCCATTTTTTTCTCGTTTGCTGATGTCATTAAAGCTTCTCTTAATGTATCCCACTTCGAGTTTCCGTTTCCATTTGCTCCTCGTATCTTCTTTTTACGCTGTCCATAATTTTTGCCTTCAGGTTTTGGTCCTTCAAGAAACTGTTTTATTGGAATTTGGGTGCTGTGTTAGACTTCTTCAGTTTCCGTAGTTTCATTTTTAGTTAACATATAAAAGGAGGGTGATCGTTTCTGCAGTCGGCACTTGAATAAGTTTTGCAGCGTACAACTGCATTCCTGAATCTCTTGTTCGTAGGGCTAAGTTTGTTTACGTTGATACACATGCACACGAATGAGAGACGCTTGGAATATTAAATTTAAAAATAATTTTGTTTTTATATCGCTTTTGGGTATATAAAGTAGCCGATTTAATCTCGATTCTTTTTCTTTTTGTCATTAAATTGCTAAGAATGGTGAAAGGTTATAAGAACTTGGACGCAAATTTACTGTGGATGATCAAGCGATTAAAGCACTTTCTATATTCGTCGTAGTGAATACTTTTCTCTTTTAATTAGAGTATCATTTTTTTTAATATCAAAATTGTTGTCATTCTTATTACGGTGAGCAACTGATCCGTTTAATGTGTTGTTTTGTAAAATATCCCTTAGCTATATATTTTAAACATATCACCCCATGCAAGGCAGTAAAGCCACTATGACACAAAGAGGTACTGAGTGCAAAAGAATAAAAAAAGAGAAACATTACCAAGAAGCGAGAAGATTAGGAGAATAATCAAGAAGAGAGTTGATAATGAATGACATCTTAAAGATCAAATTTGGCTATAAAGCATGGAACCGAAAGAGAGTTCCACAAGCGAGAAATGCGAGAGAAAAAAAACTGTTAGCATAGAAGTTTCATCTAGCCATTTTAACTGCAAATTGTTGAGACCTTGCCACCAATCTAGTATTGCATCTAATTAAAGTCTAAGTAGCATAGATCAAAGTCCATCAGAACAATTACCATGAAAGTATTTATAGAAAAGGCATAGAGAAGCTACGTAACAGCGGTGGGAAAGTGACTGAAGCCGAGATGACAGGTCAGGATTAATAATATTGCTTACTCTTCTCTCTATATTTCACTTTACTTTAAAAGTTACTTTTGTGGATATCATTTTCTTTATTAAGTAATATGGGTATACACAAAATAACGTTTGGAGCAGTAATAATATCGGACAAAATACATTGATTCCTTATATATATATATATATATATATATATATATATATGTGTGTGTGTGTGTGTGTGTGTGCGTGTGTGTGTGTTGGATGTTGACGTTGTGAAGTGATTTTTGCTTTGTCTAGATAGTCAAAGCGTTGGGCGATTTAGTTTACTGCGTAAAAAGGTGTTTGGCTTTTGGTCTTTCTTATATATATATACATTGTTGTGGGGTTTTCCCCTTTTTACACAAATGGTCTCATCCAGGCTATACATATACTACTGCTAGTGAATACCCAAGAGAAGAACGAGCGACGAACGAGCACGAACGTAACGAGTAAGAGTCACAGTGAGCAAGCACGTAGACTCAGTAAGAAGTCATACAGCGATACGTCGATACCAAAGACTGTATATATATATTTTGCTATTAACCCGAATTCCTGGAACTACTAACCTGCATTACCAGTTTGTATTATTACATTTATACATTTATTTTCCTATATTCCTTCTTGGCGTTTGTTATTTATTGGTACCGGATTTCATCCCGAGATCCACAACAACTTGGCGACGAGGACTTCGAACTCACACGGAAGAAAAAAAAATTCTCTCTCGTCGACCACAACAACTGGGCGACGAGTACTTCGGACCTACACGGAAAGAAAAAAATTTCTTTCTCGTCAACCACAGCAACTTGGACGACGAGGATTTGCACTTCTCGGAGACTCAAAAGAAAAATTTGCCGTTTGCCAGTGTCCACAAGAACTTGGCGACAAAGATTTACGAGGATTAAAATACGTAAAATCGAGTTTTGCGTAAGACTCTTATCATGGAGGACTTTAAAAGTGTTTTAGTAGAACTTATAAAATACCAAAATGAACAATTACTACAAACACGGAAGGAAAATGAAGAAAGACAAAGAATAAATGAAGAAAGACATGAAGAAAGACAAATGCAACTCCAGGAACTAATATTAAAGGTAGCGGGTAACGAACAACAAAATATTGAAAATAGGCAACTTTTTCCCAAGACGCAGTGTGGAACACGATAGCAACATTCAAATATTCTCTAGAAGAGGATAAAAATTTCGGGATCTATTTCAGACGTCATGAAGACATCTTCAACAGAAAACTGAACGGAACCTAAGAAGCTACGTCTATTACTCAGAAAATTGAGAACAGAGGAATACACAAAATTTGTGGATTACATTTTGCCAAAAAAGACTAACAATTTAACGTTTGACGAAGCAGTTACATGCCTTACGGAGCTCTTCAGTCCAAAGACATCACTTTTTCATAAAAGGTGGAAATGTCTTAACCTCGTAAAAGGTAAAAATGAGGACTACTCCACGTTCGCCGCAATTGTGAACAAACATTGCGACGACTTTATGTTGGCAGAATTAACTCCGGACAATTTCAAGTGTCTTATTTTTGTACAAGGGTTAGTCTCAGCCAAGGATAGTAAAATGTGTAAAAGAATGCTTTCAAAACTTCAAAATGAGCCTGGATTAACACTACAAAAATTGTCAGAAGACTACCAAAAATGTTTGAGTATAAAGAAAGACTCAAAGGATATTGAGGATCCAGGAGTAGCACACATCCGTAAGTTGAACAAAAGTTTACGATTTTCACCCTCCCCGGAAAGAAAACAAAAATTCTATAATAATGAAAAAGTACAACGTTCAGAGCAACTAATGACAGAAATCAAGGAAAATATAAGCCATCCCCACTATCTGCATGTTATCGATGTGGAGGATTACACTGGAATAAGGATTGTCGTTTTAAATATAAAAACTGTCTAGCGTGTGGAAAAATGGGTCACAAGGAATAACCAATGTAGGAACAAAAACTTACTAGTAGGATAAGAGCTACTAGAATGCATGACGAAGACAATATTGACATAAGAAAATACGTGGAACTTGCAATTTTAAATAAGATAAAATTACAACTAGACTCAAGGTCAGATCTGACGATAATTAACCTACAAACATGGAGAAAGTTAAATAGACCGACCATGATGCATACACAGAAAATTGCTAAGTCTGTTACAGGGAAGCGTATAAAATTCGAAGGAGAAGTAATCCTAAATGTAAAATTCCACGGGAAAACAAAAAAAAAAAAACTCAAAATATGCGTCATGAAGGATACAGAAAATCTAGTGGGCACAGACTGGATGCAGAAGTTCGACGTATGGGATTTACTCATCAGCTCTTTTTGTAAAAAATAGAGTGCGAATCGTCAGAAACTACAAAATTAAAGGAAGAATTACATAGTCAATTCCCCGAAGTATTCTCGAGCGGGTTGGGACGAAGTAACAAGTTAGCAGCTAGAATTGAATTAAAAGAAAATGTCTAACAAGTATTTAAAAAGAAGCGAAACGTGTCGTTTGCTACCATAGAAAAAATCGATAAAGAATTAGAAAGACTTGTACAAACTGGAATCCTTTCAAAAGTCGAGTTCAGTGAATGGGCGGCATTAGTAGTCTACGTAAAGAAAAAATCCGGAGAAATCCGTGTTTGCGCAGATTTCTCGACTGGGTTAAATAAGGCTATAAAAGACCATCACTACCCATTACCAAGCCCGGAGGAAATATTTACCAAGCTTAACGGTGGTAAGGTATTTTCTAAAATAGATTTAAGAGAAGCTTAACTTCAGATTCCAGTAGAAGATGAAAGCACAAAAATTCTATGTATTAATACGCACAAAGGACTGTACAAATTCAACAGATTAGCATTTGGGGTAAAAGTAGCATCATTCAATCTTCCAACAGACAATGGATACAATGTTCATGGGTAAGAACTTTGCTACCGCTTACTTGGACGACATTCTAATCAAAAGCGACAATGTTGAAGAACACGCATTGCACATAAAGGAAGTTTTTAAAAGACTTCAGGATTTGGGCTTTAAAGTAAAGGCGAAAAATGTGATTTTTTCCTAAATCAAATACTTAGGCCATATAATTAATGAAAGTGGCAGAAAACCAGACCCAGATAGGGCATCTGCAATAAAAAATATGCCTGAGCCGAAAAATGTCGCAGAATTACAATGTTTTCTTGGTCTAGCGAACTATTACGGTGAATTCATCGAAAATATGCACAAATGGGGGGGGGGGCTGTCCTCAATGAATTATTGAAAAAAGAGAACAAATCGAATTGAATGGAAGACTGTCAGAAATCGTTTAAGGAGACAATACAAAAATGGACTTCTGAGGTAGCACTGACGCATTTTAACCCCAAACTAGAAATCATCATTGCTAGTGACGCAAGTTCACACGGAGTAGGAGCTTGCATACTACACAAGATGCAGAATGGCACAAAGAAACCCATAGCTCACGCATCTAGATCATTGTTACCAGCAGAGAGGAATTATTCGCAAATTGAAAAGGAAGCGTTAGGCATAATACTCGCCATAACTCGCTTTCACAGATATATTTATGGAAAAGAGTTTACTCTTCAAACGGACCACAAACCTCTTCTTACGATTTTTGGATCGAAAAAAGGACTACCAATTTACACAGCCAACAGACTTCTAAGATGGAGAACCATTTTATTGAGTTACATTTTCAAACTTGAGTTCCTACGGTCGAAGAAAATTGGGCATGCTGATGGATTGTCGCGATTGGTACCTGCGAAATGCGAACCTCTGGAAGACTCTGTAATAGCGGCGTTGCGAGCCGAAGACGAAATCAGTAAAGTGTTATACAATACAGTAAAGGAACTACCTGTGACCTTGCTAGAGATAAGAAGAGAAGCGGAAAAAGATGAATTTTTTCAGAGGACGAAGAAAAAATAGAAGAAAAGGAAAGGAATCTAGCAGACAGTTTTTCGATTTGTGATCACATATTACTGTATAATGAAAGGGTGTTCATACCAAAATCGTTACAAAGGCGAATTTTGAAGGACTTTTATTTAGGACATCCAGGAAAAGACCGTATGAAAGCACTAATGAGAAGTTTCATTTACTAGCCAAATATGGATGATGATATTACGAAAATGGTGGAACGATGTAAAGGCTGTGCTGCTGTAGCAAAGGCACCACCTACTATACAAAAACCATGGCCTAAGGTGGACAGACCTTGGTCTAGAATCCATGTGGACTATGCAGGACCCATAGAGGGGTACTACTATTTAATAACAGTAGATAGTTTAAGCAAGTGGCCAGAAGTTTTCAGATTCAAAAACCCGACGACGGAAAATACTATAAATTGTCTACATGAATTATTCGTGAGATTCGGCGTCCTGGATTGTCTGGTAACTGATAATGGTACACAATTCACCTCCAGCGACTTCCAAGAATTCTGTGCGACGTATCAAGTAAAGCATATTAAGATCACTCCGTACCACCCGCGATCTAATGGGCAAGCCGAAAGATTTGTAGACACGCTAAAGAGAGCTTTGAAAAAAGCAGAGGACGTACCGACAGAAAGAGCTATACAACAGTTCCTCCAAGTATACAGAATAACCCCGAACGGGAACACACCATCTGGTCTTTCACCAGCGGAAGTGATGTTTGCCCGCAAAATACGGTCTGCGTTTGATAAGTTATTGCCTAACAAAAATAAAAACCAGCATATACCTATAGTACTCAAGAGATCATTCAAACCAGGCGAACGGATCTATTTCAGAATGTTTAGGAACAATATAGCTTACTAGAAACCAGGTACAATAATTAACAGACTAGTAAATGTGATGTACACAATACAAGGCGAAAAATTTATCCACAGAAGACATATTGACCAAATAGAAAAAAGAAGGGTTGAGGAGCCAAGCTCGTCACCTGCAGAAAACGACGATTCAATGGAGGCGATCTTTGAAGCATTTAAGATTCAAAGACCACAAGAAGACAGAAATTAGAAGGACGAGCAGAAAAAGAAAATTTACAGAACCTGTAATTATCGACCATAAGAGGAAAAAATATTAACTCCCCCCAAAAATGAATTTAAGGAGGGGGGGTGTTGTGGGATTCTCCCCTTTTACACAAATGGACTCAACCCAGGCTATACATATACTACTGCTAGTGAATACCTGGGAGAAGAACGAGCGACGAGCGGGCACGAACATAACGAGCAAGCACGTAGACTCAGTAGGAAGTCATACAGCGATACGTCGATACCAAAGATTGTATATATATATATTTTGCTATTAACCCGAATTCCTGGAACTACTAACCTGCATTACCAGTTTGTATTATTACATTTATACATTTATTTTCCTATATTCCTTCTTGGCGTTTGTTATCTATTGGACCTGGATTTCATCCCGGAACCCACAGCTTATATATATATATATATATATATATATATATATATATATATATATATATAATAAGTGGACAATGAGGTCAACACTAAGCGGCAACAGTCTGTCTTATTGCTCAGATATCAGGGATAGAGCATATGTAAATCTAAAATATAAAAGTGGATATTGAGAACAACACCAAGCAGCAACAGTATGTTTCATTGTTCAATGCAATTGTTAAACAGTTTGATAAACTGATTGATCGCCGATTAGTGTTGGCCTCAGTGTTCACTTTTATAAAAAATTATAAAGTGTGACTTTTACACAAATACTGCATGTGTGTTGTTGTCCTAATACCTCTAGGGTGGATTCAATGTCTCCCTTCCTAATGGCGTGCTTTTTGTTGGAATGTTCAATTCTCTTCTGCTCAAAATTGTTGTAGTGTTCCCAAATCAACCTTCACCAGACAGATCTGTCTCCAGCAACAGTTTTCCATTAACGCCAAGAATCTTTCGATTACATTTAACTACATCCTTCAAACCTTTTTTTTTTTTTTTTTTTTGGCTTATGGGCGGATCGATTATCTTGTACTAGCTAACCATAAAAAAGTCTTTCGGGCAATCTACCATCTTCTATGTGTCAGATGACCTGTCCAACGCATTTGATTACGGAGAATTAGTTTCTCTATGCTGGCTATGTTTGCATTTTGTGTCTGCCAACTGATGTCCAAGACTCGTCTCAGGCACTGCTGCTGAAGACGCGCTAAGACTTTGTGTCTTCGGTGGTCTATGCTTCAGAGCAAATATAAAAGGTAGTTAGAACGACTGTTTCATAGATGCCGATCTTTATGCTTAAGGAGATGTTATGATCACACCATACTTATTTTTTTTTTCAAGTTTTCTGAATGATTGACTTGCTCGTTCAAGAAAGTAATTCACTTCTGCATCCAGTGAGCCAGCCACTAGAGAGTGCACTGCATAAGTCTACAAAATTGTCAACTACCTCCAGCCTGGATTCGTTAACGAAAATGTTGGGCTCTATGTAAGGCAACCCAAGTGTAGGTATGTACATGAGTTTTGTCTTTTTCAAACTGATGGTCATCCCAAAAGCAGTACACTCCCCCATCCTGAGAAATGATCCATTATCACCTGTGTGTCATCACTGTGAGCAACAAGATACATACATACAGGCATGTCAAAACCAACGATAGTTTCCTTCTGCCCAGAGGAACGCAGGTTCGCTCCTGCGGGAGAGCGCATATTATTCTTTAATAAAATTTCTCGAATATTCAGGCTAGTAGATGAAAATAAATAAATATACTGTTTAAAAAATAAATTGAGCGTCTACCCAAATGTGAGTAACCACTAAAAATAACGTTTAAAGTGATAAAAATATATATGTATGTAAAATTTAAAATATAAATATGTCCACTTATATATAAATTACTTCGTAGAAAGTAGAAACCTCATCCTGGGATAATGGTTATCGAGACTTGATGGTTGAGAATTCAATTCTCACTGGGTGCCCTATAAAAATTTAACGTAAAATAATTCAATAAGGGTTGACAAATTGTAAAATTTATAGACATCATCTAAATTTCACTACAATGCATTTTCATATTAAAATCAATTTCAATGTATTTTATGCTAAAATAAATTGCAATGCATTCTCATAGTAAAATCCATTTCCAATGCATTTTCATAGTAAAATCACTTTTCAAAGCATTTTCATAGTAAAATCCCTTTCCAATGCATTTTCATAGTAAAATCCTTTTCCAATGCATTTTCGTTGTAAAATCCCTTTCCTATGCATTTTCCTCGTAAAATCCCTTTCCTATGCATTTTCATAGTAAAATCCCTTTCCAATGCATTTTCATAGTAAAATCCCTTTCCAATGCATTTTCGTTGTAAAATCCCTTTCCTATGCATTTTCCTCGTAAAATCCCTTTCCAATGCATTTTCATAGTAAAATCCCTTTCCAATGCATTTTCGTTGTAAAATCCCTTTCCTATGCATTTTCCTCGTAAAATCCCTTTCCAATGCATTTTCATAGTAAAATCCCTTTCCAATGCATTTTCCTCGTAAAATCCCTTTCCTATGCATTTTCCTCGTAAAATTCCTTTCCAATACATTTTCGTAGTAAAATCCCTTTCCAATGCATTTTCATAGTAAAATCCCTTTCCAATGCATTTTCGTTGTAAAATCCCTTTCCTATGCATTTTCCTCGTAAAATCCCTTTCCAATGCATTTTCATAGTAAAATCCCTTTCCAATGCATTTTCCTCGTAAAATCCCTTTCCTATGCATTTTCCTCGTAAAATTCCTTTCCAATACATTTTCGTAGTAAAATCCCTTTCCAATGAATTTTCATAATAATATCCCTTTCTTATGCATTTTCATAATAAAAACCCTTTCCAATACATTTTCATAGTAAAACCCCTTTCCAATGCATTTTCATAATAAAATCCCTTTCTTTGAATTTTCATAGTAAAATCATTTTCCAATGCATTTTCATGATAAAATCCCTTTCCAATGTATTTTCATAGTAAAACCCCTTTCCAATGCATTTTTATAAAATCCCTGTCCAATGCATTTTCATAATAAAATCCCTTTCTAATGCATTTTCATAATAAAATCCTTTTCCCATGCATTTTCATAAAATCCCTTCCCAGTGTATTTTCATAGTAAAATTCCTTTCTATACATTCTCATAGTAAAATCAAATTCAGTGTATTTTTATAGTAAAATTATTTCAAGCGGTCTTGACATATGGTAATGGTTAGTGAGACTAGTCCGGTTAACCATTACTTCTGAGTAGTGACTTGTGTGCTGCATACAAAGCCTAACCTAAAACCAGTTCCAATGCATTTTCATAGTATATTCAATGTATTTTTATTGCAATTATTTCTTTGTATGGAGCAATGGTTAGTGAGACTAGTCCGGTTGACCATTACTACTGTGTACAGAGTTCTCACTGGCTACTCGATCTAAAATTCACCATTAGGTTGATTGATTGACTGATTTTGTTTGACAGCATATCAACCTCTATTGATGCCGAAGTCTAAATACCTTTAACGCTATTTTATGCCTTCAACTACAGATATTTTCTACCTAATTTTATACTTTCAGAGTAAACAATATTTATATATAGTTTGTAGACAATGTTGGTAATGTTTTTAAGTATTACTGGTAATTTCGCTACAAAAATGTATTATAAAAATGTATTGTTGAATTTTGATTAGGGTATGGATCACTATTCGCCCATAGCTGGGACCCTAACAGGTGCTACCACCTCAGGTCAGAGTGGAACTGGAAACAGCAGCAGTTAAGTGGCGCTTCCACGATCCTTAGAACCTTAATCTCTCGATAAGTAGCCCTGCTGCCAGATGTAGTTTATCGTCATTCCCGGGACGACAGCATTAAGTAATCTAACAACGGTTGAATTTCATCAAATTTACCAACCAAACCACTCAATTAAACATTCAACAAAAGGCCAAACAACTCGTATTTGGAGTATTCATATGAAATATAAAAATAGCATAAAATGTTAATATCCTATTTAGGGTCGTCGACCAAAAACAAAGCGAAAACACTGCAAATAAAAGATTTTTATGTAAAAAATATACGCCTAAATGTTGCATTCAAATGGACTTTTTGGTAGCAATAAGTACACTCGTATTGGCGCCAGCGTGGAAAATGTCACAATACCATTTCTGACCTTAGGTTTCTGGTTGGGATCTGGAAAAAAGAGTATACACTAGAAATCAAAGGAAATAAAATAATAACAGGCAGTATTTAAAGAATTCATAAATATGACAAAAGCCTCACAAAAAATATTCACATATATATGTTTATATGCATATAATTCATTCATAGACATGCATATGTTCATAGTGGATACTCGTATTTCAGGAGACGCTCCTTTTATTCATTAAACTGTATATTTATTTATTTTCGTCTACCAGCATGAATATTCGAGAAAAAAATATGTACTCTCTGATAGGATACGAATATGCGTCCCTCTACGTAGAGGGAACCGACGTTAGTGGGA
Source organism: Acanthosepion lycidas (assembly GCA_963932145.1). Classification (NCBI taxonomy): domain Eukaryota; kingdom Metazoa; phylum Mollusca; class Cephalopoda; order Sepiida; family Sepiidae; genus Acanthosepion; species Acanthosepion lycidas. The sequence continues at coordinate 8,979,935 of OZ010608.1, read as the reverse complement.
CGCCAGATCGAATCCTGCCGGAGAGTGTATATTTTTCTTTAATCAGATTTCTCGAATATTCAGGCCGGAAGACGAAATTCCAGAAATAAATGGAGCGTCTACTCAAATATGAGTATCCACTAAAATAACTTTTAAATTGATAAAACATGTCGGATTAATAAAAAAAAATAGTCGATGATTTCTTTACACACACACACACACACACACACACATATATATATATATATATATATATATATATATTAAGCGTTTCACCCCAAGCAATGCGGGTAGCCATTAGGATGCAAGGGGTTACAGAGAGTTCGAGCGAGAGCAAATAGGAGTGATAGAGGAAAGGATGAAGAGAATGATAGGAGATAGATCGAGGCACCTGGAAACGTCGATTGACATTACATTTGAATAGTTGGAGATTATAGCTATCAGAGAAACAGGGAAAGTGGAGGAAGTTCCACAGGAACCAGCGAAAGCAGCTCATCGGAGCAATTACCATGAAAATATTTGTAAAAAGACAGAGGGAGGCGACGGCATTGATGTGAGAGAGCGACCGCAGACGAGATGCCAGATCAGGGCCAATTACATTGCATATCCATCTCTGGATTTTATCAAGAACCTTGAGACAAATAGAAGGGGCTCCAGACCATATATGGTAGCAATACTCCATGCAAGGACGAATGGTTGATTTGTAAATTTGAAGGATCGACTCCGGCGAAAAAAATTTCCTGGCGTGGCACTGTGAGCCAACTTTCCTTGCGGTGGACGAAGCTATATAGATATATAGGACAAAAGGAAAACTTATCTTAGCAGACGCGATTCGTTCTCTGGGGACTTTATCAAAGCAAATGCAAGATTATTTTGTAACAAATTCTGTTCTTATTCAGATTTTCTTTTTATAACTATACTCTATCTGAAATTTTAAACACGCACACTCATATATACTTATATATATATATATATATATATATATATATATATATATATATATATATATAATGATCACAAAGATATTATTTGTATATTTTAACTTTTTTTTTTATTTAGTAGACATGTCGGAGCACAATAAAAATGTTGGCACTTTTTGGCTACTCCTATAACCCTTTGTTAGTTCTTGATACTGAGTCGTCTTTATATATATATATATATTAGGTTGGTGCAAAAATAATGACGTAATAATGTCGTTTTTGACGTTACGTCAGAAAACGACATTATTACGTCATTATTTTTGCACCAACCTAATATATATATATATATATATATATATATATATATATATATATATATATATATATATATATATACTTGTATTTCCTTTTTAGCTAGTGTCAAAGCGTGCTGGAAGATACTTTCCTGTATGTCTGCACGTCGACATTATCTCAGCTTTTTTATTTGACAAGACACTCTAGTCTCTCGTCCGTCTAAACGTACCAATCAATGTTTTCTCCTCCTGCCAAAATCTACAGTATTTGTATTCTGTTTTATAACTATAACTTGTAATCATATTTATCCTTTCCATTCAATAAAGGGGGCATTATTGTTTCTTTGATGTCTCATATATATTTTCATAGGGCTGTACTTTTCTTATATTTTGCTGGTCCATATTAATCCTGTAATTTAAATTTATATGCACCACATATTTGATTTAAAAAGAACTGATCCGACGTGCAACTTCTGGGATAATAGCTGCGACATTGCTCTATTTATTGAACAATTTAGTTCATGCCACATGGGCTGAAAAAAAAAACTACTACAACAAAAGAATTCTCTAATTACCATATTAGTAAAAAAAAACGCACTCTCTTTTAAATTTTCAAAAAATTCAACCTTAGCGTTGCGACCGCACGCTCCAGAATTTCTTACAGTTAACAATAACACATTTCTAAAAAACATATTTCGATTCACATCTAATCTTTCGTGTCCCGTTATTACCTGGATGGATTTACAAAAAACAAATCAATTTCCATGTCTGATGATGTCTGTATGAACAGATGAAAGTAGTAGCAAAAAAAAAAGACCTTATACAACTTGAATTTATTAAAAACAGGGATCGCAACATTCATCTAGAGGTTCGTGGGGTAATGTAATTCTAATAAATATGTTTGCCATTTATATCATTAACTTCACTAATCTGTCTTTTGTATGAATGATATATATGGCAGACATTCTGTTATCACAGTGTGGGATATCTAATAACAAAAGTAATGGAAACAAAAAGAATCTAATTGAAATTAGCTTGATTATATTAAAAAAATTTTTTTTTTTAAATTAAAATTCCCTGCATCCCTCGTTCGTGCGCGTGTGTATTCGCACCAACGTACTAAACTTAGTCTGATGAAGCCCAAAAGAATGATACGCGTCACAGGAAAACGTTTTTTCCATTTTTCCTCCGGTATTGGACATGATATATAAAAATCTATATATCGCTATTTCATATATATATATATATATATATATATATATATATATATATATATATTACTCTTACCTCCAAGTGCAAGAAAAAAATTATAGACAAATTTAGACCAGCACTAAACAAAACATAACACTACACACATAAACACACACCATATACACATAGTGGCAAAACACACTTGTCGGAACACACTCACACCACAGGAAATGCACGTATTTACTATATAAGTTTCCTTATATAGTATATAGTTAGTAATATAGTATATAATATATATTTTTAGAGAACAAATATATACACATATACAGGTAAAAACAAATACACTAGACGGACCACACACACGCTCACACACACGAACCCTACGCACCATACAAAGTGTGTGTGTATATATCAGGTCATCCCATAAGTTCTGTCCGAATTTTGAATAAAGAAAACAATTGACCAAATGTTACATTTAATTACAGATTCAATCAACAATGTATCTTCCCTGATTATCTATGACTTCCTTCCAAGCTTACTAATTCCATTACTGTAAAATTCTTTTGGCTTTGATTCGAAGAACTCACAAATGTCTGTGTTACAAAAGCTGTTTCTTCCAAATGATTCTTTAAGCTACGAAACAAATGGTAGTCTGAAGGAGCAAGATCAGGAGAATAAGGTGGATGAGGAATTTTCTCACAACCAAGTTCTTCGATCTTTTGTGGCGTGATTCTTGCTGTGTGGGGTCGCGCATTGTCCTGATGAAACATCACATCTTTTCGATTCACTAGATCAGGTCTTTTTTTCCTCAAAACTTGGTTCAAACGCTCTAATTGCTGACAGTATATTTGAGCATTAATTGTTGCATTAGGTGATAAGAATTCAAAGTGGATTATTCCTTGGCGATCCCACCAGATTGAAAGAAGAACATTTTGCACATGAAGTTCACTTCTCGGCTGTGGCTGGGGTCCTTCTCCTTTACCAAGCCACTGTCTACGACGCTTAACATTTCGATAAAAGATACATTTTTCGTCGCCAGTCACAAGTCTATCCAAAAAAGGTGAAATAAGTTCGCGAGAATGGAGAGAAGGGCAGATGTCAACTCGGGATTTGAGGTTGTTTTCAGACAATTCATAAGGCACCCATTTTCCAAGTTTAGGAACTTTTCCAAATTGTTGAAGATGACGATGAACAGTTGTATGGTTTGAACTGAGAACCACTGCCAATTCCTCAACTGATAAAGCAGCATTTTCTTCAAGGGCAGCTTCATGAAGCTTTTCATCAAACTCAACTGGACCTCCGGTTCGATCTTCATCTTCAAGGGTGAAATCTCCACCTTTGAATTTTGCAAACCATCTTCTGCAAGTTCTTTCATTCACACATTCCTCTTCATAAACTGAGTGAATGTTTCTAGCCGCTTCGGCTGCTGAGTTTCCTTTCTTGAACTCATAAAGCATTATGTGCCTCAAATGATTCTTGGGTACTTCCATGTTAGCAGGGTTTTTAATCAAACAAAATTTAATTTCATTGTTCTCTGAAATAAAATTTGATCAATTTAAATGCATCTAAACATAAAAATAATGTTCAGCTCCATTAAACATTATAAAATACACTTTAAATTTTTTTTCATTTTAACAAAAAGTTAAAATTCGGACAGAACTTATGGAATTACCTTATATATATAGAGAGAGAGAGGGAGAGAGAGAGAGAGAGAGAATGTATATGTGTGTGTGTGTATACTATATAGATTTCCTTTTAATAGTACAAAATATATATGTATGGAGAAGGTATATATATATATATATATATATATATATATATATATATATATATATATATATATATACTGACAAACACACACACATAATACACAAAAATAGATGAAGGAATGAAAAGATACACGGGAACATAAAATGGTAAGAACAAATACATCCTTCTTTCTTTCACTTTCTCTTTATTACCCCTCAAGCAAAGGAGCATATTTCGAACAGTCCAAGATGGATTCAGATAACTACTACTACTACTACTACTATTACGCACAAAAGACAATGGTTAAAAGATTATTTTTATGATTATCTAAATTCATTGACAAAATTCGTTTTATGTGTGTATCTCTGTGTATGCCCGTGTGTGGAGTTATGTTTATGCATTTGTCTCTAACACGTTCTTTAAGTATTAGGTTGGTGCAAAAATAATTTCGTTTTCTAACATATGTTACTATGTGAGAAAACGAAATTATTTTTGCACCAACCTAATATATATAGAATTTATATTTACAGTGTAACCCGGATATAAGAGAGTTGTCGGGACCGGAGAAGAAGTATCTCATATCCGGGTTTCTCTTATATCAGGGTTTGATCTATTTTGTTTAGGTAAGTATAGCTCTAATTTGGGACCAGATAAAACCTCTCTTATATCCGGGTTTCTCTTATATCCGGGTTACACTGTATTTATATATGCTTATATTGTATTTATGTGTTTTAAAAATATATATATATATATATATATATATATATACATGTATTAGGTTGGTGCAAAAATAATGTCGTTTTTTGACGTTAAAAAATACGTCAAAGAACGACATTATTTTTGCACCAGCCTAATATATATATGTAGGGGTATATGAGTATGTATGTGTATATACGTATGTATATGTGTATGTGTGTATGTACATATGTGTATGTGTGTTTATGTGCGCATGTGTTGCATTTATGTATGTAGTATATATATACGGTGTGTATATATATGTGTATATGTGCGTATATGTATGCATATGTGTATATATATGTGTATGTGTTTGTGGGTGTGTATGCGTATATGTATATATATATATATATATATATATATATATATATATATATATATATATATATATATATACATATATATATATATACATATGCGTATATTTGTACACATGTGTGGGTGTATTTATATATGTACATGAGAGTATTATGTTATCTGCTTAATTAGATATCTTCTATTTGTTGTTATTGGTATTAGTATCACTATGTAGATAGTTAAAAATAGAAGAGGAGGAAGATATAAGTTTTCTAAATTAATGCCATATATGCAAGGTATTTATATCACATAGGTGTGTGTGTGTGTGTGAAGCATACCAGGAGGAGGAATGAACTCCTCCTCCTGGTATACCTTACATTGAACCAAACATATATATATATATATATATATGATATAAAAGTGAATATTGGAGTCAATACTCATAGGCGACAGGCTGTTTCATGCTGGATGCAAATGTTCACTTTTATATTTATATTTAAATACGCTCTATCTCGGATATTAAGCACTTTATCCCATAAATATAGTACACCTTAAAACTATATTTCTTCAAAAGTGACATTTTACCAAACTTGTGTACTGACCGTCCTGTTGTACTCTGCAGAAATCTAGACTATTTACCGTCATCACCTGAAATGGCTTGAGTGCTTTCATCAAAATTGTCTAAGGAGATACCAGACACCATTGGTCTTTTCAGGGCCTGCTATCCAAGCATAGAAAACATACTGATTAAAATCCGATGAGATGGGTCGGACTTGTAGAATGACAGTAGGTTGCCGAAGCAGCTATTTTATGGCGAGCTTGCAAATGGTAAGCGCTCTCAGCATAAGCCAAAAAGAAAAAAAAAAAAGAAAAAAAAAAAAGTGATTTAAGGATTGTGTTATGCTTAACTTAAAGGAGCTTAAAGTGGGGGGGATGACTGGGAAAACCTTGCTGGTGATCGCAATGAGTGGCGCAGGGCTGTTATAGAAGGATGTAAGTCAGCAGAGGAAGAGAATTTAGTACATACAGCACTGAAAAAAGGATTTGGAGAAAGCTATTACCCGGAGTTTGGATGACAGCACTGCAAACTGGAAATGCGGGACGTGGTCTTATCCTACTGTCAAAAGCTGGGTATGTTAATCATCTGAAATCACATGAGAGACGACCTCACTCTGTGTTACCTCCACGACCCGGTGATACTACATGTGTGATCTGCAGGGAAGTATGTGAATTGACATCTAGATTAAAGAGGCATGTGATGGTACACAAGGATGACCTATCACAGCAACATCCGCTTAACCCTGTGAAGACACTGCAACACATCTGTCATCTATGCTGTCGGTCTTGCAAATCAGCTGATGGTTTGAAGAGCCACCATCGAAGTCATTCGAGAGGAAATAATTATCTAGGTTGAATGGAGGTGTTGATGAGCAAAACGGCAGTCATCTGTGAAGATGGGGGAATCAACACACGCCCGCGAGCACACACACACACGCGCGTGCGCGTGAGCACACACACACACACACATACATACATATATATATATATATATATATCGCTGTTGATTTGGGTAAATTAAATAACCGTTAGTCTAGTTTGAAAACAAGTACGACACTTTGCCACACAGAAGCTGATGTTTCTTAGTTCTTCTTCTATGTGATGTGTTCCTTCAGGATATGGGCGAACATAGCTCTCTACAACTTCCTATCCTTTGTAGCTCTTAGTAATTTTTGTCTTTTTACCATGTCCCACCCCCGTTCCGCCATCTATTCACACAATCTGGCCAGGTATGTGGCCTCCTGCCTGTTTCTCTTGTTTTCGATGTGAGTGTCAGATTTTCAAAGCCCTTCTTCATTTGTAAAAAAAGAAAATCAGTTCTCTTTCTGATTCTGAATATAAGCATCCTTTTTGCTTCCATTTTTCCCAAAACTTCTATCTGGCTTCTGTAGAACCATATTTCTGTTGCCTTCATACTTCTCTTCATCTGTGAGAAAATTGTTCAGCATCGAAGAGGACTGATATTATACAGACGTTCAGCCCTATATTCTTTGGGACTAACGAAATTTTCCTGTTTCTTAGTAGTTTGCTTAGCATTTGGAAAGCATCTTTTGCTATTCTAATAAGTGTTTGGACTTCAGTGTCACATTTTTTGTCATCTATTAAAACATTTCCCAGATATTTGAACGTTTGTACTTGTTTGATTTTTACATTTCCAATTAATAGTTCGCCTTTTCTCTTGCTGGCAGCCATGTGACAGCACCAACTGCAAAAATCTCCGCAAAGTGGTCCCTCTTCATCGCACCAAAATAAATATAACAGCTGGAGAATAAAAGACTCTCTGACAACAGAAACTAAATAAGTTTCTTTATGTAAATACTTTCTCTTATAAACAGTAAGTAATATTATTTAGTCAGTCTTGTCTAGTACATCATGTGTTTAGAGGTTCTTGATAAAACTCAAAGAAGAATTTGCAATGTTATTGGTCCTAACCTGTCATCTTGGCTTCATTCACTTTCTCACCGCCATAACGTAACTTCCCTGTGCCTTTTCTATAAATATTTTCATGGTAGTTGTTCTGATGGACTTTCCCCTGTGGTGCCAAGAATTAATAATTTAAGCATAGTACTAGATTGGCAGAAAGGTCTCATCATTTTACAGTTGAAATCGCAAGATGTAACCATAAGTTCTATGCTAAAAGTTTCTTCTGGCTTCTCGTTTCACAGTCAGCTTTGATCTTCAAAAATTTAATGCAATGTCAATCGTTATCTTCTTTCTTTTTAATTCATCTTCTTTTATTGCTCTCCTGCAATACTGTTTATTTACTTTAATATTCTCTCCTACTAAGTAACCCATTACGTCCTCGTGGCTTTATTGCCTTGCTTGGGATGAAATGATTAACTTCCCATTTCAGACACATTTACACAAATATTGAAATTGATCAGACTATTTATACTAGAAAGATACATTGTAGGGGTTTGCACAGTGGAGTAGTGGACAGCGGCTCGGATTGAGGAATCGGAGAGCCAATTTCGAATTCCAGTCGAATCCATTACGTTCACTTATGCGAAAGGTATGAATCCTCTTCTTCTCCTCCAGCTATGGGTAAATAGCAGGACAAGCCGGGTTTTATATCCTGACATGGTAACTGGTCTACTGCAGAAAGAAATGGCAGCCTACTGCCAAAAAATCTGCCTCGTCAGTCATGTATCGAAAGATACATGATCGCCTAGGCTTGTATCACATTGTAGAAATTCAGTTTAATATCACCGATCATCACAACTTTGTCTCTCTCTTTCCGACTTGAAGAATCCTAATAAATGAAACGTGCTGTCTGCATAGTTTTTTTTCGCTTTGTCTATCTCCATTTTTATCAGCTACTAAGTGCTCTACGAAACAGGACTCAAGGTAAAGCTTTCCAAAATAGAAACTATCACTGGAATTGGAATGAAAGTCGTGACAGTACCGACCCTGTGTCTATCATCTTGGTTTCTCAACTTCTTTATAACTGTTTAATTTTTTCAGTTCTATTTTTCTCTTTTTTCTTTGTTTCTTCCTCCTATCAATCATTTCAACTCAGGATTGTCATTCAACGAGAACATCTTTACCCATCATTTTTAAATGGTCTTACATGGATGGCAAAGTGTCAAAACGAACTAGAGCAATAAATGACAGGAAGTTGTGGAGAGTCATGATAGAGTCATGAAAGGATTGGGTACATAAAAGACTTTTTATTGAGTGGAACTGAATTTCACTTCATGTTAATATTATATTTTTCTTCGCCTGTCCCAACCTAATAGAAAACAGAGATGTAGATGTATCGATTGACATTCCTCATTTTACAGAGAAATATATTTACTTTCTTTTCGTTTCAATTTTATAATTCTAACTGATCCAAAACTTGTTTCATAGGATTGGAAACTTATCAATCGACACTCAACATTTTACAGAGAAATATATTTGATTTTCGTTATAATTTTGTAATTCTAACTGCTCTAAAATGTGTTTCATAGGATCGGGGACTTTTAAATCAACACACGTCATTTTGCAGATAAATATCTTTAATTGATTTCGTTTTAAATTTATAATTCTAACTGATCTAAAACTTGTTTCATAGCATTGGAATATCGATAAAAACTTGTCACTTTGCACAGAAATAAATTTACTTGATTTTCGATTTAATTATATACTTGTCTGAAATGTGTTTCATGGGCTTAGAAACTTGTCAATCAACACTAATTTTTTTCTTGTTTTTTTTTTTTTTTTAAATTTATGTGATTTTCGTTTTCATTTCTGTTATGGTCCGGTTCCTTGTACCACGGTAATAGTCCAAGGTAGAACCAATAAAGAAGAACTCGAACACGGATATGGAATAACACAGATATATTACAAACAGGAATATATACAGAGAAGTAGAAAGTGTTAGTACGAACAATCAGGTTTAGTAGGGAGAACAATGTAGTCTCGACCAGTATCACTATTCCATTGTCTTGTAGTAATTGTGTGAACGCGACACTGTTTCAGACTGTCTCTGACTAGACTGACTGACTCGCTCGCTCTGACTGACTGACAGACTCCTGACGGACTTCACTCCATACTTCAGACTGAACAATATTTAGTCACCCCCACCACGAGGGCATCATGTGGCACAAGGCCGGTTTAACGTGGGATCTCCGAGCCCGTGGGCTCAGCCAAAAATATGCCCTTTGAACCCGTATAAACGGGTTAAGGGTCGGTTTACCTGCCCGAAAGAGACTCCGCCCTTCGGCGTAGCATTGTTCGGGTTCCTCCCCACCCGAAGGCAGAGAGTTCAACCGATGAGACGGTCAGCCGGTCGCCCGACTTCGGACTGAACGCTATTTAGTCACTCCCGCCCCACGAGGGCATCATGTGGCACAAGGCCGGTTTAACGTGGGTAAGGTCCCATAACATGGGACCTTACCCACGTTAAACCGACTTTAGACTTTTTATTTTGCAGTGAAATACATTTATTTGATTTTCGCTGTAGTTTTATTTTATTTTTCTAATTGGTCTGATTAGAATATAAAATTACATCGAAAATCTGGTAAATTTATTTCTCTGCAAAGTGATGAGTCTTTATCGGCACGTTTCCAGTTCTATATGTTGTTTCATAGAACGGGAAACGTGCCGATAAAGACTCATCACTTTGCAGAGAAATAAATTTACCAGATTTTCGATGTAATTTTATATTCTAATCTAAGACGTGTTTCATAGAATTAGAGGTTTATCAATCAACGCTTCTCGTCTTACAGATAAATTTACTTGATTTCCGTTTTAATTTCATGATTCTAACTTGTCTGAAACCTACTTTATAGAATTGGTGGCTTATCAATAATCACTTGTCATTTTAGTGAGAAATAAATTTGGAGAAAAATGGTTTTACCTGATTTCGTTTCAATTTTATAATTCTCACTGGTCTAAATCTTCTTTCATAGGATTAAACTCTTATAAATCAACATACGCAATTTTGCTATTCGTTTCAATTTTATAATTCACACTGGTCTAAATCTTCTTTCATAGGATTGAACTCTTATAAATCAACATACGCAATTTTGCTATTCGTTTCAATTTTATAATTCTCACTGGACTAAATCTTCTTTCATAGGATTGAAGTCTTATAAATCAACATACGCAATTTTGCTATTCTTTTCAATTTTATAATTCTCACTGGTCTAAATCTTCTTTCATAGGATTGAACTCTTATAAATCAACATACGCAATTTTGCTATTCGTTTCAATTTTATAATTCTCACTGGTCTAAATCTTCTTTCATAGGATTGAACTCTTATAAATCAACATACGCAATTTTGCTATTCGTTTCAATTTTATAATTCTCACTGGTCTAAATCTTCTTTCATAGGATTGAACTCTTATAAATCAACATACACAATTTTGCGATTCGTTTCAATTTTATAATTCTCACTGGTCTAAATCTTCTTTCATAGGATTGAACTCTTATAAATCAACATACACAATTTTGCGATTCGTTTCAATTTTATAATTCTCACTGGTCTAAATCTTCTTTCATAGGATTGAACTCTTATAAATCAACATACGCAATTTTGCTATCCGTTTCAATTTTATAATTCTCACTAGTCTAAATCTTCTTTCATAGGATTGAAGTCTTATAAATCAACATACGCAATTTTGCGATTCGTTTCAATTTTATAATTCTCACTGGTCTAAATCTTCTTTCATAGGATTGAACTCTTATAAATCAACATACGCAATTTTGCTATTCGTTTAAATTTTATAATTCTCATTGGTCTAAATCTTCTTTCATAGGATTGAACTCTTATAAATCAACATACGCAATTTTGCTATTCGTTTCAATTTCATAATTCACACTGGTCTAAATCTTCTTTCATAGGATTGAAGTCTTATAAATCAACATACGCAATTTTGCTATTCGTTTCAATTTCATAATTCACACTGGTCTAAATCTTCTTTCATAGGATTGAACTCTTATAAATCAACATACGCAATTTTGCTATTCGTTTCAATTTTATAATTCTCACTGGACTAAATCTTCTTTCATAGGAATGAACTCTTATAAATCAACATACGCAATTTTGCTATTCGTTTCAATTTTATAATTCTCACTGGTCTAAATCTTCTTTCATAGGATTGAAGTCTTATAAATCAACATACGCAATTTTGCGATTTGTTTCAATTTCATAATTCACACTGGTCTAAATCTTCTTTCATAGGATTGAAGTCTCATACATCAACATACGCAATTTTGCTATTCGTTTCAATTTCATAATTCACTCTGGTCTAAATCTTCTTTCATAGGATTGAACTCTCATACATCAACATACGCAATTTTGCTATTCGTTTCAATTTCATAATTCACTCTGGTCTAAATCTTCTTTCATAGGATTGAACTCTCATACATCAACATACGCAATTTTGCTATTCGTTTCAATTTCATAATTCACACTGGTCTAAATCTTCTTTCATAGGATTGAAGTCTTATAAATCAACATACGCAATTTTGCTATTCGTTTCAATTTCATAATTCACACTGGTCTAAATCTTCTTTCATAGGATTGAACTCTTATAAATCAACATACGCAATTTTGCTATTCGTTTCAATTTTATAATTCTCACTGGTCTAAATCTTCTTTCATAGGATTGAACTCTTATAAATCAACATACGCAATTTTGCTATTCGTTTCAATTTCATAATTCACACTGGTCTAAATCTTCTTTCATAGGATTGAAGTCTGATAAATCAACATACGCAATTTTGCTATTCGTTTCAATTTTATAATTCACTCTGGTCTAAATCTTCTTTCATAGGATTGAACTCTCATACATCAACATACGCAATTTTGCTATTCGTTTCAATTTCATAATTCACTCTGGTCTAAATCTTCTTTCATAGGATTGAACTCTCATACATCAACATACGCAATTTTGCTATTCGTTTCAATTTCATAATTCACTCTGGTCTAAATCTTCTTTCATAGGATTGAACTCTCATACATCAACATACGCAATTTTGCTATTCGTTTCAATTTTATAATTCTCACTAGTCTAAATCTTCTTTCATAGGATTGAAGTCTTATAAATCAACATACGCAATTTTGCGATTCGTTTCAATTTTATAATTCTCACTGGTCTAAATCTTCTTTCATAGGATTGAACTCTTATAAATCAACATACGCAATTTTGCTATTCGTTTCAATTTTATAATTCTCACTGGTCTAAATCTTCTTTCATAGGATTGAACTCTTATAAATCAACATACGCAATTTTGCTATTCGTTTCAATTTCATAATTCACACTGGTCTAAATCTTCTTTCATAGGAATGAACTCTTATAAATCAACATACGCAATTTTGCTATTCGTTTCAATTTTGTAATTCTCACTGGTCTAAATCTTCTTTCATAGGATTGAAGTCTTATAAATCAACATGCGCAATTTTGCTATTCGTTTCAATTTCATAATTCACACTGGTCTAAATCTTCTTTCATAGGATTGAACTCTCATACATCAACATACGCAATTTTGCTATTCGTTTCAATTTCATAATTCACACTGGTCTAAATCTTCTTTCATAGGATTGAAGTCTTATAAATCAACATACGCAATTTTGCTATTCGTTTCAATTTTATAATTGACTCTGGTCTAAATCTTCTTTCATAGGATTGAACTCTCATACATCAACATACGCAATTTTGCTATTCGTTTCAATTTCATAATTCACACTGGTCTAAATCTTCTTTCATAGGATTGAAGTCTTATAAATCAACATACGCAATTTTGCGATTTGTTTCAATTTCATAATTCACACTGGTCTAAATCTTCTTTCATAGGATTGAAGTCTCATACATCAACATACGCAATTTTGCTATTCGTTTCAATTTCATAATTCACTCTGGTCTAAATCTTCTTTCATAGGATTGAACTCTCATACATCAACATACGCAATTTTGCTATTCGTTTCAATTTCATAATTCACTCTGGTCTAAATCTTCTTTCATAGGATTGAACTCTCATACATCAACATACGCAATTTTGCTATTCGTTTCAATTTCATAATTCACACTGGTCTAAATCTTCTTTCATAGGATTGAAGTCTTATAAATCAACATACGCAATTTTGCTATTCGTTTCAATTTCATAATTCACACTGGTCTAAATCTTCTTTCATAGGATTGAACTCTTATAAATCAACATACGCAATTTTGCTATTCGTTTCAATTTTATAATTCTCACTGGTCTAAATCTTCTTTCATAGGATTGAACTCTTATAAATCAACATACGCAATTTTGCTATTCGTTTCAATTTCATAATTCACACTGGTCTAAATCTTCTTTCATAGGATTGAAGTCTGATAAATCAACATACGCAATTTTGCTATTCGTTTCAATTTTATAATTCACTCTGGTCTAAATCTTCTTTCATAGGATTGAAGTCTTATAAATCAACATACGCAATTTTGCTATTCGTTTCAATTTCATAATTCACACTGGTCTAAATCTTCTTTCATAGGAATGAACTCTTATAAATCAACATACGCAATTTTGCTATTCGTTTCAATTTTGTAATTCTCACTGGTCTAAATCTTCTTTCATAGGATTGAAGTCTTATAAATCAACATGCGCAATTTTGCTATTCGTTTCAATTTCATAATTCACACTGGTCTAAATCTTCTTTCATAGGATTGAACTCTCATACATGAACATACGCAATTTTGCTATTCGTTTCAATTTCATAATTCACACTGGTCTAAATCTTCTTTCATAGGATTGAAGTCTTATAAATCAACATACGCAATTTTGCTATTCGTTTCAATTTTATAATTCACTCTGGTCTAAATCTTCTTTCATAGGATTGAACTCTCATACATCAACATACGCAATTTTGCTATTCGTTTCAATTTCATAATTCACACTGGTCTAAATCTTCTTTCATAGGATTGAAGTCTTATAAATCAACATACGCAATTTTGCGATTTGTTTCAATTTCATAATTCACACTGGTCTAAATCTTCTTTCATAGGATTGAAGTCTCATACATCAACATACGCAATTTTGCTATTCGTTTCAATTTCATAATTCACTCTGGTCTAAATCTTCTTTCATAGGATTGAACTCTCATACATCAACATACGCAATTTTGCTATTCGTTTCAATTTCATAATTCACTCTGGTCTAAATCTTCTTTCATAGGATTGAACTCTCATACATCAACATACGCAATTTTGCTATTCGTTTCAATTTCATAATTCACACTGGTCTAAATCTTCTTTCATAGGATTGAAGTCTTATAAATCAACATACGCAATTTTGCTATTCGTTTCAATTTCATAATTCACTCTGGTCTAAATCTTCTTTCATAGGATTGAACTCTCATACATCAACATACGCAATTTTGCTATTCGTTTCAATTTCATAATTCACTCTGGTCTAAATCTTCTTTCATAGGATTGAACTCTCATACATCAACATACGCAATTTTGCTATTCGTTTCAATTTCATAATTCACACTGGTCTAAATCTTCTTTCATAGGATTGAACTCTTATAAATCAACATACGCAATTTTGCTATTCGTTTCAATTTCATAATTCACACTGGTCTAAATCTTCTTTCATAGGAATGAACTCTTATAAATCAACATACGCAATTTTGCTATTCGTTTCAATTTTGTAATTCTCACTGGTCTAAATCTTCTTTCATAGGATTGAAGTCTTATAAATCAACATGCGCAATTTTGCTATTCGTTTCAATTTCATAATTCACACTGGTCTAAATCTTCTTTCATAGGATTGAACTCTCATACATGAACATACGCAATTTTGCTATTCGTTTCAATTTCATAATTCACACTGGTCTAAATCTTCTTTCATAGGATTGAAGTCTTATAAATCAACATACGCAATTTTGCTATTCGTTTCAATTTTATAATTCACTCTGGTCTAAATCTTCTTTCATAGGATTGAACTCTCATACATCAACATACGCAATTTTGCTATTCGTTTCAATTTCATAATTCACACTGGTCTAAATCTTCTTTCATAGGATTGAAGTCTTATAAATCAACATACGCAATTTTGCGATTTGTTTCAATTTCATAATTCACACTGGTCTAAATCTTCTTTCATAGGATTGAAGTCTCATACATCAACATACGCAATTTTGCTATTCGTTTCAATTTCATAATTCACTCTGGTCTAAATCTTCTTTCATAGGATTGAACTCTCATACATCAACATACGCAATTTTGCTATTCGTTTCAATTTCATAATTCACTCTGGTCTAAATCTTCTTTCATAGGATTGAACTCTCATACATCAACATACGCAATTTTGCTATTCGTTTCAATTTCATAATTCACACTGGTCTAAATCTTCTTTCATAGGATTGAAGTCTTATAAATCAACATACGCAATTTTGCTATTCGTTTCAATTTCATAATTCACTCTGGTCTAAATCTTCTTTCATAGGATTGAACTCTCATACATCAACATACGCAATTTTGCTATTCGTTTCAATTTCATAATTCACTCTGGTCTAAATCTTCTTTCATAGGATTGAACTCTCATACATCAACATACGCAATTTTGCTATTCGTTTCAATTTCATAATTCACACTGGTCTAAATCTTCTTTCATAGGATTGAACTCTTATAAATCAACATACGCAATTTTGCTATTCGTTTCAATTTTATAATTCTCACTGGTCTAAATCTTCTTTCATAGGATTGAACTCTTATAAATCAACATACGCAATTTTGCTATTCGTTTCAATTTCATAATTCACACTGGTCTAAATCTTCTTTCATAGGATTGAAGTCTGATAAATCAACATACGCAATTTTGCTATTCGTTTCAATTTTATAATTCACTCTGGTCTAAATCTTCTTTCATAGGATTGAACTCTCATACATCAACATACGCAATTTTGCTATTCGTTTCAATTTCATAATTCACTCTGGTCTAAATCTTCTTTCATAGGATTGAACTCTCATACATCAACATACGCAATTTTGCTATTCGTTTCAATTTCATAATTCACTCTGGTCTAAATCTTCTTTCATAGGATTGAACTCTCATACATCAACATACGCAATTTTGCTATTCGTTTCAAATTCATAATTCACACTGGTGTAAATCTTCTTTCATAGGATTGAAGTCTTATAAATCAACATACGCAATTTTGCGATTCGTTTCAATTTTATAATTCACTCTGGTCTAAATCTTCTTTCATAGGATTGAACTCTCATACATCAACATACGCAATTTTGCTATTCGTTTCAATTTCATAATTCACAGTGGTCTAAATCTTCTTTCATAGGATTGAAGTCTTATAAATCAACATACGCAATTTTGCTATTCGTTTCAATTTCATAATTCACACTGGTCTAAATCTTCTTTCATAGGATTGAAGTCTTATAAATCAACATACGCAATTTTGCGATTCGTTTCAATTTTATAATTCACTCTGGTCTAAATCTTCTTTCATAGGATTGAACTCTCATACATCAACATACGCAATTTTGCTATTCGTTTCAATTTCATAATTCACACTGGTCTAAATCTTCTTTCATAGGATTGAAGTCTTATAAATCAACATACGCAATTTTGCTATTCGTTTCAATTTCATAATTCACACTGGTCTAAATCTTCTTTCATAGGATTGAACTCTTATAAATCAACATACGCAATTTTGCTATTCGTTTCAATTTTATAATTCTCACTGGACTAAATCTTCTTTCATAGGAATGAACTCTTATAAATCAACATACGCAATTTTGCTATTCGTTTCAATTTTGTAATTCTCACTGGTCTAAATCTTCTTTCATAGGATTGAAGTCTTATAAATCAACATGCGCAATTTTGCTATTCGTTTCAATTTCATAATTCACACTGGTCTAAATCTTCTTTCATAGGATTGAAGTCTTATAAATCAACATACGCAATTTTGCGATTTGTTTCAATTTCATAATTCACACTGGTCTAAATCTTCTTTCATAGGATTGAAGTCTTATAAATCAACATACGCAATTTTGCGATTCGTTTCAATTTTATAATTCACTCAGGTCTAAATCTTCTTTCATAGGATTGAACTCTCATACATCAACATACGCAATTTTGCTATTCGTTTCAATTTCATAATTCACACTGGTCTAAATCTTCTTTCATAGGATTGAAGTCTTATAAATCAACATACGCAATTTTGCTATTCGTTTCAATTTCATAATTCACACTGGTCTAAATCTTCTTTCATAGGATTGAAGTCTTATAAATCAACATACGCAATTTTGCGATTCGTTTCAATTTTATAATTCACTCTGGTCTAAATCTTCTTTCATAGGATTGAACTCTCATACATCAACACACGCAATTTTGCTATTCGTTTCAATTTTATAATTCTCACTGGTCTAAATCTTCTTTCATAGGATTGAAGTCTTATAAATCAACATACGCAATTTTGCTATTCGTTTCAATTTCATAATTCACACTGGTCTAAATCTTCTTTCATAGGATTGAACTCTTATAAATCAACATACGCAATTTTGCTATTCGTTTCAATTTCATAATTCACACTGGTGTAAATCTTCTTTCATAGGAATGAACTCTTATAAATCAACATACGCAATTTTGCTATTCGTTTCAATTTTGTAATTCTCACTGGTCTAAATCTTCTTTCATAGGATTGAAGTCTTATAAATCAACATGCGCAATTTTGCTATTCGTTTCAATTTCATAATTCACACTGGTCTAAATCTTCTTTCATAGGATTGAAGTCTTATAAATCAACATACGCAATTTTGCGATTTGTTTCAATTTCATAATTCACACTGGTCTAAATCTTCTTTCATAGGATTGAAGTCTTATAAATCAACATACGCAATTTTGCGATTCGTTTCAATTTTATAATTCACTCAGGTCTAAATCTTCTTTCATAGGATTGAACTCTCATACATCAACATACGCAATTTTGCTATTCGTTTCAATTTCATAATTCACACTGGTCTAAATCTTCTTTCATAGGATTGAAGTCTTATAAATCAACATACGCAATTTTGCTATTCGTTTCAATTTCATAATTCACACTGGTCTAAATCTTCTCTCATAGGATTGAAGTCTTATAAATCAACATACGCAATTTTGCGATTCGTTTCAATTTTATAATTCACTCTGGTCTAAATCTTCTTTCATAGGATTGAACTCTCATACATCAACATACGCAATTTTGCTATTCGTTTCAATTTTATAATTCTCACTGGTCTAAATCTTCTTTCATAGGATTGAAGTCTTATAAATCAACATACGCAATTTTGCTATTCATTTCAATTTCATAATTCACACTGGTCTAAATCTTCTTTCATAGGATTGAACTCTTATAAATCAACATACGCAATTTTGCTATTCGTTTCAATTTCATAATTCACACTGGTGTAAATCTTCTTTCATAGGATTGAAGTCTTATAAATCAACATACGCAATTTTGCGATTCGTTTCAATTTTATAATTCACTCTGGTCTAAATCTTCTTTCATAGGATTGAACTCTCATACATCAACATACGCAATTTTGCTATTCGTTTCAATTTCATAATTCACACTGGTCTAAATCTTCTTTCATAGGATTGAAGTCTTATAAATCAACATACGCAATTTTGCGATTCGTTTCAATTTTATAATTCACTCTGGTCTAAATCTTCTTTCATAGGATTGAACTCTCATACATCAACATACGCAATTTTGCTATTCGTTTCAATTTCATAATTCACACTGGTCTAAATCTTCTTTCATAGGATTGAAGTCTTATAAATCAACATACGCAATTTTGCTATTCGTTTCAATTTCATAATTCACACTGGTCTAAATCTTCTTTCATAGGATTGAACTCTTATAAATCAACATACGCAATTTTGCTATTCGTTTCAATTTTATAATTCTCACTGGTCTAAATCTTCTTTCATAGGATTGAACTCTTATAAATCAACATACGCAATTTTGCTATTCGTTTCAATTTCATAATTCACACTGGTCTAAATCTTCTTTCATAGGATTGAAGTCTGATAAATCAACATACGCAATTTTGCTATTCGTTTCAATTTTATAATTCACTCTGGTCTAAATCTTCTTTCATAGGATTGAAGTCTTATAAATCAACATACGCAATTTTGCTATTCGTTTCAATTTCATAATTCACACTGGTCTAAATCTTCTTTCATAGGAATGAACTCTTATAAATCAACATACGCAATTTTGCTATTCGTTTCAATTTTGTAATTCTCACTGGTCTAAATCTTCTTTCATAGGATTGAAGTCTTATAAATCAACATGCGCAATTTTGCTATTCGTTTCAATTTCATAATTCACACTGGTCTAAATCTTCTTTCATAGGATTGAACTCTCATACATGAACATACGCAATTTTGCTATTCGTTTCAATTTCATAATTCACACTGGTCTAAATCTTCTTTCATAGGATTGAAGTCTTATAAATCAACATACGCAATTTTGCTATTCGTTTCAATTTTATAATTCACTCTGGTCTAAATCTTCTTTCATAGGATTGAACTCTCATACATCAACATACGCAATTTTGCTATTCGTTTCAATTTCATAATTCACACTGGTCTAAATCTTCTTTCATAGGATTGAAGTCTTATAAATCAACATACGCAATTTTGCGATTTGTTTCAATTTCATAATTCACACTGGTCTAAATCTTCTTTCATAGGATTGAAGTCTCATACATCAACATACGCAATTTTGCTATTCGTTTCAATTTCATAATTCACTCTGGTCTAAATCTTCTTTCATAGGATTGAACTCTCATACATCAACATACGCAATTTTGCTATTCGTTTCAATTTCATAATTCACTCTGGTCTAAATCTTCTTTCATAGGATTGAACTCTCATACATCAACATACGCAATTTTGCTATTCGTTTCAATTTCATAATTCACACTGGTCTAAATCTTCTTTCATAGGATTGAAGTCTTATAAATCAACATACGCAATTTTGCTATTCGTTTCAATTTCATAATTCACTCTGGTCTAAATCTTCTTTCATAGGATTGAACTCTCATACATCAACATACGCAATTTTGCTATTCGTTTCAATTTCATAATTCACTCTGGTCTAAATCTTCTTTCATAGGATTGAACTCTCATACATCAACATACGCAATTTTGCTATTCGTTTCAATTTCATAATTCACACTGGTCTAAATCTTCTTTCATAGGATTGAACTCTTATAAATCAACATACGCAATTTTGCTATTCGTTTCAATTTTATAATTCTCACTGGTCTAAATCTTCTTTCATAGGATTGAACTCTTATAAATCAACATACGCAATTTTGCTATTCGTTTCAATTTCATAATTCACACTGGTCTAAATCTTCTTTCATAGGATTGAAGTCTGATAAATCAACATACGCAATTTTGCTATTCGTTTCAATTTTATAATTCACTCTGGTCTAAATCTTCTTTCATTGGATTGAACTCTCATACATCAACATACGCAATTTTGCTATTCGTTTCAATTTCATAATTCACTCTGGTCTAAATCTTCTTTCATAGGATTGAACTCTCATACATCAACATACGCAATTTTGCTATTCGTTTCAATTTCATAATTCACTCTGGTCTAAATCTTCTTTCATAGGATTGAACTCTCATACATCAACATACGCAATTTTGCTATTCGTTTCAATTTCATAATTCACACTGGTCTAAATCTTCTTTCATAGGATTGAAGTCTTATAAATCAACATACGCAATTTTGCTATTCGTTTCAATTTTATAATTCACTCTGGTCTAAATCTTCTTTCATAGGATTGAACTCTCATACATCAATATACGCAATTTTGCTATTCGTTTCAATTTCATAATTCACTCTGGTCTAAATCTTCTTTCATAGGATTGAACTCTCATACATCAACATACGCAATTTTGCTATTCGTTTCAATTTCATAATTCACACTGGTCTAAATCTTCTTTCATAGGATTGAAGTCTTATAAATCAACATACGCAATTTAGCTATTCGTTTCAATTTCATAATTCACACTGGTCTAAATCTTCTTTCATAGGATTGAAGTCTTATAAATCAACATACGCAATTTTGCGATTCGTTTCAATTTTATAATTCACTCAGGTCTAAATCTTCTTTCATAGGATTGAACTCTCATACATCAACATACGCAATTTTGCTATTCGTTTCAATTTCATAATTCACACTGGTCTAAATCTTCTTTCATAGGATTGAAGTCTTATAAATCAACATACGCAATTTTGCTATTCGTTTCAATTTCATAATTCACACTGGTCTAAATCTTCTTTCATAGGATTGAAGTCTTATAAATCAACATACGCAATTTTGCGATTCGTTTCAATTTTATAATTCACTCTGGTCTAAATCTTCTTTCATAGGATTGAACTCTCATACATCAACATACGCAATTTTGCTATTCGTTTCAATTTTATAATTCTCACTGGTCTAAATCTTCTTTCATAGGATTGAAGTCTTATAAATCAACATACGCAATTTTGCTATTCGTTTCAATTTCATAATTCACACTGGTCTAAATCTTCTTTCATAGGATTGAACTCTTATAAATCAACATACGCAATTTTGCTATTCGTTTCAAATTCATAATTCACACTGGTGTAAATCTTCTTTCATAGGATTGAAGTCTTATAAATCAACATACGCAATTTTGCGATTCGTTTCAATTTTATAATTCACTCTGGTCTAAATCTTCTTTCATAGGATTGAACTCTCATACATCAACATACGCAATTTTGCTATTCGTTTCAATTTCATAATTCACACTGGTCTAAATCTTCTTTCATAGGATTGAAGTCTTATAAATCAACATACGCAATTTTGCTATTCGTTTCAATTTCATAATTCACACTGGTCTAAATCTTCTTTCATAGGATTGAAGTCTTATAAATCAACATACGCAATTTTGCGATTCGTTTCAATTTTATAATTCACTCTGGTCTAAATCTTCTTTCATAGGATTGAACTCTCATACATCAACATACGCAATTTTGCTATTCGTTTCAATTTCATAATTCACACTGGTCTAAATCTTCTTTCATAGGATTGAAGTCTTATAAATCAACATACGCAATTTTGCTATTCGTTTCAATTTCATAATTCACACTGGTCTAAATCTTCTTTCATAGGATTGAACTCTTATAAATCAACATACGCAATTTTGCTATTCGTTTCAATTTTATAATTCTCACTGGACTAAATCTTCTTTCATAGGAATGAACTCTTATAAATCAACATACGCAATTTTGCTATTCGTTTCAATTTTGTAATTCTCACTGGTCTAAATCTTCTTTCATAGGATTGAAGTCTTATAAATCAACATGCGCAATTTTGCTATTCGTTTCAATTTCATAATTCACACTGGTCTAAATCTTCTTTCATAGGATTGAAGTCTTATAAATCAACATACGCAATTTTGCGATTTGTTTCAATTTCATAATTCACACTGGTCTAAATCTTCTTTCATAGGATTGAAGTCTTATAAATCAACATACGCAATTTTGCGATTCGTTTCAATTTTATAATTCACTCAGGTCTAAATCTTCTTTCATAGGATTGAACTCTCATACATCAACATACGCAATTTTGCTATTCGTTTCAATTTCATAATTCACACTGGTCTAAATCTTCTTTCATAGGATTGAAGTCTTATAAATCAACATACGCAATTTTGCTATTCGTTTCAATTTCATAATTCACACTGGTCTAAATCTTCTTTCATAGGATTGAAGTCTTATAAATCAACATACGCAATTTTGCGATTCGTTTCAATTTTATAATTCACTCTGGTCTAAATCTTCTTTCATAGGATTGAACTCTCATACATCAACACACGCAATTTTGCTATTCGTTTCAATTTTATAATTCTCACTGGTCTAAATCTTCTTTCATAGGATTGAAGTCTTATAAATCAACATACGCAATTTTGCTATTCGTTTCAATTTCATAATTCACACTGGTCTAAATCTTCTTTCATAGGATTGAACTCTTATAAATCAACATACGCAATTTTGCTATTCGTTTCAATTTCATAATTCACACTGGTGTAAATCTTCTTTCATAGGAATGAACTCTTATAAATCAACATACGCAATTTTGCTATTCGTTTCAATTTTGTAATTCTCACTGGTCTAAATCTTCTTTCATAGGATTGAAGTCTTATAAATCAACATGCGCAATTTTGCTATTCGTTTCAATTTCATAATTCACACTGGTCTAAATCTTCTTTCATAGGATTGAAGTCTTATAAATCAACATACGCAATTTTGCGATTTGTTTCAATTTCATAATTCACACTGGTCTAAATCTTCTTTCATAGGATTGAAGTCTTATAAATCAACATACGCAATTTTGCGATTCGTTTCAATTTTATAATTCACTCAGGTCTAAATCTTCTTTCATAGGATTGAACTCTCATACATCAACATACGCAATTTTGCTATTCGTTTCAATTTCATAATTCACACTGGTCTAAATCTTCTTTCATAGGATTGAAGTCTTATAAATCAACATACGCAATTTTGCTATTCGTTTCAATTTCATAATTCACACTGGTCTAAATCTTCTCTCATAGGATTGAAGTCTTATAAATCAACATACGCAATTTTGCGATTCGTTTCAATTTTATAATTCACTCTGGTCTAAATCTTCTTTCATAGGATTGAACTCTCATACATCAACATACGCAATTTTGCTATTCGTTTCAATTTTATAATTCTCACTGGTCTAAATCTTCTTTCATAGGATTGAAGTCTTATAAATCAACATACGCAATTTTGCTATTCATTTCAATTTCATAATTCACACTGGTCTAAATCTTCTTTCATAGGATTGAACTCTTATAAATCAACATACGCAATTTTGCTATTCGTTTCAATTTCATAATTCACACTGGTGTAAATCTTCTTTCATAGGATTGAAGTCTTATAAATCAACATACGCAATTTTGCGATTCGTTTCAATTTTATAATTCACTCTGGTCTAAATCTTCTTTCATAGGATTGAACTCTCATACATCAACATACGCAATTTTGCTATTCGTTTCAATTTCATAATTCACACTGGTCTAAATCTTCTTTCATAGGATTGAAGTCTTATAAATCAACATACGCAATTTTGCTATTCGTTTCAATTTCATAATTTACACTGGTCTAAATCTTCTTTCATAGGATTGAAGTCTTATAAATCAACATACGCAATTTTGCGATTCGTTTCAATTTTATAATTCACTCTGGTCTAAATCTTCTTTCATAGGATTGAACTCTCATACATCAACATACGCAATTTTGCTATTCGTTTCAATTTCATAATTCACACTGGTCTAAATCTTCTTTCATAGGATTGAAGTCTTATAAATCAACATACGCAATTTTGCTATTCGTTTCAATTTCATAATTCACACTGGTCTAAATCTTCTTTCATAGGATTGAACTCTTATAAATCAACATACGCAATTTTGCTATTCGTTTCAATTTTATAATTCTCACTGGACTAAATCTTCTTTCATAGGAATGAACTCTTATAAATCAACATACGCAATTTTGCTATTCGTTTCAATTTTGTAATTCTCACTGGTCTAAATCTTCTTTCATAGGATTGAAGTCTTATAAATCAACATGCGCAATTTTGCTATTCGTTTCAATTTCATAATTCACACTGGTCTAAATCTTCTTTCATAGGATTGAAGTCTTATAAATCAACATACGCAATTTTGCGATTTGTTTCAATTTCATAATTCACACTGGTCTAAATCTTCTTTCATAGGATTGAAGTCTTATAAATCAACATACGCAATTTTGCTATTCGTTTCAATTTCATAATTCACACTGGTCTAAATCTTCTTTCATAGGATTGAAGTCTTATAAATCAACATACGCAATTTTGCTATTCGTTTCAATTTTATAATTCTCAGTGGACTAAATCTTCTTTCATAGGAATGAACTCTTATAAATCAACATACGCAATTTTGCTATTCGTTTCAATTTTGTAATTCTCACTGGACTAAATCTTCTTTCATAGGATTGAAGTCTTATAAATCAACATGCGCAATTTTGCTATTCGTTTCAATTTCATAATTCACACTGGTCTAAATCTTCTTTCATAGGATTGAAGTCTTATAAATCAACATACGCAATTTTGCGATTTGTTTCAATTTCATAATTCACACTGGTCTAAATCTTCTTTCATAGGATTGAACTCTTATAAATCAACATACGCAATTTTGCTATTCGTTTCAATTTCATAATTCACTCTGGTCTAAATCTTCTTTCATAGGATTGAAGTCTTATAAATCAACATACGCAATTTTGCGATTCGTTTCAATTTTATAATTCACTCTGGTCTAAATCTTCTTTCATAGGATTGAACTCTCATACATCAACATACGCAATTTTGCTATTCGTTTCAATTTCATAATTCACACTGGTCTAAATCTTCTTTCATAGGATTGAAGTCTTATAAATCAACATACGCAATTTTGCTATTCGTTTCAATTTCATAATTCACACTGGTCTAAATCTTCTTTCATAGGATTGAACTCTTATAAATCAACATACGCAATTTTGCTATTCGTTTCAATTTTATAATTCTCACTGGACTAAATCTTCTTTCATAGGAATGAACTCTTATAAATCAACATACGCAATTTTGCTATTCGTTTCAATTTTGTAATTCTCACTGGTCTAAATCTTCTTTCATAGGATTGAAGTCTTATAAATCAACATGCGCAATTTTGCTATTCGTTTCAATTTCATAATTCACACTGGTCTAAATCTTCTTTCATAGGATTGAAGTCTTATAAATCAACATACGCAATTTTGCGATTTGTTTCAATTTCATAATTCACACTGGTCTAAATCTTCTTTCATAGGATTGAAGTCTTATAAATCAACATACGCAATTTTGCTATTCGTTTCAATTTCATAATTCACACTGGTCTAAATCTTCTTTCATAGGATTGAAGTCTTATAAATCAACATACGCAATTTTGCTATTCGTTTCAATTTTATAATTCTCAGTGGACTAAATCTTCTTTCATAGGAATGAACTCTTATAAATCAACATACGCAATTTTGCTATTCGTTTCAATTTTGTAATTCTCACTGGTCTAAATCTTCTTTCATAGGATTGAAGTCTTATAAATCAACATGCGCAATTTTGCTATTCGTTTCAATTTCATAATTCACACTGGTCTAAATCTTCTTTCATAGGATTGAAGTCTTATAAATCAACATACGCAATTTTGCGATTTGTTTCAATTTCATAATTCACACTGGTCTAAATCTTCTTTCATAGGATTGAACTCTTATAAATCAACATACGCAATTTTGCTATTCGTTTCAATTTCATAATTCACACTGGTCTAAATCTTCTTTCATTGGATTGAACTCTTATAAATCAACATACGCAATTTTGCTATTCGTTTCTGTTGAAACTTGACTAATGCATGGAATAATAATGCAACACACAATGTACTTAGAACAAAATGTATTGAAACAAGAAAGTGTACACAATATTTACATATAGTCTTTTGTATATTCCTGGGAAGACCGTTCCTGGAGAATGTGTTGACTGACTCGCAGTCGGGCAGAGTCTCTGGTTGGAAATCTCTCCGATTCCTCCCCGGTACCAACCATATTTATATGGTCGGTACTCCACTATGCAAATTAGGTGGATCCTACCACAACAGTTTCAATTTTATAACAGTTTTTTGTTATGCACTTCTCGTTTGTGGAACTCTCTTCCAGTTTCTTGCTTCCCAGTCAACTTTGATCATCAAAAATTTAAATGCTATGTCAATCGTTATATTCTGTCTTCGTAATTTCTGTTTTTTTTTTTATTGTTCTCTCTCCTTAATATCGTTTTTTTCTTCTTTTTATATATTCTTTCACGTTCAGTAACCCCTTGCATCTTAATGACTTTATTGCCTTTGTTGGCGCGGGGTGATGATTAAAAAATCACTTCATTTTGATACCCAGTTTTATTATTCTATCTGATCGAAAACTGGTTTTATTGGATTGGCAATCTGACCTGTAAATGAACCTTTGTCATTTTGGAAAAGAGAAATAAATTTATTTTGCAAAAATGCATCACTTAATTTACTACTATCCGGAAATTCACACCTAAAAGACGGGATTACGCACAAAGACTTTCAAAGATCACATGTGAGAAAAATTCCTGAGTCATAAAATGATATCAAATGCGGAAAGCTTTGTGAAAAATAAACTCAGGAATATCCGGTTTGAAAGTATGCTCTTGTTGTTGTCGTCATTGGTTGTTTGTTTGTGTGTTTGTCCGTGTGCGAGCGCGTGGGTACATGTGTTGTGTCTGGTTTCACATATCTCTCTGGATTATGTGCCACAGATGTTCAGATAACTATGATTTTTCATTTATCAAGATATGGCAAAGTTTAACATTCGTACACGAAAAAAAAAAAAAAAACGTGTGCCAAAAGGACAGTTTTTCTTGACACTGGTGTTACTATTGACTCCATCAACACGCAGCAATTTTTATTGTTTTTAAAAGTTATATTTAGAATTTTAATAAAACACAAAAATTGAAATTGGATTTATAAATTTTCTTTCTTCTTGAGAATTCTCAAGAAAAATATTGAATATTGTATATTTATTAAATTGTTTACAAGAATAACTTATATTTACAAGTTTGGGATAAAAATATATATATGTCTTTATATATCAATAACAATTTTGGTGGAAAAAGTGTATGACAAAGTGGAAAAAAATGTTCATATGATGTGTTTCGTCCATTAAAGCTTCATCGGACTTCATCTAGTCCGTTGATGTATAAAAGTCTTCTGCATGTTGGTGTTTGGTCAAATATTGCCGCTGGCCGTTAAATTGGTCACTCTGGTCTAAACCGTTGCTCTGCCCACTTTGTGTTGATTGATTACAGAGCTGGCAAAAATCAGATTGTCGTCAGCAATTGCGGTGTTGGTTCGATCCCGGCAAATCAGTGTTGGAAATTAAATAAAATGTTCTCGGAGGCAAGTCAAGAAAAGACTGGAATTTCTTCAAGGTCTATTTTTATGTAATTTCATATCAATTCTTTGTACAATATTATAAGTTATTGGTACAGAAATATTAACGCTTCCCACTTTGAAGTCTACCGTGACACTTTGCTTAACTTAGCTAAGTCTGGAACAAAACTCGAGTCAGAGGAAGTCACGTAGGATTCGGTAGAATAGTCGTCTCTCGTCTGGAACTACCGTCTAACTTCTGTGTTCTGCTTATATGGACTTCCAACAAAACTGGCATCGGGGTTGACGTGGTTATGGTGACTTGGTATTTTCCTTATCTCCAACAAGGGCCTCTTTGTTGTCTGGCTCTGGATAATTAATTATGCCTCCAAATTTGGAGAGATCCCTTTTCCAATGGGTAGCGATCACAAGATATCAATTCGCCCAACTCCTTCTTTCTCTTAATTGTGCCTTGCACCAACACTTCCCAATGGACGTAGGCAATTACTTTGTCCGCCTTTGTATTTCACCTGCGCCTGTCACCCTTGTTGTTCTTCGATCAATCTGGTTCTCAAGCATGTGGCGTGGCTTAGTTCGTGGGCATTAATTAAAATTATCATTGTAATTTCTCATCAACACATTTTCTCAGCCTGGCCTTGCTCATAAAATCAGAAATTTACCAGCTGCTTCCAGGACCCAACTCCCTGCCAAGGTCATTGCACTCCAAGCATTCTGGGTTCTGGGTTCTGCGTCCCTATACAAAGGAACTCTATTACCTTGATTACAGAGACCACATTTTATCACTTGATTTGTTTTTAAAACCGGTATTTTTTAAGCTGCATCATGAAACAGCTGCCAGCTATATATCGCCATATGACTCCTTGCGGTAATATCTTGTAACAGAATCACTTTTCTCAGGTTTGTTTTCTGCCCTAAGAAAATTAGAATTTTTGAAGAGAAAGAAATATTGCTTCTCTCTCTCTCAGTCTATCCATGGTTCTATTCTTTAAACCTTCTCGTCTTGTTCCGAATTATGTTTTTAATTAAACCCCTTTTCTTTCCGTTTGCCAGTGTCACAGATATCCGAAAGGATGAAACACTTCACATGAAAACCTTTTCCGCATTCACAAAAACATGTGAAACAATTACAGAAAATGTTTATCATTTACCATTTTATAAAGAAATAGATATGAAACGAATCGAGCATTTACAGGACGTGGCAAAGGGGTCTATTCGCACACACGCAAAATTACCTACAAATATACAGGAGCTCTGGGCAGCTATCAGGACATAATGGCAACTTATATCCAGTGGTCTCCTGATGACTTCTTGAGTCGATGCCACGTCGAGTTGATGCACTTCGCCGGGCTGGAAGGGGATCAATTCTATCAACTGAGCTGATATCGTCCTTGCTTTAAATATTTCTGCCACATTTGATGTTCCTGCTATATATTTAGAGATCCTTGATAAAATCCGAAGAAAAATCTGCAATGTTATTGGTCCTGACCTAGCATCTCGGCTTCAGTTACTTTCCCAACGCCGTAACATAGTTTCCCTGTGTCTTTTCTATAAATAATTCCTTGGTAATTGTTCTAATGAATATTGAGGCCTGATCTGGCGCTCCTGCTATATATTTAGAGATCATTGATAAAATCCAAAGAAGAACCTGCAATATTATTGGTATTGACCTGATATTTCGGCTTCAGTCACTTTCCTTTGTGCCTTTTCTATAAATAATTTCATGGTGATTGTTCTAATGAACTTTCCGCTATGGTACCAAGACTTTATAAATTTAAGCGCAGTACTAGATTGGTTACAAGGTCTCATCATTTTACACTTGAAATGGCTAGATATAACCATAAGTTATATGATAAGAGTTTCTTCTCTTGCATTTCTCGCTTGTGGAACTCTCTTCTGGCTTTTTGCTTCCCAGACAACTTCGATCTTCAAAAATTTAAATGCAATCTCAATCGTTATTTACTGTCTTCTTAATTTTTGTTCTTTTATGTTTCTCTCTTTTTAATAGTATTTTTCTCATATTCTCTAACACTCGGTAACCTCCTGCGTCTTAGTGGCTTTATTGGCTTGCTTGGGATGAAATGATTTTAAAAAATGTGATATGTTCTATGTTTCTGAGCATAAAAATTCTGCAGAGGATTTCTATGTTATGGTAGAAAACTGACTTCTTAACAGTAATTATTACTAATGAATGCAAAAGTGCACTGGGGTAGACCTGATGGCTTGACTAGAAGTTAGGTCCTTCATGAAAATATTCAATCAAGTCGACTTAGAAAGGAATAGAGGGGAAGTGGAGCAGTTTGTTAGGATTGGATAAGAGAAGAAAGTTACTATTGTGGGATAACCTCACTCGTCTACCGAAGAACTTCTGCAAAAGCATTTTATAAGGTTTCAAAAATCTCCTCCTTTTTTTTCTTTTAGCCAGAAGATGCTTTAGAGGCAAGACGTACCTCGTTCCTCACTTCCCGAGTGTAGTTTTAATCCCCTTCAAGCCTAACGTCCCATTGAACACAACAGCAAACAATAACATAAACCTACTTGTCTAAACACCAACATATCTAATACTGTAAGTAAACCAACAAAGAACTCTTTTCATATGTAAATAACTTGAAAAGGAACTTTGCGCACACCCCCGTATATATGAAAAAAGAAATCTCCACTTACATACCTTCACTTTTTGTTTGTGTATTTTTTTATTTAGTTTGCTTAGGCAATAAAAGATGCTGTTGTTAAATGTACGCACTTGTTTGTATATTCGTTCTTTCACTTTTAGGATACACCCAAGTGCCCACGAAAGTATTTTATCATAACACTTTCTTCGAGAATTGGTAATCCTGAAATAATATTCCCTTTATTATTCACACGTGGTTGTTATAATTAGTAAAATCTGCGTTTAAACTCGCGATTCAGGTCCATAATGTTGGTGGGTGGGGGGAGAAAGAGCTGGTCAGTGGTTATCAGAAAGTAGCAGAAAATGACGGGTTTGTGTTTGGCACGGGGTCACCATTGCTGGGTACCCAGCGCTGGGTTTTAAAAAAATAAAACAGACGTAGGTTTTCAAAAATGATAGGGTAGAGAACCATGATCGTCTATGTTCTGAAGAGACAAGGCACCAAAAAAATTCTCAAAGAAAAATGCGTAGGAGATGGAGGAGGTAACTCAACAAAATAATAACATTTTATTGAAAAAAAATGTAATCAAATGCCGTTTTTGTCATATGTTGCAATAGTTAATAAAAACTTTTTCTGGGTAATAAGATACGTTGTATGATTCTGGTCGTAAATTTTCATCATAGGATTTCTAAGTTAGTACACGAAAACTGATTTCTCAATAGTAATTTTTAGTAATGAATGCTGTTGATGTGCGCTGTTGATGTGCGCTGTTTCTTTAACAGCATATCAACTCCTTATGGGTCATTTAATGCCGAAATGTAATTTCCTTGGGAGCTTTGAAGTAATAAAAATATTATAAATATTCTTCTGCTTTCACAATTGAATACATGGTAGATGATACTCAGCTTTTGTGCATATACATGTTTGTGTGGACATGATTACTAGAGGCGGTGATATGTGTGTTTTATGTTGTAGTTTTGTTGAAGTTATATTTTGGAATACAGTTTGATTTCTTTCAGAAATTGTAAGATATTATGTGGATTAATGTCATGAAAGTTTTTTTCATGCAGGTTGGTTAGTTGATTTTGTTTAGCGACATACCAACCTCCATAGGTCACTGAATGCCGAGATGTTAATAATTTGAACAATTTTTATAAAACTAAATAAATTTTGAACACATTTGCATGCCTACAGATAAAATGTATTACTTGTCATGTTGTTTCAAAAATGTATTGTTTCTAATTTTACTATAAATAGGTATTATTGTTAATTTTTTTTTTTACATAAAAATATATTGCTGGTATTTTTATTATAAAAATGTCATTTTATATTTTCATAGTGTTTTGCTTGAGGTTTCACTATTTGCCCATAACTGGGACCTTAACAGGTGCTACTACGCTGGGTCAGAGTGGACATGGGGACAACAGCAATTAAGAGCTGATTCCACACTCCTCAAAACCTCTAATCTTCCAATCAGAGGCCTTGCTGCAGGATGTAGTTTATCGTTATACCCAGGACTAAGTAATGAATATAGAAGTACATTGGATAGAGATAATGACTTGATTAGGAGTTGGGCCCAGCAGGAAAATAGTCAACCAAAAATACGTGAAAATCTTATATTACACGATCTTTTATCTCTACGTAAATCCGAAAAGATCTTTTTACGGGTTGCACTTTCAAACAAAGAAAATGACTGAACAATTATTTTAATGTGTTAAAATAAATGTTAAAATTAGCTTGTGAAAATAAATAAAATAAAATATTTATACCATCATATTTAATTCTGACAAAGATTATTCCGTACCGCATGTAAAACAGTTTTAAAAGATACATTCCAGGTGAATGAATTTACTGATTAAAATGTAAAAATAATTGATAAAAACAATTAGTCATAAAGTTAGCCACAATCTGCGAAAAATTGCACATGAAAATTTCCTTTTCAATTGAAAATCCCTTAAAGTAAAAAGTGAATTTCAGAATGTAACCTATATAAACCCTGCAAAAATACGGCCCCTCGGGTCACATACGAGTTGCGAGACTATTCAATGTGACCCGCGAAGGGTTTTTCAAATAGTAATTTTTTGTGTTCATATTGTAATGTAAGCAAAGAGTGTGTTGAGTGTGTGTCTGTTGCGGGCCGGTGTACGCATTGAGATATAATGTGTCTCCTGAAATACCCACAACAAACATGGCGTACTCGGGATGTGAGTCCACGTAAAAAGGAACAACAAGAACCGATATATATGTACAGACAAATGATAATGTAATAACAACAAAGGTATACAAGTGACAAAGACAATAATGTGTGTAACAAATGAATGTGGAAACTTTTGGGGTGCAAAGTATGTGTAGTGAGTGAATATGCATATGTGCTTGTGTGTGTGTGTGTGTGTGTATTGTTCATGCCTTTCCCGAAAGGGAACGCGTTTTTCCATGAGAGACTTACATGTTGACGGATAAGATCAAAAGTGAGTGATAAAAAGTTATCGCAGAGTATTTATAGTCTCCTAGTAACGGTTTCGAACATTTGGAGGAAGTAACCCGACACATCTAACTGATTGTTCTCCCAACTAAATACGGGAGTAATAGGCAGAGGAGGGTGGGGAGAGACAGGAGGTAACAAAATTGGCACTGACTCGGAAACCACAGCAACTTTACTGCGCGTTTTCGTCACAGTTCATCAAAATAAATTCGGTGACAGAGTTGACGACTTGTGAAAGCATCATTATATTCAATCAATATTTCACTGTTTTGTAACTGATTAATCAATTTTACTTTCACTTTCCACGGGAAAAGGAGCTTACGTTGAAACACTGGTTCTCATACGAGCCTGGTCAATACCTCGATGGGTGACCGATTGGGAATACCAGATGCTCTAAGTTTGGATGTGCGGGTGGTGTAATGAATAACAGCTCATAATGAAAAATCGAAGAGCACAATTCAAATTCAAGTCGGGTTCGTTGCATTCACTTACGCACAAATACCTTTGGGAAAGGTATGAATCTCTCAGCTATGGGTTAATGTGGCGTCTAATGAGGCTATTATGGACTCTTCCACTTACTATAAAGTTAGTAGGAAAAGTATGCCCCGGGGGGAACGGTGATATAGACTGTTCTACTGAGGCTGTTTGCAGCTCCTGTCGAACTCGCTGCTTTTGGCAGGGAGGAACCCGGACGAGGCTGTGCCGAAGGGCAGGGTTTCATCCGTGGAGGTAAACAGACCCGAACCCCTTTTATGCGGGTTATACGGGGATTTTTTAGCCGACATTACGGGCTCGGATTATCCACGTTAAACTCGGCCTTGTGCCACATATATCCCTCGGGGTGAGGGCTGTTAAATATTAACGGTGATATAGACTGTTCTACTGAGGCTGTTTGCAGCTCCTGTCGAACTCGCTGCTTTTGGCAAGGAGGAACCCGGACGAGTCTGTGCCGAAGGGCAGAGTTTCGTCCGGGGAGGTAGACAGACCTGAACCCGTTTATGCGCCTTCTAAGGGAATTTTTTGGATGACCCACGTTAAACCCGGCTTTGTGCCACATATATCTGTCGTTGGTGTGTGTGTGTGGGAGGGGGCTCTTAAATATTAACGGTGATATAGACTGAACGCTGGTCAACCGACACACACTCTGAAGTCGTGTAACACTTCTGTTGTATTTACTGTTCAATACACTATTTATCTGCAACCTCTTGTTTTGGTATTTCTTAACCAATTACTTGGTTTGGTTTGTTTGGTTTGTTTGTTTTGTTTTGTTTTACGGCATATCAAACTCAATGGGTCATTTAATGCCGACAACTTTCTTTTTTCTGGTAATATTTTTGTTTTGTCAAAAATCTATTTCTGTTAATATTTTTTCAAAAATGTATAGCTGGTAATATTATTTTTTCAAAAATGTATAGCTGGTAATATTATTTTTTCAAAAACGTATAGCTGGTAATATTATTTTTTCAAAAACATAGCTGGTAATATGATTTAAAAAAAAAACGTATGGCTGATAATATTTTTTTTTCAAAAACGTGTAGCTGATAATATCATTTTTTCAAAAACGCACAGCTGGCAACATTATTCTTTCAAAAACGTATAGCTGGTAATACTATTTTTCCAAAAACGTACAGCCAGCAACACTATTCTTTCAAAAAAACGTATAGCTGGTAATATTATTTTTTCAAAAACGTACATCTGGCAACATTATTTTTTCAAAAACCTATTATCAGAGGCCTTGCTGTTGGACGTAAATTATCGTCATACCCAGGACGCGGATTTAGTTTATCGTCATACCCAGGACGCGGATGTAGTTTATCGTCATATCCAGGACGCAGATGTAGTTTACCAATTACTTGGTCACAACAGTTAAATAGTAGGAATTGTATCTAAAAATCATTATTATCTAAAAAAAAATGTTAATACGATATTCACTCGCATAAAAAAGGAAAAATATTCTTACAATCAAAAAATACCTACAAAAAGTTGATAAGCCCTAAAAAAAAACATTCACGCAATCAACCAATTAAACTCTAGAAAAATAAAAAGTATACTGAAAATCTTATTTGTTGGTTTCATCCAGACTAAAGTTGAATCCATTCCAGGTTTGCAACACTGTTACGATGTGAAGAAAAAAAAACAAAAAACTTTTTAAAACTCTCTCGTCAGCAAATTGAAATGGGTGGTCTGAATACACGGAGTGTCGGCATTTCCCTGTCCCTAGAGTGTGAGGGTGAGGGTGAGAAAATCCGACTTCATATTCCGTGTTATTCGTCGGAGGAACACAAAACTGAAAAAGCATAACGACACTATTTTTTTTTAATCATTTCACCCCAAGCAAAGCGGTAAGGCCACTAAGACGCAAGGGTTTGCTGAGAGTGAAAGTGAATGAGAATACTTTAGTGAGGAGAAAGGACAATAATAGAACACGATTAGAGAGATTGTGGGTAGCAAGTAAGAAACAAATCGAAATGGAGATCCACAGGCAAGAAGTGCTAGAAAAGAAACTATTAAAATAGAATACATAGCTGCATCGAGCCGGTTCAAAAGTAACACGGTGAGACCTAGTTACCCATCTAGAAGCACGCTTAAATTCATGAAGTCGTGGCGCCTAGGAGTAAAACTAATCAGAACATATTATAGTTGAGTTATAATAAATCTTTTAAAAATGTTAAATGTTGGAAGAACTAAAATAGAAATCTCATAACTGGCTTCCAAAACTAAGAAAATGCATAGCAAAGTAATAAAAACTAAAAGTAAATCTAATTAAAAAAAAAGAAAGAAAAAGAAGAAATAGTCGACGTCAAAAGAAAGAAATGATGCACAAACTTTGATTAAAGGCAAGTCTCGTTCGGGATGCATTAGTGCTTTTCCGCCATTTTCATTATTAAAGTCATGTCTCCTTTGGGATCCATTAATGCATTTCCGCCATTTTTTATTATTAAAGTCATGTCTCCTTTGGGATCCATTAGTGCATTTCCGCCATTTTTTTTATTATTAAAGTCATTTTTCCTTTGGGATACATTAGTGCATTCCCGCCATTTCTTATTATTAAAGTCATGTCTCCTTTGGGATCCATTAGTGCATTTCTACCATTTTTTATTATTAAAGTCATGTCTCCTTTGGGATCCATTAGTGCATTTCCGCCATTTTTTATTATTAAAGTCATTTTTCCTTTGGGACGCATTAGTGCATTTCCGCCATTTCTTATTATTAAAGTCATTTTTCCTTTGGGATCCATTAGTGCATTTCCGCCATTTTTTATTATTAAAGTCATGTCTCCTTTGGGATGCATTAGTGCATTTCCGCCATTTTTTATTCTTAAATTCATATCTCCTTTGGGACGTAATAGTGCATATGCGACACTAATTTTTGTTATAGACATGTTTTATTTAGGATGCATTAGTACATTTGTGCCATGTTTCTTATTTTTAAAGTCGTGTATCTTTTAGGATGTATTAGTGGATTTGCACCATTTTTAATATTAAAATCAAAATTAAAATCTCTGTTGAGATGCATTACTACATTTGTGCCATTTTTTTTATTATTAAAGTCATGTCTCATTTAAGTCTATTATCTATGTAGATTTGCGCTATAGTTTATTATTAAAGTTATGTCTCTTTAGGGATGCATTAGTATATTGGTACTATATTTTATTATTAAAGTCATGTCTCCTTAGTTATGCATTAGTACATTTGCACTATTTTTATTATTAAAGTCATATCTCGTTAGGGATATATTCGTACATTTGCACTATTTGTATTCTTAATATCATATCTCCTTTGGGATGCATTAGTACAGTTACGCTATATTTTCTTATTAAAGTCATGTCTTACATTCGTCGTTTATGCTGTTTTTTTTATTATTAACATCATGTCTCCTTTGGGATACATTATTGTATTTGTACCATTTTTTTATTATTATTAATGTCCTGTCTCCTTCGAGATTCACGTGTGCATTTGCCTCATTTTTTTGTCAAAGATATGTCTCTTTTAGGATGCATTAGTACATTTGTGTCATCTTTTTATTATTAAAATCGTGTCTCTTTTAGGATGTGTCGGAGTTAACTCCTCCTTTAGTTCGTTAACCCTTAGGTCTCTCTTCCCTGGCTATAAATAGTCGCTGACCCTTCCCCTCTTCCTCTCTTTTTCCTCAGGCTTTTCAGAATTATCACCTCTCAGATGTGAACGCTCACAGAGATAGCGTTTCCCAAATGCTGGGAACACGCTAAGCACAATATACGTACGTACGAACACTCACCACACACACACACATATAATATTCACACACACACACTCTGTCCATTGTAACTGTCCATGTAACTTGTTATTAATATATATATTTGTATACATATATTTTTCGGTCTTGTGTTTGTTTTTCTTTGCCTTCTTTGGACTTAATTAAAGTCCAACTTTCTCATGTAGTTGGACCGGCTAGCAGGAAAATCTTAACCCCACATGTGTTCTTCTACTTCTATCAACAACATCACAGCCACGTCCCGCTACAGATGCATTAGTACATTTGTGCCATCTTTTTATTATTAAAATCGTGTCTCTTTTAGGATGCATTAGTACATTTGTGCCATCTTTTTATTAAAATGCATTATGTTGTCTATGTGATTTCCCTTAAAGAAAATTATCTACAGACACAACACCTAAACTGTAACACCTAAACTGCCCAAACATTACAATTTCATCTAGATTTCATTTATTGGAAGATTATGCGACCCAATGACTAAAATATATTTATTGCATTTCTGAATTATATTCAAACTGTTTACACACAGTGATAGTTTTAGTCAAAATAATAATTTCCTTTACTTTCTGATTTATCATATTGTATTATTTGTTTAGTATGTTCATTAAATAAAGACTACTTTTTTTGTCTTATTCTGTATATATCTATTTTTAATTTTCTCAACTTGTAGATCACACATTTTTGTGATTCATTGTTCTGGTTGATAATACTTGGATGGCAGATCACATACTTAAGTATCACCCCAAAATGTCTGCCCCCTTGAAGACATTTTTATAACTCCTGTATTTAAACTTTATATATTTTTAACAAATGTAGTATTTTAAACGGACAATAATTTATATTTTAAATTTGATCATCTTTCCCTCCGTAAAGAGAAACTAACTAATAAGTAGAAAAATTAAATTATAAATTTATGCATCTTTCATCATAGCTGGGTAAAATTTACAAGTTTTCTAGCTTATAAGAAATATGCTTTTAAGAAACTTTTTAAAGCCTTCAACAAGTTAATAATGTTATTTGATAAAATTAAGCAAATTCGAGGCCTGGTGGAGTAATGGAGAGCAGCTCGGATTGAGGAATCAGACAGCCAAATTTGAATTCCAGTCTGATCCATGCCATTCACTTACGAAAAACAAGATTTATATTTTAAATTTGATCATCTTGCCCTCCGTAAAGAGACAGGTATTGAATTAGCTAATATAATAGGTAGAAAATTTAAATTGTAAATTTATGCAGTCTTTCTTCACAGCTGGTTAAAACTGACCCAACGCCCACTTATCTTTGAACTGAGTTAAATAGTAGCATTATTGTCATAATTATTAATTTAGAATTGGATGTAATTGTACAACTTTTCATATTACTATAGATTATATATGGAGGATGCGTAGAGTTTGAGGAATCGGAGAGCCAACTTTGAATTCCAGTCGAGTTTATTACATCCACTTACATGCTTATACCCTTGGAAAAAGTATGAACCTATCTCCCCCCCCCCCAGTTATGGATAAATAGCAGGATAGACTGTTTTTTATCTTTGAGTGGCAACCGGTCTAGGAGAGAGAAAACCTCTGGATTAAAACCCCTCTAACTATAAATAGTAAGGTAGTCTGGGCTCTGTAGCCATAGTTGGCAACCGGCCTAGGCGAAGGAAAACTCTGAATTCAAATCCGGAGCTCCAGTCCCTATCAGGTTCAATTCCCTTTTGGCTATCCCTGCGACGACGCTGTTACCAAATTTGTATTGAGTTCTACTATAACACCATATTCTCACACCACTGGATCCACGCACTCCACCAGACCGGCCGTTGGTCTGGTATAGTCCAGTATTACAGGTTAGACACGTCTCCGGTTCCCAATATCAATTCGAAGCCACTCTCCAGCCACGTTGTGATTTTTTTGATCCTGGAGAGTACTCGTCAGATCGTCGAAATCCGGAAGCTCCCCATTAGTCCACTTGCGAGTTCGTCAGGTGAGAATCGAGTTAACAGAAAAATAAATAATCAAGTTCATTCGATTTTGAAAGGACAAAAGTTTTGTTATATATATATATCAAGCAAACACACTCACACACAAAAAAAATTCTTGTTGCACAAGGTTGAATATCTCTTCTATGCGAACAATAACCAAACAACACGAATACTTCGAATACTTTCGGTAAGGAGAGATGTGGCCTTTGTTTTAGCCCTTTTTGGTCTGTTCTTAGCGTAACTGCTACAACCGTCGATGTTTCCGTTCTCAGTAGTCGTAATAATAGTAGTAGTATTCGTAATAGCAGGAGTAGCGTTGCCTAGATTTTAGCAGTGGTATTTCGCTCTTCTCCTCCTGTTCAGTAGCACACGGAGGACAATTTCTTTTCAATATCTGACGTCACTCCCCTCAGTTCGACTGCATTCGAAGACAGACGAACCCAAAACTCTCATTTTTTCCTGTTGGATCGCCTATTTATATAGAGAACTGGTGACGTATCTCTTTTCTAGTGCGAACGTACTGACATACTTTCAAAGTACAATTTCATTCTTCCGAGAATAAACAATTTACTTTTCATCGATTGGTTTCCAAGGTCAACAACAAGACTCTATTGTTTATCACCTCGCTAACAACCACTCTGCCGCTTTTTGTGAACTACCGAGAGTCATGTTTCAAAAATAAATTCTAAATCAAAACACCCTTTATTTTAATTTCGATTCTTACAGTGTCAAAATCCATATCTTGTTCTAAAAGTTCCAATTATCATTGTTCTAGTAATTTTCTGTTAGTAATCTGATATCCTTTTTGCATTTACAAAAAGATTGTATTTCGTGTTCTAAATTAACTTTCTATAACATTTACATTTCAAAGTTTTTACAGTATTTTTAACATCTTGGTTCTTTTGAAAATGCCTTTTTTCTGTTTTACAACATATTCTTCTTTATTATCATTATTATTATTTTAGGGGTGATATCGCCCCTGCCACATCTCACCCTTAACCTTTTTTGTCTATTACTCGTAATTGACATATATAGTCCAATGACTATATATATATATATATATATATATATATATATATATATATATATATATAATTAATTCCACTCATGCAATTGTCCATTATACCTTCCGCATGCAGGTATTACTTCATCCAAAAGTAAAAAGGAAAGAAAAAAATATAAAGTTTGATTTAATCGATTCAAGGATTAAAGTTATATGTCAGTTTAGAATTCATCAACTGTTTATAGCACAATTCCGATATTCCACATATGGAATAATAATTATTCTCCTGTAAGGTATATATATATATATATATATATATATATATATATATATATATATATATATATATATATATATATATATATATTTCCATTTCACATCTTTCTTAAGTAAATTATTCAGAGGTGCTCGCAGTTTGTACATATCTGGCACATAATTATAATAATAATTTGCTAAGCCGAGAAATTATTGTATGGTCACCAAGCTTATCGGGGAGGCATGGCTTTAATGATATTTGCTCTAACGGAATCTGGTTTTCCTTTTTCGTCGAATATCTAACCTAAATATTTAATCTTATTCATAAAGAACTGACATTTCTAATAACTGAGTTTCAAACCGTAATGATGCAGTCTCTGAAATACTTGCTGAATTAGTTTTACGTGCTGTATTTTCGTAGTAATTTTAATAAGTATATCATCTATGTAAGTGACGGCACCTTCTAGTTCAGCCAACATCGTATCCATTGTTTGCTGGAAAATACCTGGTGCTACTTTTACACCGAAGGATAATCTTCTAAACTTGTAGAGGCCGTTATATGTATAATAGTCAAATACTTCTGGAATTCCTCATCCACTTTGATTTGAAGATATACCTCAGACCTTGAAAAAAAAATTACCACCATTTGGCAAATATATCCTCTGGATTTGGTAGGGGATATGCATGTGGTAGGAGACAGTCATTCAACCCAGTCGAAAAATCTGCACACAAACGAATTTTATTATTTTTCTTTCTTATATAAGCCACTAGCGTGGCCCAGTCTAAATAATCTATTTTTCAATAATTCTGTGGTTTTCTAAGCTATCCAATTTGGTGTTAATAAACTTTAACGCAGCAAAGGGTATCTTTCTTTTAGGCTTAAAAACTAGTATTACATTTTCTTTTAATTTGAAAAATGCTTTTGATTTTTTATATTTTCCCAACTCCTCTGAGAAAGTATTCGTGAATTTATTTATTTTTATTTTACTCAATGTTTCTTTAGATGTAATCTTTTCTCTGACGAACAATTAATTTTTCCACAGAATGAATTAATTGGTCAATTCCATAATTCAAATAATTCTAACCAATCGACGCCTAGAAAATTCGAGTTGGAATTTTTTAATGCGTAAATATCTGCTTTTTTAGTTTTACCCGCAAAATCGACGTTACACGTAATTTTCTCAAGAAAAATTAATTTGTTGCTTGATATTCCTCTTGCAACTTTGTCGATTTTTTAAGTTAAGCTTGCCATTTCTTTTCCAAGTTTGTTCATCAATAATTGTAATATTGCTACCAGTGTTCAACTAAAATCTCATCGTAGCGTTATTCATTTTTACTGTCACGAATTTTCTATTATTTGAACTTTCCAGTTTTTTAGCTGGTAGCACTACTTTCAGCAAGTTAATTAATGCATTTCTTTCGACTTGCACTAGCTTCGTTTGTGACCTGTTTTCCGCACTTTTTTTGGTCTTAAATGAACAGTCCTTTCTGAAATGAAACATACCACAGCCATAGCATGGGTTAAGTTTGACAGTAATTTTATTTTGGATTTTTTTTTTTTTTATACAACTGTCTTTTTTCGAACTATTTGTACTTCTGACGTGCCATTTCGTTCTATTTTCGCTGTATCGTGCCTTAAATTGATAATTTTTGGCACTTTTCCGCAACAGTCTGTATCGTTAACTTTGATTCCTGTTCAAGATTTGTAAGGATTTGCGGCTATATTTCCGCATTGTTGCTTGATGTTAGACCTTTAACGAAGATTAGACATTTTAATCTGTCTATGGATAGTTCGTCCAGTTTAAATTTCTCACAATCACCGTTGACTTTACCGGCATATGTGACAAAATATTCAAGTTCGTCCTTAGTAAGGTTCATGCACTGCCAACGTGTATAAAAAAGTAAATTCTTTTCACCATAATTTTTTTTATGATATCGACACTGTTTCGTTAAATGAAGCTTTTTCTTGAGTATTCGGCAAAATGAAATTCAGATATTTTTTATGTTCAGTAGGGTACAATTTTCGTAACAGAAGACGTACTTTCTTTTCATCCGACCATTCTTGACATTCTTTTCTGAAAATGGCCTCATACATTCTGAAGTACAATAGGAATATGTTTTCTTCTAGGATGTAATTAAATTCACTAATTGTGTTAGCGAGTGAGTCAGGCGAAAATGAAATTGATGCATTGCCTGTTCCTTGTTTTTCCAGGATTACTTTCAACTGTCCTCGATATTCAATCCGCTCCCGCTGCATTTGTTGTAATAGTTACTGAATAATTATCTTCAATTCTTCTATAGTTTATAATTTTAGTTCAAGTAGTCCTTAACTAAGAAGAAAATGTGTTTCTTTCTAATAGCAGTATACTACACATCCTTTAAATTTATAGGTTTCCGCGTCGCCCTATGAATATACACAAACTCCACAAAATTCTTTTCCGTAAATTTTTAATTTTCTTCGACAGCTATTTAAGGTAAGCGAGAGAAAAGAAAATTTTTTTTTTCTTTATCGTGTGAATTCGAAACCTCATCGTTACTGCTATGTCTTCAATGAAGATAACACAATCATAAAAATCACAATGTCGCTTTTCTCAACTGTCTCTCATTATACTTCAACTTCAAAATTCAAATTTCAACAAACACCCTGTGAATCAGTGATATTTTGAATTGTGAACTTTTTAAAGCAAATTTCTTTTGTTGGTAAAAAATTGATTTTATGAACTGTTGCTATAAACGAAAGTTGTTTAAATCCTTTTGTTGTTAAGAAAAACATCTGCTTAGGTATTTCCACTAATTCGCTAAAAAAAAAAGCATACGCTGAAGAAAAAAGTCCCCAAAAGATTAATAACTTTTTCAAAAGTTATTTGAGCAAAATTAGAAAATTTAAAGTTTATTTAATGTAATTGGAAAAAAAAGATCACTTAATTTTTTAGCAGAAAATGTTTAGTTGAAAATAATAAATAGTATGTCTAACCATGGTGACTCATTTTTGGAGGTGTGAATTGACGTTTATGTCGATGTATCGATGTATTGATTACGTCAAGGGAAGTTATTGGAAGGGAGGACAAAAGTGACAGTATTTTCGAATTTTAAGTGAACCAG
Source organism: Acanthosepion lycidas (assembly GCA_963932145.1). Lineage (NCBI taxonomy): Eukaryota > Metazoa > Mollusca > Cephalopoda > Sepiida > Sepiidae > Acanthosepion > Acanthosepion lycidas. The sequence continues at coordinate 8,935,543 of OZ010608.1, read as the reverse complement.
CTTATTTAACTATATAGTAATTTTTAAAAATTAAATACTTTCAAAAGTTTAATATTTTAGATACTTTAGCTTTATAGCCTTACGTCTGAAGAGGATTTCAGGAAAAATAAAATTAAATATTTTCAAAAATCTAATATTTTATTAGGTGTTTTTTTTTTAATGAAGATATGTCCAAAATCCTGTACTGTTTCCGTCCTTAAAACTGAAACTAAAAGAGAAAATAATTTATAATTGCAGTATGTCTCTCATTGAAAAACAATAAATTAATTATATTTAAAAAATTAAATTAAAATACTTAGTGAAATAGGATGTAAAAAAGAAAACTAAAAACTTTGAAAATGCGACGATGATGATCAAAGAGTCAGTCAGAGAATTCAACAGAACGCAAAAGCAAATTTTTCTGGCGTCAGTTTCTTGCTGTCAGGGAAAACAACTCTTAAAACACTTGACATTATTTCAAGCACGTCCATCCATATATTTGGAAAAAATGCTTTTATGAAACAGTGTAAGATTCTTTTTAAAATGCGTGTGGGTCGCAGATTGTAATAAGCTTTCAAGATCTGTAAAAATAGATCTACTTAATAACAGCATTCCCTAAAATATTTAACACATTTATCACATTTTGTATTTAAAATTGAAGAAGAAAAAAAAACAATTCTTGTAAATATTCATTTTTACGCGGAAAAATATTTTAGCTTCAGGCAATATTGTCCTCAACATATATTATTCATAAAAGCGTTTCTAATTAAATAATGTCTTAGTTTTATTGGTCTTTTTTATGTTACAATTCAGAGCTGAATTTTGTCTAGCTGTGTATTTCGATTTTGCAAAAAAAAAAAATCGATCATTTATATTCTTCAGTCTTCTGCTTTTAGCTAGTATAGTCACTAAAAGACACGCCGTCCTTGAGTTTTCATAAAATTAAGTAAGGGTAGGGGTAACAGATAAATATAGTTTTTCCGTGACTTTCTAAAAAAAAAAAAAAAAAAAAAAAAACATGTCTAAAATAATCTCGTTCATTTGTAAGTCAATTCTGAAAGTTTCTTTAAAATCCGACATTTATTTGATTTTTGCATCAATTTCCAAATTAATGTGTTTTTCAGCTGAAAAACGGCACTAAAACACTAAAATGGTAAACATTTACGTAGACCGCTGACGTTAAAAAAAGAAAAGATTTTTAATCAAAATTTCGAACGTGCTAGAAAAGATGAAAAAAAATTAATACAATATCAAAAATACTTTGGTCTAACATATACATTTTAACGATATAACTTCGTTTTTATTAAGTTTGCGGCCTTTTTTCGTCATGCTATGCTGTTTTTTCGGCGAATTAATGGAGATACCTATTTGCTCTAACACGAACTGTAGTTTTCTTAGATAAAACTGATTAGTATTTGAAAGACCAGCTAACCTGCCTTGATAATTTGAGGCGCACAAGGTAAATTTGTGTAAGGAATTTGTACAAGTTGTATATTTTAGAAAAGTATTTTTCTCATTGTGAAAAAATGTATCTTTCTCTGCACTTTTCACAACACAGGAAGAGTCTTGCGTTTTTTTTTTGTTTTGTTTTTTGCATCGATCAAAAATACTCGGAAAAAAGATTTAACGTTCTCTTTTCTCCCAATAAATTATATAAATTATTTTAATTAAGCACTCCAGGTCACGAATATCAAGGTTAAATTTTATAAAGCTTAATAGGAGGTTAACTATGTAAATTCATTATAAATTAATCCCACGACGGAAGCCAAAACACAATATGTTCATACCAAGTGATTTCTAATGATGTAAAGACATGCGGATGCATAGCAGCTCGGAATGAGAAATCTGAAAGCCGAGTTCGAATTCCAATCGAGTTCATTACACTCACTACTCACTGGCAAATACCCTTGGGAAAGGTAAACACAGTTAATGGAACTTGTTTCTGGAGAATTCATTGTTATTCCCAGAAAATTGTTAATGCAATATTAAAAAAAAATTACAATACAAAATGTTTCGGTTAAGAGTAAAACCCACAAAAAATTCTTAAAATGCAAAAAAAAATTGTAATCTGAATTTTTTTTTTCTAATTTATTACTATCGATTATATTAGGTTGGTGCAAAAATTATGACGTAATAATGTCGTTTTTGACGTATTTTTTAACATCAAAAAACGACGTTATTACGTCATCATTTTTGCTTGCACCAACCTTCATTTATTTTTGTTGTGAATTCCGTGATGAAATCCGGTCTCCATTGAATGACAAACGCAGGAATGAAATATAACAAATAAATGTATTTAAACAATAATACAATTGGTAATACGGTTAGTAAATCCAAAAACGCGGTTAGTAGCAATAATATACAGTCTGGTAAATTCAGTCTCGAAGTAGGACTTCCTTAGAGTCTATGTGCTTGTAACTGTGACTTCTACAAGCGGTTACCTCACACTATTACTCAATCTCAATCTCAATCTCAATCTCAATCTCAATCTCAATCTCAATCTCAATCTCAATCTCAATCTCTCTACTCTGACTGACTCTAGGTATTTAACGGCAGCAGTCCAAGTACACACTGGTCGAGTCCATTTGTATGAAAAAGAGGTGGACCCCATAACAATTTTTTATTTTGAAGAAACCATGGACAGTATATTTGTTTTAACTTACGTAAGGGGGGGGGTACTTTACAATTTATTTACATCGCAAACTATTGATAAAACCCAAAGAATCTTTTGCTACGTTATTGGTCCTGACCTGGCATCTCACCTTCAGTTACTTTCCCACCACAGTAACATTGCTTCCATGTGTCTTTTCTATAATATTTTCCATAGTATTTGTTCTGATGAACTCTTTGGTACTTAGATTTTATGAATTGAAGCGCAGTGCTAGATTGGCAACTAGGTCTCATCATTTTATAGTTGAAATGGCTATATGTAACCGTAAGTTCTATGCTAACAGTTTTTTTCTATCGCACTACTCACTTGTGAAACTCTCTTCCGGCTTCTTGTCTCCCAGTCGACTTTAATCTTCAAAAATGTTAATTGCTATCTACTGTATTCTTAATTTTTGTTCTTGTAATTGTTCTCTAACCTTAATAGTGTTTATTTTTTTTCTCATATTCTCTAAAACTCATTAATCCCCTTGCGTCTTAGTGGCTTTATTGCCTTGCTTGGGATGAAAAGATTAATATAATCATTCCACCCCCCAAGCAAGACGAGAATGCTACTAGTACGCAGAGGGTTACAGAGAGTGAGTGATAGAAGAGATTGAATATTCGGAGAATTGAGGAAACGACAAAAGATGAACTGTATTCAAGGAGACAGAAAACGGCGCTGCATCTAAATCTTTGAAGATTTTATTTATCAGGGAAGCAAGTAAACGGAAGGGAGTTCCACAGGCGTGAAAAAAGAGAAAAGAAACTGTTAGAGTAGAAGTGGCGGTTGCATTTCAATAGTAAAAGAGTGGGACCTAGATGCCAATCTAGTAGCACGCTTAAATTTATTTAGTAGGGGCACCAGAGAAAAAAGCTCATCAGAGCAGCTGCCATGAAAATATTTGTAGAAAAGGTAGAGAGAAACCACGCCATGTCTGTGAGAAAGTGACTGAAGTCAAGCTGCCAAGTCAGGATCGATTACATTACAAATCGTTCTTTAGATTTTATCAAGAACCTTGAGATAAATAGCAGGAGCACCAGACCAGATATTGCAGCAGTACTCAATATGTATGTATGTATGCATGCATGTATGTGTGCATGCATGCATGTATGTATGTATGAACGTACGTATGTATGTATGTATGTATGTATGTCCAGGGCGGGTCTGCTCAGTCACAAGCGGCCACACCAACACCATGACGATTTCTTAATGGTATGCTGTGAATGCACGACCTGCACTAGGGTGTGTAACTCCAAGTCGGACGTGACAAGGCATAAGAAAAAGACATTGGAAGTGACGATGATCAAAGGCTCCTTCCACCACACGGAGATGATTTGACATGCCACATACGTGACAAACAATACAGATTTGTGGCTGGCTGTATGAACTACTGTCGTTCACACAACCAATGAATGCAGTGTTGTGGGAGGGGGGAGTTTAAGTGAAGGGGTGGACATGTCGATGACGGTCATACTCGCTTTGCGAGTCAACAGCCACCATGTATGTATGTATGTATGTATGTATGTATGTACAAGGCGCGATGGATAAATTGTCGCCTAAATTATGTAAAAATTAAAATAACACTGACATCTCATTTTAACAGATATATTTACTAAAATTACACAAAAATATCTTGAAATACTAAAGAGTAAATTTGCTCAATAAAGTCGCCATTGGCTTCAACTATAGCCTTCAGATGACTTCGGAATCTCCTGCAACTCTACTGGGTGGTTTTCTTGTTTAAGTTGGTGAACGCCGCCATAATCCTTGTCTTCAGTTCATTTTTGATGCTAAAAGGAGTTTTGTTAGTCTCTTGCTCAACTACGCCCCACACATAATAATCAAGGGGGTTGCAGTGTGGGGAGTTAGATAACCAAATGTAAGGAGTGAGGTTATCGCAAAAATTATCTGACAGCCATGACTGGGTTCTCCTGCTTATGTAGCATGGTGCTGAGTCCTGCTGCCAGACATATGGTCTTCCAGTAATCACCCTCTTGAGTCAGAGCAGCACTGCCCCCTCAAGGCACTTGATGTAGGCCTCTCTGTTGAGTGAGGCTCTCACCAACAAATTTGGGACTTCTTTTCTCATCAGAACAGATCAGAATGAGTTTTCCGAATTGCCGTATCTTCGTAATCACCATTAGACTCATCCACCTCTTTCGGAATCCTCTGCACTGTCCTCAGATTGGCACCCAAACATTCTGAAATGTTCATATCAAAGCTTCTGGTCGGAATGCCAAGTAGTACAGCATGTCGTTTCCAAATTTCATGGTGCTCTTTTTCTCACAGACAGTGCCCAACTGACCCTACTGTACTTTGCAGTCGATAAAATCAAAATCAAACAACGCGCATGCGCGAAATTAAAATATAAAATAGCGACAATTTACCCATAACACCTTGTATGACGCACATGGAAAATCCTTCTCATCCTAATTATGCATATGTTTTAAAAAATAAATGTTTTCTTTGGAGTTTTAATTTTACTTCAGCAGTAAGAAAATAGTCGAAATTTAGTTACAAAAAAAAAAAATTAAAAAAAACTTTGACGTAATTAAAGCAAGTTTTAAGATTGTTTTTAGTTTTTGTAAAATATTGTTTTTTTACATTTATTTATCAGCTCAACACAACACATTCCGCCATGACTGATGCCTACCAACCGAAGTTTAATAATTAAACTTAAAAAACTTTCAAATTAAAAAAGAAAGAAAGAAAGAAAGATGTGGTCAGAAATATGAAGCCACTTTGGATTTATCTACAAGGGAAAATCTACACCGTACAAAATTTCTTTTGGAACGATAGTAAAAAGAAAACATAACATAAATAAAATATAATTAAAATATTAATTTTTTTTCTTTTATTTATATTCTTAAATAGCACATACATCGGCTAAAACACCGCACAAATTTTAATTTGGAATGATAATGATATATAGTAAAACATGTTTTGGCTGTTATCGTTTTCCTTGTAGATAACAAGCCTAAGGAACACGATGTTTTATGATGTTTTTCTCTTTGTTATAGTGAAGTGAAAAATACATTCGTTTTAGCAGCATCAAGGTGGCTCTGTTTACCTGTCATATCAGGTCAATTGTCAAATCGTGTGTTTTTTAAACTGTCTGGTTCACAGATAAGAACCGGGTAATTTTTTTTCTTTATCTATTGCTGAATGCGTCTGTCCATTTATGGAGGATTCAAATAAAAATGGCAAAAAATGTCGGTTTTCTTTGTGCATACAATTTAGACAGACAACAATTGACGAACTTACATTGTTTTACAAAAAATCAACTAAGTATCCACGGAAACAAAATTAAAAACAAACATTGGTGCTTAATCTTCTTTTATGAATGACTGGCAAACTTTGCATAAATCCAGTCTGTTTATGTTTCGTTTTTTTTGTTTTGTTTTTTTTGTTTGGTTTTGTTTTTTTTATTAAAATTCAGAAAATAGCTTTTTAGAAATATAAAAATTACCGACTACAGTAGATAGGGCCAGCGCATCTTACCCACGGAACCGTCGACTGGGAAGGGTTTTGGGGGGTTCCGTTATGGCCTCTGTCATTTTTTCAGCAATGTTTTATGGCCATTCGCCATTTTTTAAATTATTTTTAAACTGACGTTAAAATTGTCATTCATCAGCTAAATAATATACATTGTGTATTTGCATGACCGGTGCGGTGCGGTGAACCCCCCCCCCCCCCCCGACGAGGTTGGAGCCCCAAACGGGCAAGTTTCAGCAACGTTGTTTCGTTTTTTTTTACTTTTCACTTTTTTCTACCTAAGTTATATTGTCAGTTATCAACTATAATTGGGCTAGAAGGCCGGTGCTTACTACCCCGAACCTCTTAATCACGTGGGGGCCTCATGCCTTACTTCAGAGGGGATAGAAGTGCTCTAATTTCAGTAACGCTATTTTTTCAATTGTAATTTTCTTTCTGAATAGTTCTTTCAAATGAATTAGGTAATATATATCTCAGTAAAATCATTTTTTATTCTGAGATCATCCACTAAGGAGGAGCTCTGCTTTTTCTTTTTTTTTTTCTTTTTAATAGTGATACTAGTCCACAGCTATAAATTTTCTTGTCTCTATTTTTTTTTATATTTCTAGAAAGATAAAACCGAAAACATGATCGTTTAAAAAATAAAAATGTAAAGATTTCAATACATGAAAAATTATCCAGAAAACTGAAATACTGTTTCTAAAACAAATTTTTAAGACAGTCCCGTTTGTGTTGTGTTGGAATCTTTGTAAAACTTTTTTTTTTTGTTCAGCGAAGACGTGTCCGTGATTAATCTTTATGGAAATGTAAAAAATTGCGACTTAAACATTTTTTTCAAGTAAAATTTAGTCATGAAAATATTGGTAGTTACTAGGCAAAGAATAAAATTTTCTTAGATATTTTTAAAAAAAAAAAAAAAAAAACTATTCATTATAAAAGTAAATAATTAATGAATATGCACTGAAAATTTCATTGAAATTAGATAATTCCCTGATTTTGGTAATTTAAAAAACTGCTGTCCTTTCAGCCCCAATTTTCCTTCGGGGGTTTGTGACTCCCAGGTTAAGAAATATTGAAATTGACATGTAGTAGAGAGAGGGCGTATCAAAGTTCAGGGAGGAGACGAGACTCTAGCGCCGGCTCTGACAGTACACTATAGTAATAGCGGCGTCAAAAGAAAAGCCATCCTACTTTGATTTGCTTTGTTTTCTACGGCTTATCAACTCTTTGCGGGTTATTTAAAGCCAGAAAATATTTTTAGAACGTAAGGATTGGGGGGAGGGAATAATAAAGGTCTAGTGATACAAGTCTTACTAATTAACCCATAGTTAGGGGAGAAGAGGAGGATTTGTACCTTTCCCAAAGGTATTTACGCGTAAGTGAATGTAACGAACCCAACGAGAAATTGAACTCGGCTCTCCGATTAACAATTCCGAGTCATTATCCATTACACCACACGCACATCGAAACTTACAGCAAATGGTCACTCGATAGATACTAACCAGGACGTTGCTTAACTTTAGTGATCGTACGGGAACCGGTGTTGCAACGTGATAAGTCACCATTTATTTGTGGGTATGAATGATAAACTTTGCCAAACAATTTTACCCAAAGAAAAATAGGTAAAAAGTTCATTTTTTTAATAATTTCACCCCAAGTAAAGCAATAAAGCCACGAAGATGTGAGTTGGGGGGATAGTGAGTGTTAGAGAATATACTGGGAGAGGCTTAAGGATAGGATTAGGTCTTTTAGCATTGATTTCAGCAAACGGCTCGCCCTAGATAGAGCTGAAAAGGTGAAGACGCTTAAGACTAGTTTTCCCGGGTGGTGGCTGGGTGGGGGATAGAGATAGCCTTAGCTAGGGAGGCCCTGGAGCGGTTGAATAGCGAGCGTTACATGGGCCATGTAATAAAACATAGGTTAAGCAAGATGTCTTCTGAAGCTGTGAACATGGGCGCAGATCTGCAAAAGGAAGAGATTCGTCGAGGTTCCGATCGTTACATTCGTGAGGTCAATTCCCTAACTCTTCGGGCCACTGACGACATGTGCGAGGCGTTTCGGCGGCATTTCGAGAGCCGGTTTACCAAGGAGCCTGGTCTTCGTGAGAAGGAGTTTCGCAGCTATTTGGCTGACTTTCTTGGGCTTTCGCTGACTGAAGCGGCTAGCTGCGAGGGAGAGATCACGGAGGGCGAAATCTACGCGGCATTGAAGAAGGTCGGCAGAGGCAAGTCGCCCGGTCTGGATGGTTTGCCCTATGAATTGTACTTGAGGCTGTCGCACATCTTTGTCCTGATTTTGTGGTGTTCAACAACTGGTTCCGGTCGGGGTCCATCCCTAACCGGATTTCCAGGGTTGTGATCACGCTGTTGAAAATGACAGGGGTGTTGGGGGGCATTTAGATGATTACAGGCCCATAACTCTACTAAACACAGAGTTAAAGATTTTGGCCAAGATCCTGCAGGAGCGTTTGCAGTCATTTGCCGAGTCTCTGTTGGGCCCTGAGCAGACTTGTGCTGTGAGGGGACGGACAATTCAGAGCAACCTGCATCTGATCCGCACGATCATAGAGGGTGTAAAAGACGACGATGAGGCCGCGCTGATCAATTTAGATCAGTTCAAGACATTTGATAGGGTTGACCATCGCTGCCTTGCAGCTGTCCTGCAGGCCGCCGGATTCGAACCCGACTTCTGCCGCTGGATTAGCCTCCTGTATCGCTCCCCCAGTGCTGTGGTACAGATGAACGGGAAGCTGTCGGGCGCTTTTGCGCTGTCTAGGTCGGTTCGTCATGGTTGTCCATTGTCGCCCCTACTCTATGCTTTGGCGTTGGAGCCTCTCCTTCGCCGGCTAAGGGACAGGGCGTGCAGTCCAGTCCTACGTGGAATCGCCGTTCTTGGAGGGGCTCGAGCCAGGGTTTCCGCGTACGCCGATGACGTATCTGCTTTCGTGTCGTCCCGTAGGGACATTGAGGCGGTACTGAAGGCGCTTAAGCAATATGAAAAGGTGACAGGGCGCAAGATAAACCGCGACAAGTCGTCCGGCTTGCGGTTAGGTGCCTGGAAGGGGGTCGATCTTCCGGGCCGCTTCGGTTGGACAGACGGTCCTCTCCGCATTCTTGGAGTGTGGTTTGGATCCGACCTCCAGCTGAAGAAAAATTGGTCTGAAGTACGAGCAAAGGTCGATGCTGCCGGTCAGACTTGGCATCGACGGAGGTTGCCCGTGAAGGGCAGGACGGAGGTGTGTGCTGCATATATTTTCCCCGATTGTCTTTTATCGATTGTCCGTACTTCCTGTGACGACCATAGGAAGCCGCTCGAGCGCTCGCTAACCTCCATTTTATGTAGGAGTCGCGGGAATCGGATCGACAGAGGAGTCTGTGCACAACGTCCGTGTTATGGGGTGCTGGGAATGCCACACTTGGCGAGCGACAAACTCGTCCTCGTGGTTGGCTTTCCTACGCTGCGCATTGACAGGAGATTCGATTAAGGCGGGGATTGTTAGGGACGCGTTCCCTTTCCTTACTATCAGTCTTCCCATCTCGCGGGTTGAGCGGCGTCGTAAGCCCCGGGGTCAATCGGATTTCCTTCGCGAGTGTCGGTCGGCCTTGTTGGCTGTTCCTCGGTCCAGTGACCTTTCTCAGTCTAGGAAGGTCTTCTATCGTCTTCTAGTGGAGGGGGTCGCTCTTACTGGTCTTACTCTTTCGCTCTTACTGGTCTTGGGCGCCAGCGGCGGATTATCTCAGTAACCCTGAGTTTTCGCTTACCTGGCGATTGGCTTGGAATCGGCTGCCTCTCAATGACAAGGCCTTCATATGGGGCTTGGCGGATTTGCCAGACTGTGAACGGTGTGACCTTGGTCTAGAAGAAACGGTTTCGCACGCCTTCTACCATTGCCCCCGGGTCCGCCCCTTATGGGACCATGTCGGCGAGTTGACGGCTCGTCTCGCTCTCGAAGAGCTCGTGCCCATTGATCGCGCATATGCTTGTGACAATGTGTCGCCCCCGTATTCTGGGGTGAAACGAATGGTGTTTCTGACGCTGCTGGCCACGGCCCGAATGGTGATTTGAACGACGCGACAGGAGGAAGTCTTGCGAGGCAACTGTCTTTCTCATCAGGATCTGATCCGATTCTTTGAGCATCAGCTCAAGATGAAGATCAGAACTGGTAGAAAACGATTGCATTCGACAGTCTTCAGCGAAAGGTGGGTGAAAGACGGGAGTTTGGTTCGTTTGAACGGGGCTAGCCTTGATTTTCTCTTTTAGGTCTACCTATGTCACATCGTGGCGGTTTCCTGTGGAGCCCTAAACTTGGTTAGGTTAGACAAGCCTTGCGTACCTAGTTAATGTGAGTAAGTGTTGTTCCTGGCCTGTTCCTGGATATCTCTTTGGTTATGATCCAAGTCGAGATTCCCAACCTCCCCAGTTTGTTGGCCTCCTTTTTTCATCTCGACTGGGTCAGCTTTTATATTTCCCATGTCCGTCTATATTTTCTCCTTGCCCACTCCCTTAGCGAGAGAGCTTCTTGATTTTGTCCCCTGGGCAGAATACAGCAGCCTCTGTTTTGAGGGTTGGACGGGCCCTACTAACATCAGTTATGTTTAATTTGATTTGTGTTAATATTTTAGTTTGTTATTGGGTTCACCTCCCTCCCCTCTCATTTTTTCATCATAGATTTATATATATATATTTTAGTATCATTAAATTTTTACGGCATGGGGCGCGTTTTGTAGGTCCCCTTAGAGAGGATGTGTTATTATGGTGCATGGAGGACATTGGTGATGGACGAGTTCTTATGGTGAATAGGTAAATTGTAATGAGTGAATGGGTCGTAAATCGGATTAGCTATGTATAAGATAGATAGTGTGGACCAGCCTCAACCCCTCCTTCTTTTCGGCCTTGTGCCACAATTATGTAAGTTTCTACATAATAATATCGTGAGTGTTAGAGAATATATAACTAGCCATTTCAACTGTAAAAAAAAATGATGAAACCTTGCCGCCAAATTAGTACTACGCTTAAATTTGTTAAGTACCATAGAGGAAAGTTCAGCAGAACAATTACCATGAAAGTATTTCTAAGAAAAGGCACAGTGAAGTTACATTATGGTAGTGGGAAATTGACTGAAGCCAAGATTCCAGGTCAGGACCAATTACATCACCTTTAGATTATATGAAGAATCTCTAAATAGGAGTATCAGACCAGATATAGCAGAAACATTCAACGTAAGAATGAATGGTAGTCCGTATAGTATAGATTCTGGCGAGAAAAATCTTATAGCACGATAGTGTTAATGAAATAAGTATTTTTACTCAACCTGTGGCTTTTATTTTTTGATAATTTACCTTATTTTCCTTCATTTATCAATGTCGCAAAACACTTCAATGTCGTCTTTTATTTTAAAATACTTCTAGAGAACAATTCAAACGCTCAAGACTGCACAGTGAGAAACACTGAAGATGGGTTTGTATTAAAAAGGGAGATAATCAAAAGTAATAATTATTTCTTGATGTTTCTTCCATAAATATTAATTACCAAATAACAAATAAACAATTCTTTAAAAAAAAAATAACTTGATTTCATTAAACTTCACATTTTTTTTAAATAACTGAGGTACTTATTATTGAATAACAACATTTAAGGGAACAAATAAAATAAATAATTTTAAAATTCGATATAAATGAATAATATAATTTTAAAAATGAATGAAAATTAATCTTTTAAAAAGTAAAAAAAAAAAAGTTTCGACTTGACGTCTGCTTTTTCTTTACTGCCCAAGAAAAGTAATTTGAACTTTTCCAAGCAAAAGAATATTTTAGTTTAATTGCAGTTTTTATTTTCTGATTCAGTGTATTTTCAACACCATTTGTTGAAATTTAAAACAATTTCAACCCATTTAAGTTTTTTTTTATCTTTAAATGCAAATAATGTTAGTATTTTGATGAAATTTCATTAAATAAAGAGGGCTATGGTTAAAAAATAAACTTTTTACAAATTTTTCTTACAAACTTTCCTTTCAGTAATTAAATCTAAAGTAGAGATAGAAACGGACATTTTTATTAAGTGGAGATGTTAGATGTACAAAAAGACAAGTCGACTTTGGAACCGTGGTATTGCACTCAACAGTTTGAAAGTTGGGGTTTTTTTTGTTTGTTTGTTTGTTTAAAAACATGATAAATAACGCTACAATTATTTTTTTCCAAGTTGTTGCCGTTTTGTTTTTTCCTTCTTTTTTTATGAAATCAATTTCAAGGTTAAGTTTAGGTTAAAAAAAATCGTAGTGTTACCAGTTACAATACATTTTCGTTCCGGTGATTAGTGAAAAAAAGCCATATAAAATTTATACAGTACTGAAGCTTTACAAATTGTATATGGACAAGATGCATGGTACAAGAAGCTGGTTTTTTTTTCCATCGAGCAAATGGAGGGAGCTATGTTTCAAACACTAAATCATTGTGGCATCAAATAAGGCCTTCATTTGCTTTGAAAAGAAATATACTGAACAATTTATTTAGCTATATTATGATGATGTATTGTAAATTAAATTTATTATAAAATGCAGTTGTTTTAGTGCGATTTTCACTTTTTCAGTAAAACAATGCAAATGTAAAAACCAAAACCTTTTAGGTCTTTTGTGCCCAGCAATATGGTGTTGTTACAATTGATTGAATTCAGTCACTTCTTTTTCTTTTTACTTTTTAATTTTCATCTATCAAATGATCTTTTATTCATTGAATAGCTTTTTTTGTTTTGTAATATACAATAACAATATTTATTTAATTTACACTTTATTTTTTTACTTATCGAATACAAGAAAAAAAATTGCATATTGCTTGTGATAATTCATAATTAAAATTCTAGTTCAAGTTTGAATATCCAATAAAGATGTTTAAAAACTTTATTTGGAAGTCAGTTTTTATGCAAAACTGCAAAAACCTTCGAAAATTAGATATTTCTGTACATTTTAAAAAGACGTTCTTTAAAACTAAATTACTAAATTGGCGAAAGCTATGAAAAAACTGATTTTTAAAATTAAAAAAAAATGTATTTCGTAATTTTCTGTTCGATAGAATTAAATAATAAAAAAAAAAACTTCAGAGTACGAATTTCAAATTTTATTTTTTACATTCCGTAGAGACAGATCCATTTTTACATAGCAAACTGACCCCGCTATTTTATAGTACAGGTGCTACTCTCTAAATCCGTTGGTAATCCAAGTGGATCCTATTTAAAAAAAAAAAAAAAACTGATCCACAAAAAAAAAAGAACTCAATGTTTTATTTTAACAGAGCATAAATTACACAACAAAATCCCAAATTACCTTATGGAGTATGTGTGTGTGTAATTGTTTTTTAATGTCTAGTGTGCTCCTTAAATGAAACGAGATTTTGAAAAGAAAAAATAAAGGTTGCAATGCCTAGTGTACGTTAAGGCAGAAGTTGATATTATTTTTTTTTTTGTTTTTTTGTTCACTTTTTAGTTTACAAAATCAACATTATTACTCGGCATGAAAGCTGGAGTTTGATATTTATTTGTTTTGATTTCCATAGGTGAGAGAGGATTAATTTACAGTACACTACAGTACAGTACACAACAAACAACAATGAATTTATTTTATATAGCAAACACTCCCTAAACCGTTATTAAATTTAATTAGAAAAAGAAAATATCAGTTTTCTTTTCTTTTTTATTGAAATATTAGCTACCTTTTTATTTTATTTTATTTTATTTTTATTTATTTTTTTACAAAAAAAAAAAAAATTTTTTTTTCAATTTCAAATACTTTTCTTCTGCTATTTCTACACGTAAAAAGTCTGCTTTTTACGGTAGAAACGATTTTCCGAGAGTAAAAAAAAATCTTCTGTTCTGTACATACATAGGATGGTTATTTATTTTTATTTATTTATTTATTTATTTTTTTTTTTAATTTTATCTTAGAATCGTCTCTAAATTGTTCTTATTTCAAATGACACAGCAGATTTTGGGGGAGTTTTGCCAATACATGTCATATTGCTTTTTACAAAGTCCATTAAAAAAAAAAAAAAAAAAAAAGTTAAATTTATTCTTCTTACTTAAAATTATTTCTTTACCTGTGCTCGGCAACGACCCCACCCCCGCCAAAATAAAGGTTTGTTTTTGGCTTTACCTTTTTACAGATTTATATTGATGATGCCGGCCTCACCGATTAAATTTCAACGGTGTGTTATTTACATTTTTACTAAATCAGTTTTTTTTTAGCACTAGATAAAAAATTAAAAAAAAAAAATGCTCCTCCCCCAGGCGGAGCAATAATAGTTGTCTTGTTCCGCCCAGTCGAAATGACAGGTGGTTAACCAAGAATTCATTTTCTTCTTTCAGTTATTCTCCAACAACGTATCCGGGTAAGATATCTCTATGTAATCGAACCGTGTAAATTTATTAACTCAAGTCAAGATTGATTCAGTTGGATGAATTCGGTTATGATTTCTGTGAGATCAGATCAACCGTTGCACGAAAACCGATTTGCTCATGACAGCCAGATTGAATAATTCCATCGAAGGAATCAGAAACTTTGTTTATTTTCACAGAGTGTGAGTGAAAGTAAAGAGAAAAACTCGTTTGATACGAATAACGATAAAGAAAAAATAAGTCTTTATAATCTAGAAAGAAAATGAGTTCATTTTTTTATGGTTTCTTTCTTACCCAGAACCTTGTTCTATTAATCTTTGCCGCAACAGGTAAGTCAATTTATCTTTCTCACCTAACTTTTAATTAGGATTTTTAAACTAAAACTCTCTATTCCCCCCCCATCAGTTCTTTTTACGCTTTTTTTAAAACCTGCAATGAAAACAAATGGGTAAACAGTAAACACACACAAACTTTTTTTCCCAGAACAGTTTGTACTTTGTATTTTTTATTTTCCTGCGTGTAATTTTTGTTTCAATCATGATGACTTTTTTTTTTTTTTTATGATTTATGTTTTCGTGATTTTTCCTAATTCTGTTTTTCTTTTTCTTTTTTTAGTCGTCATCTGTGACTAAATAAAAAAAAAACGTGCATTTTTAGTTACCATCTACTTTCTTTTTTAGCGCAATAAATTCAATTGTCAATTGTCAAACAAAAAAAAAGGGGATCACTTGAATGGAGTATGGTTTTATGAGCATTAGTCAGGAGTCCGATTCTATTACCATCGGGTTACGCCTTTGTGTCATAACTTTATAGACATCATAAAAACATTGTCTTTCCTTTTTTATTATAAAAGTTATTTTTGCTATCTTTCTTTTTGTGTGCGTATAAAAAAAAAAGTTTGAAACGACTTTTTCCATTAGAAAATTAATTGTGAGTGAACTGGTATTCATTCATTAACGTTTGTTGATAAAAGCATCGAAGGAAAAACAATGCCATGAAATTAAAAAGCACGTCGTCATTGGGTGTTCGTGGTAACAAGTTATTATTTTCCGTTTTGAAGTTTCGATATTTTGTTTTTACTTACTTAGTAAATTTTTTTGGCACTATTACACTTTCGCACCCCCACCCACTTCGTTGGTGAGAGTTTTTGTTTCTCGAGATTTAATTTAAATATTGTAATTAACAATAACAAACAGAACTGTTTCCAGACTGTCGGTGCAAAGCATTGCTGATTGACAGAAAGTAACGAGAGGTGCGAAAAGTGCTATTTTTTTTCCTCTTCTGAATAAATATATATAATTTTTTTTTTTTTTTTTTTTTTTTTTAGTAGTTGGTAAATAATATTTGAACAGTGAACGAAAGAAGTTTATTTAAAAACTAAAAAGGCTTCAATTCAAACGATACAGAGAGGCAGACAAGTCATAAAAATAATAATATTATGCAAAGAAAGAAAGAAAGAAAAAAAAAGTTTGGTCATCCTTTCTCTTTAAAAATCTAAGCTAACGTCAGTGAAGAGATTTTTAAATTTAAAACATTTAAAACAAAATTTATTTCATTTTCTTTCTAAAGGGAAAGAAGAATCATTGTACCAGAAACTGTTTTATGACATTTTTAGGTGAAAATGAATAAATAAAAAAAAGTAAAAGATCAGAAAAAATTGTTAATCCAAGTTTATTACTGGCGGTCCGTGACCCTTTTTTTTTTTTAGTTTTGTACAAATTATAAATCAGAAAAAAAATACGACTGAAGAAGTTATGATGCTTCTTTTTATTATTAAAAAATTAAAAAAAAAAAATTAATGAGCAGAGTAACACTACTGTACTACTAACAGTCTAACACATTCTTCATTTAACATAAAGTAAATTATAAATGTCTGACCGACTCTGGGATTATTAACTTGTAAATTTGAACAAGCAAAGAAATTGTCTCTTTTAAAAAAAAAGTGTTGTGGCATTAATTAAATGGATATTGACCCGAATTCGAATTCCTGTCGGGTTTTACATTTGTATGCACAGATACTCTTGGACTTTGGAAAAGGTATATATAAATCCATCTCTTCTCCCCCACCCCAGCTACAGGGTGAATATCAGGCAAGACTGAGTCCTATAGCCTTGCTTGGCAGCCAGTCTACCACATAAAAAATCGGCAACCTACTGCTGGAAAATCTATAGTCAATCATAAATCAGACACATGATTGCCCAAGCATTTTTTATGTATGGCACTTAACTGACTGCCTTGTAAATACCCTTGGGAAAAGTATGAATCCATCTCTTTTCCCTTAGGGATAACAGGACAGACTGAGTCCTATAGCTTTGGTTGGCAACCAGTCTATGGCAGAAAGAAGCGGCATCCTACTGCAGGAAAATCTTCTGTCTAGTTAGTCATGTACTGAAAGAGACATGATCACCCAAGAAGTGTGCATCAGGAATGGCACTTTGACTGACCGACTTTAGATCACAAATATCTTTTTTCTTGTACTCAATTTTATAAATAGGGGATCCAGTTTGCTATGTAAACTCATTGTACCTTGAAACCAATACACAAGTCAAAACAAATGTGCTCATATGATGTGATTGTTTAAAGTGCAAATTTAACAAAATTCTTTAAATTTGGGGTTATTATTATTGATTACACACTCCAGGTTACAAATTTCAAAAATATATTTCTATTTTTTTTTTTTCCTTTTAAAAAATCATTTTGTATGAACATATTTTGTTTTGGCCTCTATAGGGGGTAGGGGACATCAATTTATAATGAATTTACACACCAAATTGGTCTCCAATATTAGCTTTTATAAAATTTAATACATTTTTGAAATTATTTGTAGTGCTGGGAATGACAATAAACTGCATCTAGCAGCAAGGATTCTAATCAGAAGATTGGAGATTTTGAGGAGCCTGGAACCATCTCTTAATTGCTATCGTTCTCGGGTCCACTCTAACCCTGGGTGGTAGCACCTGTTAGGGTCCCACCTATGGGCAGATAGTGAGCCCCTCAAACAATAACACTAAAAGTACATTTTAATAATAAAAATAACAAAACAATATATTTTTATATAAAAAAAGACAAACAATGCATAACCAACAATACATTCGATCTGTTGTTGAAGGCATACAATTGTGTTCAAAGTATATTTAGTTGAAACCACAAAATTGTGTTCAAATTATTTAGATTTTGGCATTAAATGACCCATAGAGGTGTTGGTATGCCAATAAGCAAAACCAACCAACATGAACTTTCATGACATTAATCCATATATCCTACAATTTCTTAAATTAATCTGTATTCCAAAATATAACTTAAAACGAACATATCCCTGCCTCTAATAATTATGTCCACACAAACATGTATGTACATAAAAGATGAGTATCATCTACCATGTATTCAATTGTGAAAACAGAATAATATATATTTTTATTACTTCAAAGCTTTAATAATCTGATATAGGCTGAAGAAATCTGGTGAGAAGACACATCCTTGTCTTGCACCCTTTTCTATTTTTGTATATCTGCTGAACTCATTTTCTGTTCATATGCAGACAGTTTGCTAGTTAATTTAAATGGCAGAAAAAATACAGAAACAAATTTTTAGTGAAAGAGGTGACCTATACCAGGGTTTTTCAAACTGTGGGCCCTGACCCTTCAGTGGGTCATGAGATAAATAAAATGGGTCATAACAAAAAAAATTAGTGTTTCCAACATTGTTACAACATGCTATAGAGAACATTGTAAATGATGATATATTAAGAATATTAAAACTTGAGATCTTCTCGCATCTCACTTTCCTATCTAAAAGCTTTAATAACTATTTCAGTGAGGAGAAATTTGAACCAGCAAAGAAAAGCCTTTGGATAAAAAATCTATTTGCTTTTCAAAATCCTGAATCAATAATTGAGGAAGCTGAGTTGCTACATCTTAGTTGTTCCTTCACACTTAAGAATGATTTTGAGAAATTAAATTTGTGCTTATTTTGGCTTAAGAACAAAGGAGAATTTTCATTACTGAGTAAAAAGGCTATTTTTTTTACTATTGCCTTTAACAACTACTTGTGTGGACTGGGATTTTCCACATTAACTCAATTTAAAATGTCAGACTGAAACAGGCTCAACATTGCACCTGATATGTTTGTAGCATTGTCTTCCTGGATTCCCATTTGGAATCAGCTGCTTATGAACAAACAAGCACATCCATCTCATTAAATAACATTTTTTTTCAAATATTATTTCCTTAAAATTTTTTTTTTTCAAAAATTAATAATTTATATTCATACAAAATGATAAAACAAATAGATACATGCAACTCCAATATGTGCGGATCATAAGAAATATACATATAAACTGTTGATGCTAAATAAATGAACCTAGTGAACAGTTTGTCTTTGATTTATTACACATAGGTATAATGGGTCACAATGAAAAATGTGGTTCTTGCTGTGGATCACAGTAAAAAAAAAAAAAAATTTGAAAAACGCTGATCTCTACAATATTATATGCCTTTCTATTCAGACTAACAAGTTCAATGTGGTTGTTATACTCTCAATGTTTCAGTCATTGAATCCTTTTGACTTTAGGTATCTTTTTGGAATTAAACCCTTTATTCAATCTACAACAGTAGACTGTTCTCATTCCACTTTCCATGCTTAAGAAAATGTCTTTTACCTGTTAATTATCACTAGTCTATTAACACTTTGGTTGCATGGTCATTTCTTCCCACTGAACCAGACTATATAATTTTCTATATCAATGATGCCATAGATTGAACTGATGACTTCCAGGGGATTAGATATCCTTTAACCAGTGATTTAATCCGGTAGGCTAGAATTCTCTTGGACTACCCAGTGGTGTAATTTTGGAGCCTTAAACCTAATGTCTATAATCAGTGAGAGTTCTTATTTTTTTCTTTCTTAATCAAAGGCTCCCAAATGGTGTTCATTTCTATACTAGGTCTACTGAGGAGGTTGTCCTAGTCAAGTATGTGTGCTGATTCTTTTAGTTGTCTTATCTTCCAGTGTTGACTTCATTCACAGGTTAATGACCATGTTTTCTTCCTCCTTACATGATCAGCTATAGCTAATTTCTTGTGACCAGCATGTTTTGATGGTTGATGAAAAAAATGGTGAAGTTTGATTTGAGCAAACCATTCTCCCATAAATACTACCCAGACAGTAATAGCAATTTATTAAGTGTAGCTAAGATGTGGCACAAGACTGAAAGTATAGAGCACCCTGTGAGGACCAAATTCACTACTCAATCATAATTGATCTAGCAAGACAAGCTTTCTATATTAACTGTTAAAGTTATAGCACTGATCACCAACCTTGATTAAGCCAAATGAAATAACTTTTGCTAATTACATAGAATTTACAGATTATGATAATTGATGGCATGAAAAACCATCCCCTCCAATTTTCCTTTAATGTGCTATGTTCTGTCGGAATAGACAATGATGGCTCTCCACAATTTCCTATCATTTTTAACTTTCTGCATTGTTTTCCCTGTTGCTATCCTTCCCAGTCTATGCTTTGGCATCCACTTACAGAAGGGCTTAATGCCATATTATGTTGGAACACCAGTTCTCATAGGATCACCAAAGTTGACCCAGCATTATTCACCTGAAAATAGATAGTCCCCTGGCATCTGCCTCACACAACAACTTAACTACAACTGTGCCACACTGTGTACTACATACCCTCACTGAATCAGGAGATTAGTAGGAGGGAACAAAAGAAACCAGTTACTAACTAGGAATTACAAGTACTTTCAAAATTTGGGGGTAACAAAACACCCTATATGACTAATGCAGAGTTAAACAACAACAAACCTGGTCAGTACCTAAATGGGTGAGCATTTCAAATACCAAGTGCTGTAAGCTTGGATGTGCAGGTGATGTAATGGATGACAGCTTGAAATTGGAGATCGGTAAGCCAAGTTCCAATTCCAGTCAGGTTTATTATATTCACTTATGCGCAAATACCATTGGAAAAGGTATGAATCCACCTCTTCTGCCCTCAGCTGTCAGTTAATTAGTAGAACTTGAATCATTAAATCATTTTTATTTCCGCAAACAATTCTTGCAATATTTTTTGGGTTTAAATAACCTTCAAAAATGTTGATAAGCTTTAAAAAAAAAAAAAGATCAATCAAACCATTTATATAAGTTTATGGAAATTTCTGACTGTTTCCCCTCTGTTTCTCAATATGTCTTGTGCATGTCAAATTCTTCAAACCCTCTGTCCTCATTACTTTTCTCAGATATTGCAACAATCTCTTCTAAATGCACAAGGCCTTTTTGTTCCTATTTTCTTTCAAACTTCCTACTTGCCCACATTCTATTTATGGTATTTTTAATACATCAAAATTGATTAAAGTCTTCTCTTAATCTGTGAGGAGATTGTGCAGCATTCACTACCATATAGGAGGATTGATATTACATTGTAGTTCAGCAATTGGGTGTTCACTGTTTACCCATAGCTGGGAGCCTAACAAAAATCAAAACACTAGGGAAGTATAAAAATGCATTTTTATAAAAACTTACTAACAATTTATTTTTGTTGCGAAACTTGCCAACCATAGATTTTTATCATGAAATTGCCAGCAATACACTTTTATAGTAAAATTACCAACAATAGATTTTTATAGTACAATTACCAATAATAGATTTTTATTCTGAAATGACAAGCAATAGATTTTTATCATAATATTACCAACAATAAAATTTTAAAGTAAAATTACCAACAATACATTTTTATAGTAAAATTGCCAGCAATCCACTCTTCATTTAAAATTACCAACAATATATTTTCTGATCTACAAATTATGTATCTAAAAACATACATTTGCCCTGAAAGTATAAAATTATGTAAAAAAAAATATCTGTAGCTGAAGCCATAAAATTATGTTTAATATATTTAGATTTTGGCATTAAATAACCCATAGAGGTGTTGATATGCCTTTAAACAAAATCAGCCAATAAATCGGCCATCATGGTATTCTGAGAGAGCCACTCAAAGTAGAGGGTTACTCTTGTATATGAATGAGAAACAGTAAGAAGTGAAGTTAAATGGGTTATGCAGGAAAGGTAACAGCTAAGCTTAGACTTGAAGAGGTCAAGATTGTAGTTATAGTGTAGAAAATCATCCTGCTGGGAGTCTGTTCAACAAAACAGCAGTTCTTGGAAAGGAACTGTTCATGTGGAACTTCCTCCTTACTAATGAAATACAAAGGGAATGGGGAAGATTCACCTTTGTGTACATGGCATCACGGGTCCCAGTTGCAAAGGTCAGACTAAGGAAGGTAGCTCGTCAGAACACGAGACATGGAAATAGTGATAAGGGCAACAAGTGACACACAATGTTTCATCTCTGGGAAAGATGCTGTAGTATGGAAAATAATAATAATAATAATAATAATAATAAGCGTTTCCCCTATCTAGGTGTGTTTGGTTGACTTGAACCTTTTAAAACTCTTTATTCTACATTCAACACCATCACTTGATAAAACACCAGAAGTGTTGAAACAAAATAGCTGGTTTTGTAGTGATTTTATAACATATTTATGTTATAATTTTCAAATAAATTATATTTGCTCTACTCTGTATTGAGCACTCTTTTAAGAATAGCATTTTTAGTTATTATTGGAATTTATTCCATATACACCAATCCTATACTTGGAGATATATATATCCTCGATAGGCGAAACACTGTTACATAAGAGATGTTTGGTTGATTTGAACCTTTTAAAACTCTTTATTCTACATTCAACACCATCACGTGATAAGACACTAGAAATGTTGAAACAAAATGGCTATTTTTGTAGTGATTTTATAACATATTTATATTATAATTTTCAAATAAATTTTATATATATATATATATATATATATATATATATATATATATATATATATATATATATATATATATATATAATTAAAATATTTTTATTAAAATAGATTACAATAACAACATTTTACATTGCTACACAAAAACTTTCATGTTTCAGAATTATATTAGTTCTTCCTCAAGTGATGGTAGATAGCATATAATAAAAATTATCTATTTCGGAAATTTGAAAACAAATTGTTACCTCTTTTGAAAGTTAAAAGGTGGGGTGACCTAATGTCAGAATTAAGATAGATATGAAGATAAAATTAATCTAAAAATGACTATACTAACTGAATTAGTCTGACACTAGTAAAGAAGTAAGCAGAAGGTGGGTACTTACAACTGAAATCATAATCGGACAATTAAATCTTGTCACATTATTACACTTGCCATTTTCAGTATAAAACCAGTTTGCAGTTTGTTTGTAGTATATGATTAAAAAATATTATTAAGACAATAAAAGAAGACATTAAAACATACATTTCTTAACTCTGCTTTTATTACTCTAATAAATATCAAATATAACAATAAATATATAAAAATAAATAAGTTTTTTTGAAGATTACGATATTCTAAATATGTCTAACATTTTGAATTATGTAATTGTTAATGAATTTGTTGTTTATTTTCCTAAAACTTTTTTTGCTTTTTACTCAAATTTTTAAAATATAAAATTGAACAATTAAAGTCTAGTGTTGTGTGATAAGATTTAAAAATTGTTTAAAGTTAATGATTGCCGTCTTTGATGTCATGATCATCTAAAATGCCATAGATCCCACTAGCGAATGGTCCGAAATCAGAGAGGTCCACAGTGCCATGCCATGTCCCAGTCTTGTGTTTGTTTGAATCATTGTACTAAGTCTCAGGAATCCATTATTTTCTATTGTGGCTCAAAGTAAGGGGTCCAGTTCTTTTCTTCAAGACTAAATACAAGTTGGATTCATTGTTGAAGTTACATTCTTCCATCTTTTACCGAAAAAGGTAGGACCAACAAGACAGCAGGTGGTTTGAATTCAGTTTATATTCTCCTAGATTGCTTACCTTACAAAGGCTATAGGGGTCGAGTCCATTTTGTTATTTACCCATAGCTGGTGGAAAAGAGATGACTTCATAACTTTCTCAAAGGTATTAGCATGTAAGTGAATGCAATGAACTCAACTGGAATTCAAACTCAGCTTCCCAATTCCTCAATCCGAGCCACTATCCATTACTCCACCATGCCACTTATTTTTGATGTAATGTTCATAAATGACATCTGTTAATAAATTCAACAGATTTATCTGACCCTGAAGAGCGGTATATCTGCAAAACTTCAAATCCATTGTAAGATAAGTCTTTAGAAATTTTCTTTATTTGTTGATTATTGTTGCTCTGTTTTTGATACCAGGCACTTATTTTACATAAATTTACTAGCCTATAAATGCATTAAATGCCAGTAAATTATGTATTTTGTTATGCATTCATAGTCTGTGTTATTAATGAAATAATAATTTAATTATTACCATATTAATTATTTAAAATGTAATTATTATTGAAACATTAGGTAAATAAGAAACTTAATCTCTGACACTTTCAAGGTCAAATAGTCTCCACCTTATAGTATGAAGCTGGTAGAGACACTTCCACATGGTGTAATGGTTAGCAAGCTTGTCTCACTAGAACAATTACAACTGAATAGTGAGTTCAAACCTCACTGTGCGCCCCATACTTTTGGCCTTGTGCCACATTTAAGCTACACTTAGAAAATGATTGGGCACCTCAAAGCGGTGTAATGGTTAGCAAGCTTGTCTTGCTAGAACAATTACGACTGAGTAGTGAGTCCGATCCTCACTGGGTACCCCATACAATCGGCCTTGTCCCACATGTAAGATACACTTGGAAAATCGTTATAGTATGAAGCTGGTATATATAACTCCTGACAAGGATTGAACTTTCATCCTATATTTCATTTGCTTGTTTTACATGGACAATACCATAACTAATTTGTTCAAGAAACAAATTATTACCCCCAGAAACTTCTTAAATCTAAAAATATCCTAGACAGGTTTTTTATGGTTTATTAACCCTTCATGTGTTGAACTGATCAGTATCTAGTTAGGTGAGTGTTTTGGAAATGCAGTTGCTGTAAGCTTGGATGTGCAAATGGTGTAATGGATAATAGCTCAGAATTGGAAATTGGAGAGCCAAGTTCCAATTCCATTTGGGTTTATTATATTAACTTGCACACAAATACCCTTTGGAAAATTATGAATCCACCTCTTCCTTCTCCAACTAAGATTTATATCAGTAAAAATAATTATAATTAAATAACATCTTGCAATCTAAAAATGTTTTCAGGCTTTAAATAACTGGTAAAAGGTTGATAAGCTGTAACAAAACATATCTCTCACTGATTCTTATATATATATTTTTGTAAGTGAATATTGCATTAATATTTTTTTGGAGATAATACTGATTTATTCCAGATACGACTCCTACTATTTAACCCACAGCTGGGGGGAAAGATCAATTTATACCTTTCCCGAGAGTATTTAAATTTAAAGTGAGACAGAGCTTAAATCTATAGTCTTATCTTTGTCATTGTTAGGACGTTCTTGCCAAGTATTGGGGTGCTCATTGAAATTTCCTTCTGTGTGAAATGAGTCCTATATTGGAATTGAAGTGTCAGTTGCTGTCATTCATTTCTCCAGCATGTAGCCAATACATATCTGCTGCCTACATGCAATTTGGAGACTAGAGGCTTCCAGATGAGCCACAACCTGCCCTTGTTACTGCCACCTTGTCTCTGTAGGACAAAGGAAGAGATGTTTGGAGAAGAGAACTTCAGAAGAAAAGCCTTTGAGCATGAAAGCCTTGTTTGTGAATTGTTTGAAGTGGTTCATGGGTCGCCACTCCACGGCACACACATTTCAGCTGACACTATCCTCTGTGGCAAACCTGAGCTTGACCGGCAAAATTCATGATGACTGCTTGCATTGGGCTGCTGACTTATTCTCGTCATAAAACATTGCCTTGACCACCGGGCATTGGATTGTGCTTGATCTGTTCTCCCTGAATCCTTACCACCATGGGTAGCCCTACCAGAAGATTAAGGTCCCAAATACATTGCATTCAAACTCCTCAAGACAGACAAAATCCTTTACCTCAATATGTTGACGATCCACGGAAGTATAGTCTTATAGTAAATAATGTAAATGGCACAGCCAACCATATCCGAGGATGCCAGTCTACTAGGACAGGGAGCCAATCTCCGTTTGCAGATGCCTGCTCAGGCATATTTGTGTTTGTTCAACACCCACAGAGCCCACTGGTGGTTTATACTGCAACTATGTTGAGCAGACCTTAGTTACAGTTTCTGGAAAAGAGCGCATTATCTAGCATGATCAGCAGTCAGGACAAGACCAGTACACTTAAACCCTCAGTCACGATGACTTTGTGCTAACACAACCAAGAATGGGTAGGTGTTGTAATGGACAGCAGCTCAAAATGAGAAATTGGAGAGATGAGTTTGAATTCCAGTCAAGTTCATTACATTCACTTACATGCAAATATCCTTAAGAAAGGTAAGACTCCATCTCTTCACCCCCTACAGCTAAGGGATTAAATAGTATAGTAGTGATCTTCAGCTTCAGTTGGCAACCAGTCTAGTAAAAGGAAAACTTTTCTAAATAGATGGAATTTGTTAGCATGGGAACATGTGGTTTGAGAAGGTTGCAAGTACTTCAAAGAATAAGTTGTGGAGATCAGTGATTGCCCACCTTCTGAAGGGACAAGAAGTATAAAAGTAGTCTTACCATTTTTATGAAGCTCATAAAGAACTCATCAAATCCAGTTTATGAAGAAAACAGAATATAGTCATCTAATTACTACACACTGGTTGGTGGGCAAGCAAGTTAACATTAAATAAGTAATTAAATGCCTAACAACTTTCAGATAGAAAATCCTTAGTTAAATGATAACTGACATGTAAGTAATGAACATTTTTTTTATGTACAGCTTGATTTATTGGGTTTTACATTTTTAATTAAGCTGAACAAAATACCGAGGTGCTTGGCCCAGATTTTTCTCATTATTAATTTTTCTTTTAATCATTTCACCCCAAGTAAGGCAACAAAGCCACTAAAATGCAAGAGGTTACTGAGTGTTAAAGAATATGAGAAAAATATACTATTAAGAAAAGAGGACAATAAAAGAACAAATATTAAGATAGCAATTGACATTGCATTTAAATTTTTGAGGATCAAAGTTGACTGAGAAGCAAGAAACCAGAATAGAGTTCTACAAGTGAGAAGTGTGAGAGAAGAAACTGTTTGCTCAGACTTTTCTCATTATCAAGATTTTTTGTTTTATCATTTCACCCCAAGCAAAATAAAGCCACTAAGATGCAAAAGGTTACTTAGTGTTAGAGAATGAGAAAAATATGGTTTAAGAAGAGAGGACAATAAAAGAACAAGTATTAAGAAGTGAGAAAATAACAATTGACATTGCATTTAACTTTTTAAAGATTAAAATTGACTGAGAAGCAAGAATCCAGAAGCCAGAATAGCCACAAGCAAAAAGTGTGAGTGAAGAAATTGTTAGCCTAGAACTTATGGTTACATCTAGCCATTTCAACTGTAAAATGATGAGACCTTGCTACCAATAGTACACTTAAATTCATAAAGTCTAAGTACCATAGTGGAAAGTTTAATCAGAACAATCACCATGAAAGCATTTATGGAAAAGGTGCAAGAGAGTTGCATTATGGTGTTGCGAAAGTGACTGAAGCTGAGATGTCAGGTTAGATTTTCACACTAATCATATCTTATGATTCTTGCTGGAAAGCAAATGACAAAAAGTTTGTTTAATACTCCAGGACTCTCCTCAGTATTCTTGCTGACTTAGTCCAAATCTGCTTTCCAGTTGGTGTCTTTTTCTTGAATTATCTCAAAACTTCAAGCTGCACACTATTGTTTGACTGTGTTTGAGCATATTCTAACAAAATGCCTTTTCCTTTCTAATGAATATCATACTTCACCCAGAAAAAAAGAAATTAAATATTCAACATAAAAAAAAAAAAAAATTGAAATCATTTGAGAAAAAATTAGCTCTTGACTACAAAATGATGTCAATTTTTTTTTTTGTGTGGGGGGAGAGGAGGGACACCCTGCTAATAATTTTACTATAGAAATGCATTGAAAGCCAAGAAGAAATGGATCATTAAGAGTTAAAAATTAATGCAAGAGTTACTAAAAGTATAAGGCTGTTTTATATATAATTTATGTTTACTTTCTTTTATTTTACAGATTTTTAACTTTATCAAATATTGTATACTGTACAATACTCTATTTTAAATTTTCCAATAGATCGTATTACTTTAATTTATGAGGAAATGTTAAAAGTTGTTATTCCTTTGGGCTGATAACTTTTAACACTTACTCAAATCTTTGAAATTCGGTCAAGCTGTGAATTTCATAGCTTGACAATCTCTCACATAAATTTGTACATATATTGTAATTTCTTGTGACCTAACACAAATGTCTGGCTTTTTAGAGTCACCAAAGAAACCAAGAGATGTGGGGGTCTCACAAATACTCTTAAAAATGCATGAATCCATTTTTTTTCCAGCTATAGGTTAAATAACAGGATAGACTAGTCTCTCTAGCCTTGAGGCTGTTTAAGAGAAGGAAAACGTTGAATTCTAAATCATGGAGAAGGTAAAGGGAAATCACTCCACAATCTTTCCATAGAATGCCAAGCAATTTGCAGATAA
This sequence comes from Acanthosepion lycidas, assembly GCA_963932145.1. NCBI lineage: Eukaryota > Metazoa > Mollusca > Cephalopoda > Sepiida > Sepiidae > Acanthosepion > Acanthosepion lycidas. The sequence goes on along the minus strand of OZ010608.1, from coordinate 8,907,404 downwards.
TAAACAATATCTGCAGAGAGCCATGATTGTGCACATTCTGAAGAGCCTTGGCCTTTAGCAATGTAACTAGAGACAGCAAAGTTTAAAATTTAATGCTTTTCACAAGTGTATGACTTGTTAAAACTTTAAATAAACATTTGGCATTTGTGACTTTTTATTCTTTTTTTTTTTTTTTTTTTTTTTTTTTTTGTTTCTCATTATTCAGGAAATGCCTACCAACGATTTGATGGATGGTTTAACAACCCTATTAACCCAGGGCTGACACGTGCAGGTTTGTTTGTTTTGGCAATGTTATTCTTTTTATTATTATCATTTGAATCTCAAAATAATTGTTTACAGAAAGACTCTAACAGTGGTATGTTTATGTGTCCAATTGATGAGATGTATTTTCTGTCTGAATTTATGGGAAGATGAGTTACATGCAAATTATCTTCGTACAGTTGGCTATTGGAAAGACATAATGAAGTCAAGTTGAAGCTAACAATCTTGACAGATTTTATGTTCTGAATCAAATTTAATGTTTTACAGTGAGGTTCACCTTGTAAAAGGTCTGGGAGCCACTTGACTTAAGTTGTGCCTCTTACTCTGTTATTGTTTATGTGGATATGTAGGGAAGATAACATTTAACCTGGGACTTGAACAGGTTAAGATTGTAGCGATTGGAGAAAAACACCATCTTGGGAGTCGGTTTGTGGGAAGAAGCTGCTTGAGTGGAACTTAATCTCACCAATGGAACACAGAGGGAATGAGGGTGGTTTGCTACAATGTGCATGGCATGGTGGGTTCTAGCCATGAAGGTTAGAACTGGTGGAACTAATAAATGTAGTTCATCTGAACACTTTCCATGGAAGTAGTGATAGAGCAGGCTTGTCGCATCTCACCTGTGAGAGAGGTGTTGCGGGATGGAAAATAATTTGTCACTCATAAAGACACAAAGCTGCTTTCAGACTCTGGTGAGACTGAGAATTGAGGACTAGACAGCTCCTGCCCAAATATAACAACAGTTCTCCATTTTAGGCTTGATCTGGCTCTTGTAAAGCAGAGGATAGCACAAAGAATCAAGTATTTAATGAAGCAGTACAGGGAACTGACTATTTTTTTCCTGTATCTTTAGCAATGGATTGTATGTATGAATTCCACTCGAGGTCATGTCAATAAGAAATCTTTGTCCAAAAAGAAGTTGATCTGTGGTGACCCCAGTATGTACTATGGTCACCCCCATATGATACCAAAATGGGTTCTGCACTCAGGATTACACCAGAGCATCCAAGAATCCAGGTGCAACAGTATAGTGACATAGAAGATGACTTTCTAACCACCAGATGCAAATTTACACCTTCAAGGAACATCAATGACTACCTGGAGAGATAAACAAGTATTAGGTTGGTGCAAAAATAATGTCGTTTTCTCACATAGTAACATATGTGAGAAAACGACATTATTTTTGCACCAACCTAATAGTTGGCCCAGATATACTTAGGATGAGCACATGGAGGATAACTATATGACGGGTAGATATACAAGTTCTCCATCAGAAAGGGAGAAAGTTGTTTCTTTCCTTCTCACAAGAAGGATAATCCATATTTGGAGAAAAACCCTATGGCCACACACGTACTTGCTGATATTAATTAATAAAGTCCCAAGTTGAACAAAAGAAAATTTTACATATGAGAGATTTAGTCTTATATTTTTCTAGGCATGCATAGGAAAAAAAACTAACAATTGCCTGCTTACTAAGTAACTTTTTTTAACAAAAGAATTGAAATAAATTTCCCATGGCTGGGTCAGGCTTTTTTTTTTATTCAAGTATATTTTGTCATTAAGAAATTTAATTCAATTGTTGGATTTAGGAAATTTATTTCAGTTGATACAAAAAAATGACAATATTTCAGTTGTTTTGCTAAAATAACAAAAAGAAGCTTTGCTGTCATCTGCTTGATAAACAGGCAATAAATTGGTGCTGTTTTCTTAAATGTGCTTGGTAAATGGTATTCATACCAACATATGCTCCCTTTTGCCTGTCCCAATTAGAACAATTGCCTTGATGGTATGTGAGAGAAGTTGCTTCAAGAGGCAAAGTTGCAACTTTAGAAGGTTGAGATTTTGAAATGCATGATGGACACTGCAATTTTTAGTTTAAGTCTTTGGCAAGGAATACTATGCAGCTCAAGAAATTTGAAGAACTCTGTGAATTCTGAGCAGTCACTAAAGTGCCTGGGGTTTGGACAATTAAAACTTGCTTGGAATAAATTGCAACAGATGAGTTTTTGATTACATCATTCTTTGGAGTAGGAATGATTGGCTCACAGTGCCACTGGTAGCTTTGACATTCTTGAGCTGTATTTTTTTTTTTTTGTTTTTTTTGTTTTTTTTTTTTTTTAATTTAAAACAGCTGGAAAATGAAAGATTAGTCCTGAATATTTTAGATTTTGTATTTGAAAAATATTTTCAGTGTTGTATTATGTTTTATGAACAAAAAAGTTGTATTATGTCTTATAAACAAAAAAGTTCTTTTGTTTGGTTGAGAAAAAACTATTAGTTTAAGTTGTAATTAATTTTCATTTCTGGGGACTAATTGTAATTGTGAATGCATCATCCAAACTATTAATCATATGTGACAGTTAAGAATTTATTTGGAGTATACTAAAATACCTTAGTTTTTGTACAACAATGGCAGCATACACAGTGGATTAAAGAAAAATTGTTTTCCTCCATAACAATGTAATATTGCATACAGAAAGAATAAAACGGGAAAAAGTTTTGGAACTTTGTTGGTCTGTTCTCCCCAATCTGCCATATTTACCTGACCTTGCACCAACCAATTATCATCTTTTTGATTGCTGCAAAATGCTTTGATGGAGAAAAATTGTCTCTAACAAAAACCAGATTCAAAAGTGTTCTATGCTACTGTTGAAACTTGACTAATGCATAGAATAATAATGCAACACAAAATTTACTGAAACAAGAAAGTGTACACAATATTTACATATAGTCTTTTGTATATTCCTGGGAAGACCGTTCCTGGAGAATGTGCTGACTAAGTCACAGTCAGGCAGAGTCTCTGGTTGAATCTCTTGATTCCTCCCCTCTCTTCCCGGTACCAACCATATTTATATGGTCGGTACTCCACTATGCAAATTAGGTGGATCCTACCACAACAGCTACCAACAAAAATCTATGGTACAAAATGAACAATGAATCTAATCTACAAGAGGCAAGATTCATAATGTAAAGTGGACAGAGCAACTATGGTTAATAATAAAACAATGGAAATAGGATATTAGTGAATGCAGACTAAGTTAAATTGCAACTTGATAGTGATGAAGAAATGTTTAGTGAGCCTGAAAGTAATTAAGGTGCATGACACTTTCACTTTCATTACCTTCAAGGGTAGTTTATATGGATAGAAGGGTTAGTTAACAGTTAACTCTAGACTTGAACAGGTTAAGATTGTAGTGATCTGGGGGAAAAAAATTCTCGAGGGAGTCTGTTCCATAGGGCAGTGGTTTGTGGGGAACTTACTTCTTACCGATGGAATACGGAGGGAATGTGGGTTGTTTGCCACTATTTACGTGGCATGGTGGGTCCTAGTTGTGAAGGTCAGACCTGATGGAACCAGGAGATGCAGTTCATCCAAGCACTTTCCATGTCAGTAATGATAGAACAGTGAGAGACTCTCCACATCCTGTCTTTGAAAGAGATGTTGCAGCAGTGTGGCAAATAATTCTTTTTGCACAAGGACTCTGAGGCACTTTTGAATTCTATCAAGACTGGAAAGTGTAGTATGGACAGCTCCTGCCCAAATATGGCAACAGTAGTCCATTTTCAAACCTAATTTGGTTCTTAGGATGAGAAGTCAGGTATTCACTGAAATGGTACAGGGAGCTGATCATTTTACCTGCATCTCTAACGATTGATCATGTATATATGAATTACACTTAAGTTCAAGTGTGAGTTTGAGGCCCAATATTCTCTTGAGGCACAGGGCCTCTTTGTGTGGACATCCATTCATTATGACTGGTGGTAGTTCAGCAGTTGGATCAGCAGTATTGTATCATTTGGCTAAAAATATTATATTATATTCTTAAATGGCTTTTGACCTTGAATAACCTCCAAGGTCACCTTCACATAGCCTGTGATATTACTTCAATGCTTTTCAGTTAAGTAAAAAAACAAAAAAACTAACATTGAACACACAGTTGAAAACTTGCAGTGGTCTGAAAGTATTTACACTCACACACCTAATAAAGTATTTGTATACATCATCTTTAATTCTTGCTTTTTTTTTTTAGTGATGTAATGGATAGCTGCTTGGAATGAGAAATGAGAGAGGTGGGTTCAAATTCCAGCTGAGTTCATTACATTCACTTACACACAAATAACTTAGGAAAGATACAAATCCATCTTTTCTCCCTCTAGCTATGGGTTAAATAGCAGGGCAGAACGGTATTTCTAGCCATGGTTAACAATCAGTCTAGAAGAAGGCCAACTCTGAATTCAAAGCTAATAAAAACTGTGTTGTACTAGACAATTTTTTTCTCTCCAGAATCTATCTTGCATATGTATAAGCCTACCATTCATCCATGCTTAGAATATTTTTGCCTCATATGGTCTGGTGCTCTTGCTATATATTTAGAGATTCTTGATAAAATCCAAAAAATCAGCAATATTATTGGTCCTGATTTGTCATCTCAGCTTCAGTCACTTTCCTCCCTCTGTAAAGTTGCTTCCCTGTGCCTTTTCTATAAATACTTTCATGGTAATTGTTTAGATGAGCTCTTTGCTATGGTACCTAGAGTTTATGAATTTAAGCATAGCACTAGACTGGCAACAAGGTCTCATCAATTTATAGTTGAATTGACTAGATGTAACTGTAAGTTTTATGCTAAGTTTCTTTTCTTGCACCTATTGCTTGTGGAAGTCAGTTCTGGCTTTATGCTTTCTAGTTAAATTTGATTTTCAAAAATTTAAATTCTCACTCTTTAGTACTATTTCTGTTTTTTAATTCTTTCACACCCAGTAACTCCATGTGCCTTAGTGGCTTTAATACCTTACTCGGGGTAAATTTAATTAAAAAAAAGAAAATTCCCTAAGATCTCTCGTAGGTTTCAAACAAAATGCTTAACCAAATGAGCAACTCATTGAATGTGCAAAGATCTTGTAATGGATTATACAGAAGATTTTTTTAGTTTTGTACAGTTTAATGTCAAATGGAGCTAAAATTATGGCTGGAAGATTGTATTGTTCTAATCTTAGAAGTGGAGAGGGCATACCTGCATTGAAAATCCATGTTTAAAACTCTGGCTTTTACCTCTGCTCAGATACCAGTCAACAATACTGACCATACCAAACTGACCAATAACCTCTTCTAATTATTCTAATAACTTTTTGTTTTTTTAGGTGTACCAATGCTTTTTCCACTACCAACTGCTTATGAAGATATGACTTATTTACCTTCTGGATCTGAACGTCCAAATGCCCGGTCATTGAGTAATGATCTTTTTACTGGTCAAACAGGTCTTCCATCAAATAACAACTGGACTTCCCTATTTGCTCATTTTGGTTTGTATTCAATGTTTCTCTTGTCTCCCTCTCCTCTCTCTCTCTTTCTCTCTCATATCTTTCTGCTCTCTCTGTCATCAACCTCTCCACTCATCTCCCTCTCCTCTCTCTTGTCTTCTTCTCCTCTCTCTCTGGTCTCCCTCTAGTCTCTCTCTCTGGTCTCCCTCTAGTCTCTCTCTCTCTCTATCTCTCTAGTCTCCCTCTAAATCTCTCTCACTTGTCTCCCTCTCCTCTTTCACTTATACTTCTCTCACATGTTCCTTTCTCCTTCTCTCATTATCCTCCTCATCTATCTCTCTCTTCTCTCTCACTCACTTTCTCAAATAGCCATCTACATTATTGATATTCGGACTAATATCCTCAACTTTGTGGTTGCTATCACAATGTTTCAGCCATTGCAGCTTTTGACTTTCTTCAAGTGTCTGTAAATCCAGACAATCTTTAGGAAATTTCAAATTAAATCCTTTATTTAATCTACATAGTGTAGATTGTTCTAATTTCACCATCCATGTGAAAAAAAAAATGTCTTTTTTTTTTTTCTTTTTTTTTTTTTTTAAGTTCAAATGGCTGAAACATTTTTCATAAGAAAGATGAGGCCATTAGTCTGACTCTGAATAATATTTTTCAATAAATTTATATAAAATTAGAAAAGACATAATTTAAAAATGATAGAGCTAAACAAAGTATTTGATACCCAAAACAAAATCAAGGTGAGCATACTGCTTTATGGAATGGTCTTTGTTTGAAACAACAGCTTTTAGTTGCTTCCTATAAATATCCATTCACTTTGGTACACACACATATATAATTTCGATTATAGGTGCAATTTAAATTATAATTACATGAATCATTCATACAAAAGACAAATATAGAGTTTCATGATTTAAATGGCAAGAATACATTTTCGCAAACAATTTTAATAAGATATACTAACCCCGAACCTGTATATGAATGATATGATCCCTGTTTATAAATTCCAGTTGCATAAGGTCTTTTTAATTTTTACAAGCTTTTGTCTGTTCCTACAGACATCCTCAGGTATGGAAATAGATTTCACAGTGTCGCCCACGTGACGACAACATGACCATGTTTAAACGGAACGCTGATCTTATAAAACTTTCAGTTATCTGTTTGGATAAGTCTTGTTCTTATGTCCATCGTCTTTGTCATGTTGAATTGATAATGTTAATTATATTTTATGAATATGTCCTGAAGATGGTTTATTAGACCGAAACATCCGACATTGACATTATATTAACATTAAAACAGCATAATTGCATATAAGGATTTTTGTTTGTTTTTTCCGTATATTTTTCTTCATATATATATATATATATATATATATATATATGCTAATATTTTGGTACACTATTCAGAGTAGATCTTTCTCAGTCCCTTGAAATTATTAGGCTGGCAAGCCAGAATACAAATTTTTGATTGGATTTTTGTCAGGAGACTGCTCACTTGGACCACTTCAATACGTTGATGGCTTTCATTCAATTAAAAACTGTTAAACTAATTATTATTTTATTCTTTTTTTTATTCTAATTTTTTCTTTCATTCCAAGTTTTGGTCATTAAAATAATGTTTATCAGATTATGGTTTTAGAATTGTATAAATTCATGTAACTTAAACATATTTAACCTAACCTAACTGTTATATTGAGTGTATGGTTGCAAAACAAAGAAGAAACAATGAAGATTTAAAGAAATAAACAATTGTATTAACATAAAATACAACAAATGATAAATCAGTGTAAATGTCTCTTGTTGAAAAAAGGAGATAAATGAAGTTGTAAAAGGCGTCCACAGAGGTGTATAGAAGGAGAGGGAGAATGAGTTGTGCCTTACTAGGGTGACGATATTTGGCGAGCTGTCTCTTGGAGATGAGAGGTTGCTTTCTGACAAACTCTGAAATTGGCCCAAGATGCCATCCAATTGCTGAAAATGACTCTTTGATGGGCTTTTGTATTCTTTTTTAGGTTCAAATCAGCACCAGTTTTTATTTTGTTTCTTTAGTTGGGAGCGGGTGCTATTGGGTAGAAATTCTAGATTGTATTTCTTATTTTTTCTTTGAGTGTGTGAATAAAAACAGAAGGTATGTGCAGAGCCTATGTGCAGTTGACTGATTTCTAGTTCAGTTTTAGGTATTCGAAGTGTTTAGATCTAGCCAATGATGGAAATGAGTGTAGTATATATCAGAAGATCCGGACTTAGGAATAATGTAACACTAACTGAGCATAACACATTTAATCTATTATAAAGGTTTCATAATGAATGAAATAATAAAAAAATATCTATGTCAAATAAGTAATCTCATGGTCATAACAATAAATAAACCCAAGCATAACTCCCCACCCATCAAAGCAACTGTAATGTGCCATTTTCCTCTATCTTTTAATTCTACATTGGCCTATATATACAGTAATTCCTTATTCTTAAGGAATTAAATATCTCGTCCCTTGTATAGCCTGAAGATTGTGAGTTAGCTGTATAACTACACATGAAACTTTAAGCCAAGGAAAGGCAGTAATATTTATGTATTGTTTTTCTTATATTTATTATATAGTCTCTGTATATTTTTTTAATATTTTAAATCAAACACTCTTCCTGTATCATCTGTATTAGTTTTTATTATACAATGGATAACTTGAAATATATTGTTATCAAAAATATAAAAATTTTGAGAAATTTATTCAACATGTTTTGCTTGTCAGCACCCAGACAAGAATATTGTTTTATTAGAGGACTAGATTTGCTAAATATTAATTATATATATATAATCCTGCCATAATTATTAACGTAAACTACCCCCTCTGCCAGCATATTTAATACCACCATAAAAATAACCAATAAGGATTACAAACTGAAATTTCTACCAGTCACATATACACAGTCATAAAAAAAACAAGGAAATAACCAGCTTTAATAGAATAACAATAATATTTTTGTAAACTAAAAATTAAAAATTATAGCAATCTTCAACTACCATAATTTTACACAGAATACCTATTATCAGGATTTATACCAAAATAAATTAATACATATAACAAAATATAAAACACCAACAACCACTTTTTAGTTCAAGCTACCACCACTATAACTACATTCATGGTTTTATCATTCTCCCACCACCGTTACTAATCATTTCTACCAATTTACAATAACTATTAGCTAATTATCATTGTCTCCAATCCCTTGCAACATTACTATCACATCATATCATATAGACCCGTTATAATTATTAAATTAAACTACTCTCTCACCCAGCATATTAAATATTAAACATCACCATATAAAATAACCAATAAGGATTACAAATTTCTACCTGTTACATATACAGTCATCAAAAACAAACAAATAACTTTAAATATAACAAATAAACCCCCATTTTTTTTCAAAAATTTAAAAATAAATATAAATAATAATAATTTTTACCTATCATAATTTTACACAAACCCCACCACACATATATACATACATGCGAGGAAATATTATTCAGCGGAAAAATAAAAATATGACATGTATACATTCACGAGA
>OZ010608.1:8640803-8893303 GCA_963932145.1 Acanthosepion lycidas | reverse complement strand
TAAGTCTATCTCATAGATTAAATTAAAGGGTTCAGTTCGGAATTCCCTGTATCTTACCAAGATTGCTGTACACCTGATGAAGGCCAGAGGGCACAATGGCTGAAACGTTGTAATAAAGATGAGAACAATAGTCCACATGAAAATAGTGTAGATAATAACTCTTCAAACCAGAAATACAAATCAAAATCACCTAGCAATAACAAAGTCAGTTAAACGATAGTGAGTTAACAACAAAGATGAGGATAATAGTCTGCATTTAAATAGCATAAATAATGGCTTATATTGTTTGGAACTTATGCCTAGAAAGTATGACATAGCTAATATTTCCTTCAAACTTTGCTTTTATGATCAAGATAATGATATTTCTGAAATTTACCTATTCTCATTGGAAAAACTGCAAAGTAGAAACAAAACAACATATGATTCAAAAGAAGCATTTATAGACACAGCAAAATGCATCTGCTGAATGCTTGCAATCTCTTAATACCATCTGTGATGAATGCATCTATCAATGACTTGTCTGCACTTCGACAGCTAGAAGTAAACTGAACTATTGAGTTTACATTCCCTGTATTTATACTGCCATCTACATTGCCAGAATATTCTGGAAATTCTTGAAACTTTTAGAAACTACTACAAAGTTCTCCTTCAGCATTGAGTTGCTGAATCTGTTGGGAATGTAATGGAAAATAGGTTAGTTTTAAAAACCTTGATGTACAGGTCACAAAAACAAAGTTTGAAGGGAATAATAGTCATTTGCTTTGCTTTCTAGACAAAAGTAGTTAGGAAATAACACTTACCGATCAAAGGTAAAAAAAAAAAGTAAAGATTTTTTTACACAGTGTTGTTATGTGTTCTCCTTTCCTAAGAGAAATACTCTTTCCCCAAGACAACATATATGACCATAAATGTTGTTTTAAATTAAAAGAAAATGATTAAATCAAAACCTTCTATTATTTAAGATACATAAATAATTTATCAAATTAAAATAAAATGATTACATTAATATAAAAAACCAAGTAAATAAATAAATCAGTTGACATTTTCATCGCAATCAAAGTTTTTCTCATCAGAAAACTCCAAACCATTCCAGAGTCTGGACATTTCAACTTGATCAACACTCACTTTGCACAGATCAGAGAGTTGTCTTTGCAGACATGAATTGGCCTCTCCACATCACATGACTTGTATCAAAGGTCCTCTTTCACAATTCTTCTAATAGAGTGCCTAGAAACATTGAATTTTTAGAAATGACATTAATTGACTTTCCAGAGTTTTTATCAATAATTTTCTGCACCTTTCATACAAATTTGGATAAAGAAAGCTTTAATTCACTATAAAATATTCTACAATAAAGTATTATTATCAAAAATGTAATATTTAATCACCTTTTTGACAATCTGGTTTGGTGGTACTTAACATTTTTAAGAATGATACAAGATCTTGTCTAAAATCTTTTGATATTTTCACATCTGCATATGTTCATATTTCTGTATTTTACAAAGAGCTTTAACAAAAAGCAAAAACCACATCACTTTAACATCTTCCAAAAGCAGCAACACCAAAAATGGGTAACACATGTATCAAGAAGATAATAATGGTATAATCAAACTATTAGCTTTATACTAAATTTCAAACAAAAGATTTGGAAAGAATTATAAGAGCAATAACTGAAATTCAGAAATTTAATTTACTGAAAAGGAATTTTTTAATCTTTTTAGATTTTTATAAATTTCAACCAACAGTAATAGTGCTTGGCCAAAGGACACTCAATGTGTATGCATGGAAACGATTAATTTTACCATAAACATAGGAATGTGCAGTATCTTTAGCATGAGAGTGTGCAGTGCCTTTAGCATGAGAGTGTGCAGTAAGTGTCTTTGGCATAGGAGTGTGCAGTAAGTGCCTTTTTTACCATGGGAAAGTGCTATATGTGCTTGTAGTACAGGAAATATTAGAGGTATAACATTTAGGAATTTGAAGTCTAATTTCCTGAAAAACTGTCTTAAAAGAAATATTTTATAAATTTCAGCCAACAGTAACACTGTTTAGTCAATGAATGCCAAATGTTACCTGCATGGAAAACACCAATCTCACTCTTCTCATTTTGAGGATATAATTAATCTCAGAAACTTGTCTTTGGTAACTGATAACTTCTGTTCCATTTTTTTTCAATTGTTTTCCTCAGAGCTTCAATAAATATGCCAGTGTTTTTTAAAGATTATTGACATAAATTTCTTGAAATAACTGTAAAAATGAGACCAAAGAAAATGCTTCTATTTCAGGTGAATCTTGCTACTAGTTTAATTGATGCAAGTGTTGTGTATGGTAACAGTGAAGTGTGGGCCAATGCACTACGTGACTGGCATACAGGGAAACTCAAAAGCAGCGACCAGATCTCCCAGTTCCCAGCCATGAATGAATACCGCTTACCAATTGGAAGTTTTCCATTCTCCAACAGTGATATATATCCAGATCCCACCAAATATTGGCGTTAGTATTATTTTTAATCAATTCCTTTTTATTATTAAAACAAAATAAACCTATCAAATATTACATACCAATTTGATTCCAGTATCTTCTGTACCATGTTCCTTCAGGATGTATCCAGTCATAGTTCTCCACAACTTCCTATCTGTTGCAGTCCATGTTCTGCTCTCCCTTTACACAAGTTTGTTAGATAGGTTACATGCTGTTTCTATCTAGTCCTGGGCATGACGATAAACTACATCTGGCAGCAAAAACCTCTGAGCAGGAGATTGGAGGTTTTGAGGAGCTTGGAACCACTTCTTAATTGCTGTTGTTCCCAGGTCCACCCTGATACTGGGTGGTAGCACCTGTTAGGGTCCCAGCTATGGGCAAATAGTGACCCACCTCAAACAAAAACAAAACATTATGAATGTGCAAAAATAAATTTTTATAGTAAAAATACCAGCAGTATATTTTCATATTAAAAAATACCTGCTTATAGTAAAATTACCAACAATGCATATAGCAAAATGACCAACAATACATTTTATTTGCAGTTGAAGGCATACAATTGCATTCAAATTATTTTGATTTCAGCATTAAATAACCCATAGAGGTTAATACGCTGCTAAACAAAATCAACCAAAGCAAAATATAACTTCAACAAAACTATGACATAAATCACACATATCACCACCTCTACTAATTATCACCACACAATCCTCTACCATGTATTCAGTTGTGAAAGCAGAATAACACAGATCATATTTTTATTACTTCAAAGCTCCCAAGAAAATTAAATTTTGGCACCAAATGACTCATAAGGAGTTGATATGCCATTAAACAAATCAAATCTGTTTCTTTCTGTCTGTATTCACTTCAGTATGTCCTTTGAGTGTCAAAATCTCCATGCCTGACTGACAGGAAAAAGTCAGAATAACCTCTCAAAGAAAACGTTTTTCTTTTTTGTCTGTATTCCTGATAGAAAATATTGTAACTATTTACACTAATACCTCAGTAGATGAAATAAAGTGTTCAGTTCAAAATTCCAATATATGTCACCTGCAGAAGGCCAGATCGTACAATGGCCAACACATTGTGAATATGACAATAAAGATGAAGACAACAGCCTGAACAATATAAATAGTGTAAATGTTTTTCTCATTGAGACTTCTTCAAATTTATATCTGCTAGCATCAGTTTTGTACCCAAAATGTAAACAACAGTAATTTTTAGTGGCTATAATAATTAACTCAAATACATGGACCCACTGATAATAATGCTTATTGTAATAAGAAATAATGTCAGATAAAAAAAACTTTAAAAAATCTCCAATTTGTTGTTTGCATCTTGGGCTTTTTCCCTTGCTGATGACTTTGTCTTATTACAGTTGATCCTTAGTCTTTTCTTGCTTTCCTTTACTGCTCTGTCTTGGAAGTCCTGTAGTATTTAAACAAAAATGGTTGTGAATATTATTGAAGGCAATATATAAAATAAAGAAATCAGTATTAACAACATGTAATCTTAATATTATAGGAATCAAATTCATATATATATATTTTTCAACCAATAAAATCCCATCAATGAAGGTTTGTTTGATAAACAATTATGATAAGGGCAGATACCACCAAAATAATTGCAGACTTAGTTTTAGACATACCACATGTTATTATTGGACCATTTAGAAAATAACTCCCTTCACTATTCCTGCAAATTTGAGAAAAAGATTTTTGCAAGGCTGTGTGAAATTATTTCCTTATGAAAACCTTTATTAAAAAAGTTCACACCTCTATGTGAAACTAGATTTTGAATTCATTTATGGATATAAAAATAGAAGCCTACTGCTTCTCAAAGCTTAAAACAATTTTGGAGGCCAGTTTGATCTACAGGTGCATACACCCACACACACAATAGAAGATAGACAGCCAGCAGCTACTGACTAAGGCCTTGTTAACACACACAATAAAAAGATTAACCAGCAACTGCCTACTAAGCTTTTGTTTACGTACTCACAAACACATTAGGCTGTCATAAATTAAGTCACTTCACAAATTTCACACTGCACTGATAACACTTAATTACTTTATAAAACAAATTTCACTGTAAGAAAATTTTTTATTGTGAGTATATATTTCTGAAAAGAATATATGAATGTTATTTCAACTGACATTCTGTTTAAACTTTTCTTTCAGAAAATAACCTTTTTTATGGCTCCTTTAAAAGATGTGTTGTTGCTGTTGTTAAATCTTTGGAATCCCGATAATCAGATAGGAACAAAAACCTGAGTAGACAGAATCAACAGTTGTGATCAACAATGTTTAAAGAATATTTCTCCAATAATATCAAGCCAGTTCTTCCATATAATATATACAAAATATCTAGCATTCTTCTTTTTCTATGTGCCATGGGCAATCATGGTTCACCACAATTTCTTATCCTTGGTAGCTCTTAGTAAGGATTGTCTTTTTGCTATCTTTTCTAAAGCCTGCTCTGCCACTCATTTACACAAGCTTGTTAGGTAGATGACTTGCTACTTTCCTTCATCCTTCTTGTCTTAAATAGGTCCTGTGAGCATCAAATTTTATAAGCTCTAAAATCACTATGTGGCCCAGAAAATTCAAATGTCTTTTTCTGATTCTACATATAAACGTCCTTTTTGTTTCCATTTTCCTTAAAACTTTGTTGTTGCTCACATGTTCAGTCCATGGTATTGTCAACATCCTTCTGTAGAGCCACATTTCTGTTGCCTCAAGTCTCTCCTTTGTCTGTAAGGAGATTGTCCCACTTTCTCTGGCATGTAGGAGGACTAATATTACATAACAATTCAGTACTCTTTCTTTTGTTTCTAACAAAATTTTCATGTTCCTTAATACTTTGCTTAGCTTTTGGAAGATGTCTTTTACTATTCTAATGCATCTCTGGATTATGATGTCATATTTTCCATCTTCTATTAAAACATTTTCTAGATATTTGAAAAAGTTTTTTTTACCAGTTTAGAAAGAGGATCCTGTTTTTAATATTGATATAGTGTCAAATCAGTCCTTGGATTAGCCAAATCAAATAACTCTGTATAAGACACTTAGGTATTATCTACAAACGTCAAATTTGAAATGTGGTTATTTGCATATGTTTTAGTTTTGTATGAAATTTTTTGGAAACACCTGAATGAAAATTTGAGTTTGCTAATTATCTTAAATGAAAAATAAATGTATGTTAAATTTATTAATATGTATGAAGTTTTGTTCTTTTAATTTAAAATGTATATATCCATTTGTTCTTTATTTAAGTCTTTTTGTATATGCAAAACACTTAAAACTCATAATTCTGTAAAAGTCAGGGATTGATATGACACTGTATCAATATTATATAGAGAGGAGCCCCTTTTCTAAAATTGAAAGAAAAAGTTTTTGATTCTGACAAATGTTGCTGTCTAAGGGAGGTCTAAAGAATGCTAATCCACAAAAAATTTTCCATTTTTATAAGAGAACTATTGGTATATTGGACTGCAAACAAATATTGAATAACGATAACAGCAAACAAAATGAAGACTTGAGAAAAAAACATATTTTATTTTCGTTAAAGAAAATAAATCGACGAAAATAAAGTTATAGTGCACTAGGCAAAAAAAAAATGTCTCTGCATTTTCACTTATTGGGTGAGAAGAGTGTTGCCCTGAAAAGGATACATTATTGTATATCATTGCTGCTGGCAAGGATAGCTGGAGTATTGGGAGCTGTAGGCCTAGTGGAGATGATGATGGCTGGCTGTCAGCTGCTGGAACAGATACTACACTTTGATCATCTGGGCTGCAGACAATTCCCTTTTTTTTTTTAATCCTGAATCAGTCTTAGAATGCCAAGTTTATTTTCGTTAAAGAAAATGCATCAACAAAAATAAGGTTGCAGTGTACTGGGCAAAAAATGTCTCTGCATTTTCACATAGAGGGTGATAAGACTGTTGACCTGAGAAGGACAGTTTTTGTAGTCATTGAAAAGTGTTGCCCTGAAAAGGATACATTATTGCATATCATTGCTGCTGGCAAAGACTACTGGAGCCATTGGTCAGCTGCCAGAATAAATATGGTATTTACTCTGTCTCCCCACTAAGACGAGTTGTGACAAAAGGTCTTTTTTAAGGTGGGGTCCCAAGTGTGTGCACTTGGGCTGGGAACAAAAATTGCCCACAGCCCCTGCAACCATCAGTTGCATTGGGCTCAGTGTGAGCACCAATCCCTCTTGCTGATGCAATGAGAGGGCATGGCCTCAGACAGCTCCTCTCAGTATAATTTTTATCAGTTGCAACTCTGTCCTTTGATGGAGTCACCCCTGAGTGCACTCTGCCCAAGGACAAAGACGCAACTGAGAGATGATAAATAGAGCATTACAAACTCCTCAAGAGGAATTTACATGCTTTTTATTTTTCAAGCATAGCTTAGATGTGGTACAAGGCCAAAAGTATGGGACACCCAGTGAGGATCGAACTCACTACTCAGTCGTAATTGTTCTAGCGAGACAAGCTTGCTAACCATTACACTGCCACAGGGTGCCCAGCTGCCAGAACAAATACTCTGGGCCACAGAATTGTACTTTTTCATTGCTTTGAGGTCTTTTTATATCATGAATCATTTTTACAACAATCACTGGTTAAACTTTTTCTTCCAGTTATTTTTAAAAAATGTAGACATGCCAACAAGATGCAACAGAAGCACTACATTACGTAGTGTTATTTTTTTTTTTTTTTTTTTTTTATTTGGCTAAGCTTATACTGCAAAATGTTTTATGAATAATTCTTTTACATATGTATGAATTGTTTCTTAAAATGACTAATTTCAGAATTTGGAGACCCGAATTCACATGAAAATCCTGCCCTCCTTACATTAAGCGTTTTGTTTTTCCGTTGGCATAATCTTTTGGTAAAACAAGCTGCAGATGCCAGTTTAAGCAAAGAAGATTTATTTTATAACGCTCGATCCAAAGTCATTGCAACTCTACAGGTGAGTCCCAAATAAATTCTTTCAAAACCCAATGTTTAAGTTATCAAATAATTATGGTTGTATTTCTTTATTTAATATACACTGGCAAGAAAGTGCATTCCTATAATTTTGCAATGTAATATTTATGAAAAAATAAAATTGTTATTATAACACTTTGGAATAATTTTTAACAACCCCTGAACCAAGTAAATACTTATAGAATCACATATAAATGAGCAGTATTTATCTATCCATGAACCAAATAAATTCTTATAGAATCACGTACCAATGAACAATATTTATCTATCCCTGAACCAAATAAATTCTTATAGAATCAGATATGAATGAACAGTATTTATCTATCCCTGACTGTTGTAACCTAGGGAAGGTTACTGAATAGAATAATCAAACAAAGGTTGGTAATGAATGATAATGCTTAGGACAAGAACAACATGTATAAGATTTGCCAGCAGCACATAGAAGTAGTAGTCAACTGCTAGAAATGAGTCAAGTAAATTTCACAATGAATCTCCAACTGCAGGCCAACATACAATATTTACTACTGTGTTTATAGGAATGGAGACATAGACATTATCGTCCATAGTTATGCTACAGCACTGACCCAAGTAAATGTTTATAGAATTGCATATAAATGACCAATATTTATCTATCCCTGAACCAAGTAAATGCTTATAGAATCACTTATAAACAACCAATTTATCCCCAAATAAAATGGCAATAGATTTTTTTTATATTTAGACATTATTTTAAATTTTAATCCTAAATCATAAGCCTAGTGTATTAAAACATTGATTCATTAATTTGGTGACATAATAATTTTGAGCTTGGTCCCTGGACAGGACAGTGTATGCCTCAGTTCAATGAAAAGAGGGCAAGCAATAACTGAGCAGTACTAAGATTAAAAACTAGACGACATATCCATAGACATGGGCAGTGAAATGAGAACAGTCTACTCCTGTCAATTAAATAAAGGGTTAATTTCAGAATTCTCTGTAGGTTACCCAGATTGACATACACCCACCTGATGAAGGCTGGAGAGCACAACAGCTGAAACATTGTGATAACAAAAACAAAGATGAGGACAATATGTAAATGGTGTAAATAATGATGACTCCTCTTTATCCCAGGAATTCAAATAGAAATAATTCAGTTGTAATCATATTCCATTTTGGCATTGCTAAGAAGCTAGTGCACTAAATAATATTGTTCAGGTGTTTATGAACTACCTGGATTCTACCCAATTATCTAGGTGTAAGAAGCTTGGTAAATTTTTTTTGGGGGGGGATGTTTTGTTGGAATATGGTATCAATGGTAACTATGTTATAAGGCAATGTGTTGTGTGTGTGTGTGTGGATAAAGGAGGGATGTAACGCATTTGAGAACATTCAAATACCTGAATTCACTATGGTGTCTGGATGCTTCAGTATTTAACAGACAAAAAAATAATGTTTCTATATATGATTCTCTGCCCAAATACAACAAAAATGACCCATTTTTAAAGATATTAATAACAAGCAATGAAAAATAGATTGTTTACAATGTGAAACAAAAAGGTTCTGGGTAGGTAAAAACAAAATAAAATAGCTTTACTAGGTTGTCTGACTGATATCACATAATATCCCAGCCATACTACAATATCATGGGTAGGATATATTAAAGATCTCTAATTTTTAAATTGAAATTCTGGTCAGAAAATAAGTATATAATAACTTGACTCTTGGTGTCAAATTGCAAAATTAAACATTAGTAATCATTATACTATATCACTAAACACATGAATTGCTTTCTGTTGTGCAATCATCAGTCACATTTTGGCTACCAAGTTCAATAATAAAGATTGTTCCGACAAATTCTTGAATACTCTTTATTATCATTTTTCTTTTTACAGAAAATAATTTTATATGATTGGCTTCCTCTGCTGCTAAATGAAACAATTGAACCATATAAAGGTGAGAAATTTATAATAATATTGTAATGTAAAAGTAATAAAATAAAAAATGTCAATGTCCTTTTTTTAACACATAAAACATGGCACAGCATGTTTTTGTTTGTGTCAAAGAATGTAGGCCAGTAAACAACTACTCTTTCATATAGACCCGTGATTTATTGCATAAGCATAAAGTTCTGGCACAAGGCCCTAAAAAAAAAGGATTAATTGGTTGAGGCTGGTCAACCCTATCTTATACCTAGTTAATCCGATTCACAATCCATTCATTCATTACAATTTACACAACCACCACAAGAACTCGCCCATCATCATTCACTCCTACATATACCACAATACCACATATGCACAGGGAACCTACAAAAAAAAAAAAAAAAAACACATGACATAAAAATTCTTGAATATAAAATTATATATAAAAGTTTATTGATGATAAGCAATGAGTGGGGAGGGAATGAACCCGAAACTAAATTAAATATAACAAAACACAAAAATAAAAATAATTGATGTTAGTAGGACCTATCCAACCCTCAAAAAAGAAATGAGAGAGACCACTGTATTCTGTCTTCAGACAAAATCAAGAGGCTCTCTCACTAAGGGAGAGGGAAAAGATAAAATCAATATGGCTATAGGGGAAAAAAACTGACCTAGTCGAGATGAAAAAATAGGAGCCAAAAACAAACTGGAGAGGTCGGGAGTCTCAGCTTGGATCATAACCAAAGAAGAAGCGGGAAACAGGTCAGGAACAACACTTACCCACATTAACTAGGTACACTAGAAGGGTCTATCCTAACCAGTGGAGGGCTACACAGGAAACTGCCTTGATGTAACTTAGGGAGACATAATAAGAAAATCAAGGCTACCCCTGTTCATGTGAATTGGGCTTACCGCAGTCGCCCACCTTTCGCTAAAATCTGTCAATAGCAAACGCTTTCTATCAGATCTGATCTTCATCTTGAGCTGATGCTCAAAGAATCTGACCAGATCCTGATGAGAATAGCATTTACATTGCAAGATTTCCCCCTTCAGCGTCATCCAAATCACCATTCAGGGTTGCTGAGGTAATCAACCACTGATGCCCAAGACCAAAACGAGCGAAACTCATCCTCTGACAAGCCAAGCCGGGCATGTGGTGGATCCTTCATGACCCCCTCCACTAGTTCATGATAGATGACTCTCCTAGGCCGTGAAAAGTCACTGGACCTAGGAATGACCCTCAGGGCTGATCGACAGTGAAAGAGGAAACTCTATTGATCCCAGAGACAGGAGTGATAGTAAAATAAGGGAAAGCAGCCCTTACACTCCCTGCCAAAATCAAACCCCCATCAATGTACAGCATAGGAAAGCCAGCCTTGGCAAATTTGTGACTCTCCAAGTGTGGCATCCATAACTCCCCATGATACAGAAATTCTCTGTTGACATAATGCTTGCATCCTGCCCATAAGACAGAAGAGAGCAAGTGTTCAATCACCTTCTTACATTCCTTACAGAGAGGAAGTACAGACAAGCGGTAAAGGACAAGAGAAAAGATATACATGGCACACACCTCAGCCCTGCCCTTCAAGGACAACCTCTTTCACTGCCAAGTCTTGACTGCTGTGCTGACCTTCATCTCTACTTCTGACCAATTTTTCTCCAGCTGGAAGTCAAGTCCAAACCAGACTCTGAGAATGCAGACAGGACTGTCTGTCCAACCAAAGAGTCCCAGAAGATTAACCTCCTTCCAGACGCACCTAACTACAAGCCGGAAGACTTGTTGTTGTTAATCTTGAACCCCGTAACCTTTTCATACCATTCAAGTGCCTTCAGTACCACCTCAATGTCACTGTTGGATAATACAAAAGTAGATACATCTTCAGTGTACATGGAAACACTGGTTCAAGTCCCACCAGGAACAGCGTTTCTATGTAGGGCTGGACTGCATGCCCTGTTTCTCAGTCGGCGAGGGAGAGGCTCTAACACCAAAGCATGAAGTAGGGACAACAGTAGACAACCCCAACAAACCAACCAAGACAGCACAAAAGTGTGCAACCACCTTCTGTTCACCTGTACAACAGCACTGGGTGAGCAATACAGGAGGCTTATCCACCAGTAGAAGTCTGTTTTGAATCCGGCAGAAAGCAGGACAGCAACCAGGTCGTAATGGTCAACCCTATCAAATGCCTTGAACTGATCCAAATTGAACAGCATAGGCTGCTCCTCATCCTTTCCTACCTCTAGTATCATGTGGATCAGATGCAGGTTGCTCTGAATTATTCAGGCATTCACAGTACAAGTCTGCTCAGGTCCCAACAGAATCTCAGCAACTGACTGCAAATGCTCCATCAGGATCTTGGCCAAAATCTTTAACTCTGTGTTTATCATTTAAATCCTGTTCAACACCCTTGTCCTTTTACAACAGCATGATCACGCTTGTGGAGATCTGGTCGGGGACGGACCCCTGGTGGAACCAGTTGTTGAACTTAATAGTCAAAATCAGAACAAAGATGTGTGAGAGCCTCAAGTACAATTTATAGGGCAAACCATCCAGGTCTAGAGACTTGCCTCTACTCACCTTCTTCAATACCATGTAGACTTCACCCTCTGTGATCTCCCTCTCACAGCTAGCCATTTCAGTCAGCAAAAGCTGAGGAAAGTCAACCAAATATCTGTGAAACTCTTTGTCACAGAGACCAGGCTCCTTGGTAAACCAGCTCTTGAAATGCCTCACATATATTGTCAGTCAACTGACCTCTCGAATTTAGGAACTGGAAACTCAACGGATCTCTTCCTTGCATAATTCTGCACCCATGTTCACAGCTTCGGAAGACATCTTGCTTAACTTATGCCTAATTGCCTGACCCTGGTACACTTGCTAGCCACACGCTTCAGGGCCTCCCTAGCTAGGCCTATATCTAAGTGATCCCTCCAACCTCTGTCCAGGAAAGACTATCCTTGAGGGCCTTCAGCTTGTTAGCCTTATTTAGTGCAAACAGTTGGCTAAATTCGGTGGTAAAGGACCTAATCCTATCTTTAAGCCTCTCCCACTACCTATTTCCAATAACCACACTCACTAGTTCATGCTTTACTAAGGTAGTCAGGTGTTCCAGCAAAGGCAGATTAAACTTCCAGTAGCCAGCTGTTCTTGGCCTACAATCTAACGTCGTCTGTGGTCCGAATAACCTAACCAATGGAATGTGGGACAATCTAGCAGATATATGTTGGCCCTTCTGACTAACATTCTATCCAGGTAGCTAGCCACCTAGGTAGACAGCCACCTAAGTGCCCACATCCACATCTCCACCTCTGGGTGATTGACCTGGTATATATCAATGAGACCAAACTTGCCAATCAGATCAACCAAGCTATGATCGCCTGATCACCCATTAGCTACCTGCGTCCTGTCTAACTTGGGGTCCAGGATGGCCTTCCATTCCCCCTTTAAGACTAAGCATGTTGAATCCACCAGGAATGGCACCAGCTGTTGAAAAAAAATGAGACATGCTCTTCTCAGTCATTGAGTGCTTAAACTGCAGCAATCTGTAATTAACCACTTTTCACAACAATATCGGACATGATCAGCCAGTCCTTGGCATCACTGTGAACAAGGGTACGCTTAACCAACAAAGAAATACCTCTGACCTCATATGCTGAATAGATGACAAAGTTGTCAGACAGCATACGAGCATCAACGTTGCAAACAAAGTGAGTTTCCTTGATTGCAGCAACATCCATACCGAAAGACAAGGTCACAAAGCAGGCTCCTCGATTTGGGAGTTGCATCATCAATTTTCGCTGGTGACACAGGGACAGATTGGGACCTGGCTCTGACCATTTCCTTCTCCTTCCCAGCCAGTTTTTCTCTTTTGACGGGCATCTCTTCTTCCACTGCCTCCTCCTCTTCCCTGCCCCTCTTCAAAGGGGATTACCATGGTGGGGGCATTTCATCAGTCTCCATATCAGCATCCACTTCCCATTGCTGTTTCTGCTGCTGCTGTTTCTACTTCTGTTGTTGTTGGTGGTGGCCTTGTTTCTGTTGTTGTTGTTCCTTTTGTTTCTGTTGTTTTTGTTGTTTCTGTTAATTTTTCACATATTGTTGGTGATCTTTTTGTTGTTGCTGGTCTTGTTTCTGTTGTTTTACCTGATTTTTTGCCTGTTGTTGTTCTTGTTGTTTCTGCTTGGGCTGTTCTTCTTATTGCAGCCCTCTTTGCAGTTGAGGCAGCGGATGGCGCTGCTTTTCAGGCTCTGCCCTCTCCTGAGGCTGTTGTTGCTACTGATGTTAAGGGATTGATGAATTCCATCCTTTCTTTCCCACCTCCATCCATGCCACATCTGAATGTTTACTGGACACATCTGCTGTTGTTCCCATTACTGTTGCTGCCTGGCTAGACTGAGGCACTGCTCTTTTGCCGAGACATACTTTCAACATGTATCCCAAAGCACCACATGCCCAACAGTAAGGATGACAGCCTTCTATCATGACAGACATCATTTTTTTCCCTGCACATCTGTACATTTGGGATCTCACCAAAACTCTTTCTCGTCAGTATCACTTGTAGGACAGTCTTCCATGGCAATTCCAGTCTTGCTGTGTAATGCAGTCATTTCTTTCACCTGACCAAATTGTGCAAAAAAAATCCCTACCCTATCTGCAGTAATATCCACAGGCACTCCATAGACAGTGTTTTTTGTCAGTCTCATCACCAAATATTCTGTTTGAAGGCAGACCGACTTTGTAGTCAGGGTACTCCCTGCCAACATCTTTGCCTTGTCCTCGGTCAACAGCATTATGTTCCATAGAGCATTCATCATCCTTGCCAATATCTTGGGTCTGATTTTGAGGCTCTTCAACACCTCTTCCATTGTTTTCCTGCTAACCCCCAAGAAGTCTCAGAATTGCTATGTTGATTGTCAGCAGGAAGATGGTCCTTGTTTTGGCGGCATCTAATGCCTCTGAAATTGTGAGCAGTTCATTTCCTTTAGTGAACTCTAAATATTTTTCTTCTAAGCTATCATAATAGCTAGAGTCTTTTTTTGCCCTATTCTCAGCCCTGGCTGTTTTTTGAGGTGGTGACACATTTTTGATTTGTATTGCGAGTGAATCCAAATTTTCAGTCATGGTGGGCCAAGCCACCACAACTGGACAAAGGAAAAGTCCACTCTCTGCAGTTATAGATTATTTACATATTACAAAAAATACAACAAACTGTTCTCATAAAGAAAAAATTTAAAGTTTTAGACAAACTTTGTTTTTTTATTGTTTTCGTTTAGGTTTTTTTTTTTGTAATTTAAAGTTATTGAACATCACTAAAAAAAAACAAATGAAACTTGGGAGGTGGGTAAACGCATAAGAAGAGAAAAATAAAGCTGAAAATAGAAAGTTCAAAAAGCTTTCTCAAATAAAACAAAAAGTTAATGAACAACAATAAAATTAAACTCAGTAGGAGTTAAAAAAAATCACAAACAATAAAGCTCAAAATAAAATGCAAAAATAGTTTCTCAAATAATATAAATAGAAAAGAAACTTAACAGTTCAGAAGGTAACAAATCCCAAATTGTCATCAAACAAACTTATTCTTGACTCAGACTTTCCTGTAGAATCATGTGCTGTTCATATGACCAAAGTGACATTAGACAATACATCAACAAGCAGCACAAGAATTACATTTTTCCTTTCTAATAATACTAGAATCTTACGTATTATAAAACGCAGATTGTGTGTGTGTGTGTGTCTGTACGTTTATATATTGGATCGGATTTCCTACATTTTTCAACCAGTTTCAACAAAACTTCACAGGACTATGTAAAATTACCTTGCGGCGGTTCTGACAGTGCCAAAAATTGGAAAAACACAATTGTTTTTGCACGAAATCAATTTGAAAACATGATTAAGAGGCATCACGAGAATGAAAGGGGGACAACTCATATCAAGTTTTACTTATAAAACCCAGGTTGGTTGTTTGTGTGTGTGTGTGTTCATTTATATATGGGATCGGATTTCCTACATTTTTCAACCGATTTCAACAAAACTTCACTTTTTTTTTTTTTTTTTTGGCAGGTAGTGTTTCCTATTGTCTTATACACTTTTTTCTTTATTTTTACATTCAGAATGCTTTAAAAATTCCATTTAAAAGACAATTGTTTATAATAAAATTCTATTCAATCGGTAGACTCATAATGATTGAAAACAATGTTTTTGTTTGAGTTTGACCAATTCGTAAAAAAAAAAAAAAAACTAATTAAGACATGCGTCTCAGTCAACCGTAAACAATAATCTTTGTCAATTTTATTTTTCAGTCTTTATGATGGTCGATACTTGATCTATCTCTTACTGTTACATCCCTGGGCTCTACTGCTAGTACTTTATAAATTTAATTGTAAATTTAAACTAAAAATTATAGAAGCCATTTACAATCATCTTAATCATCCATAAATAAAAGTAACTATTGTGTGAGATCCTGCATGTTTAATTCATATAAAAAAGATATTATTCCAAACATGTATTTTTTACTATTCCTAAGATATTCTTACACATTGATGTTACATAACTCGTAGCATTAAGGTGCATTTGTTTAGTTAAAAAAAAAAAAAAACTTTCAAAAATAATATCTTCTAAAAACACAGTTTTCTTTTCTCAGTCTCCTGATGATTTGTGTGAGTTGAAACCTTGGGCCAACACAACATGAATTTTAGCCAATTTATCAATACACAACAAATTTGTGAAAAAATTTGTTCATTATTAAAAAAAAAATGGATCATTATAATAGACACAATTAATTTGCTGCCCAAATATACCAATTTTATATTTGGTATACTAGCCCTAAAATCTGACTAAAATGTCCAGTCTCGTTTTTGGGAGTGTGATTATTAATGGATTATAGGTGGAAACAAATTCATGGGTCATAGGAAGAAATCAATAATTTTTACCAAATTCTTTTAGAAACCTATAATTAATAGTGGATTCTTGTAGAAACTGATATAAGTAGATTTTTATTTTAACTGTAATAATATTAAATTTTACAGTGAGCATTAATGGATAAATAAGTAATTTGTTATCCATGTTCAGAGCTTAAAAAATTTGCCATTTCCATGTTACATATATATTTTGTTAATCATTTCATCTCAAGTAAAGCACTGAAGCCACTAAGACACAAGAAGTTACTAAGTATGAAAGATTATGTCAAAAAGAAAAACTTTATTAAGGAAAGAACAATAAATTAACAAGAATTAACAAGATAACAATTGATATTGTATTTAAGTTACTGAAAATCAGAGATGGAAGGCCAGAGGCTGGAAGAGAGTTCAACAAGCAAGAAGTGTGAGAAAAGAAACAGTTAACATAGAACTTATGATTACATCTAGCCATTTCAGCTATAAAATGATGAGACCTAGCTGCCAATCTAGCACTGCACTTAAATTCATAAAGTCTAGGTACCAAAAAGTAAAACTCATCAAAACAATTACATTGAAATTATTAATAGAAAGGCATAGTAAATTTACATTACAGTGGTGGGAAAGTGACTGAAGCTGAGATACCAGCTCAGGACCAATAGAATTGCAGCCTATAACATCATTCCATCTTAAGAATGGCAAAATGAAGCACTGATTAAGTGTTAATAGGAAAATATGCCTAAAAAAGGCTGAATTAAATTTTCATTTTAGTAAAAGTTTATATACACTGAAACTCGCAAAATTAGTTAAATATTTACATTGTTTGGACTGTTGTCCTCATCTTTATGGTATGTGGAACTGGACAATCTGCCCCAGTGGATGAAATAAAGGGTTCAGTTTGAAATTCCAATCACCTGAAGAAGGCCAGAGCATATAACGGCCGAAACGTCCTGAACATGACAATAAACATGAGGACAATAGTTTGAATAATAATTACTTACACCTCATTTCAGAAATATAGACAGAAAATAGGTAAACTAATAACTGAAAAATAAGCCTAAATTGAACCTATTTTTGATTGGACAGAAATGTTTTCTTTTTTTTCTGATTGGTCAGTAAAGATGAGTGACAAAGTGCTCTTGCTATTCATCTCAAGATCCAAAGCAGGATCTGTAATCTAATCAATCCTGACCAGGCATCCCGACTTCAGTCACTTTCTCATTGATGTGACATGGCTTCCCTCTGTCTTTTCTACAAATATTTTCATGGCAACTGTTCTGATGAGCTTTTTTACCTGGTGCCCCAACTACATGAATATAAGCGTGCTTCTAGATTGGCATCTACATCCCAACAGTTTACTGTTCAAATAGCTAATTGCAACTGCTACTTCTACTCCAACAGTTTCTTTTCTTGCATTTCCCGCCTGTGGAACTCTTACTATTTACTTGCTTCCCTGATAACTACAATCTTCAAAAATGTAAATGCAATATCAATCACCATTTTCTGTCTTCTTGAATCCCATTCATCTTTTGTGAACCGGTGCTATAGAATTATATAAAGTATTAGGTTGACGTTAAAAAATACATCAAAAAACGACATTATTACGTCATTATTTTTGCACCAACCTAATAACAGAAACAACCTCACTTGAGGCCTACCAATAGCAGAAACAACTAAATTGTATAGTATATGTAACTTAAAGCGAAAATGATATAATTAAAATGTTAACATTCCACACTGTTTCAAACAAAAAGTTTGGAAGGAAACTCCCATCACTACTGGAATGAGCTATAACAGCTACTGGACTTGAAAAACTTATTTTCTTGAGACATTATTTTAAGAGAACGATTTTATAAATTTCAACCAAAACCAGTACTGACTGCTCAGTTGCTGAATGCCAAATGTTTCCATGTATGGAAACTGTTAATATTACTATTACAATCCTACTTTTACACAGAATTTGTTTGAACTAAAGATAGTTTAATGTTGTTGGCTACATATTTTTTAAAAACTTAATAGTATTAATACACTCAAAAATTTCAAATGTATTCTTGATGATACACAGCAAAAAACAACATTAATATTCCCTAATAATACAGATTTGCAGAAGTCATTCGAAAATTTTACAAGTTTCTTTTATAATGTTTATTTTTAATGTCATGAATTTTGAATGGAAATTTTTTTGTTTGTTTGTTGCTAGGATACAATCCAAATGTTGATCCTGGTCTCTCATCTCTATATGATGCTGTAGCAATGAATTATTATTTAACCTTGATACCCCCAATCTTGATGCCAAGGTAAAATATGATTTTATATACTTATATGATAAACACTTGGGTTTTTTTAACTTGATACACTGTCTAAAAAGTATCCAAAAATTTTGAACAACCTTAGAATGGGTTTTACAGCTTGGTAACTTGGCAACCAATCATGGCAAATGCACAAATAAACTCTTGTGCTTTTATTCAGACAGCAGCAAGATTCTATTGTGTGAGCTTGTGTGTTGTGTTACCGTTGCACTCATCATGACAATGGGTTAAGCAAGCATATGACTGAAAACCACTTTTTACCTCTGTTCAATGAACAGATGTTTTATTGATAGTAGATGGATGAGCCCATGTTTCAATAACAGGTGTAGAGAAGGTTAGTCAGTCTTTCTCTACAATAAAATGCTGCAGATGACTAACTCTCTATAGAAGGAAGTAACAAAAGATAATGGTACTCCCCCTTTACCACTCTTGTTACTTCCTCTTATAGAGAGTTAGTCAGCAAGGAGAGTACTTTGAAGAGAAATGAGGTGCCATTGCTATAAGTAGGCTATCTTTCTTTTCATCTATATAATAAATGTGAATGTCAGTGTGTCACACTTTTTCAATTTTACTCCTGCAGGCTTTAGCCTAACATATACCATTTTGGATCAATTCTACTCCATGAGCAAATTAAAAACATTCTGGGCCAGATCCAGATCTGGAGCCACAATCCTGAAATTTTGGATTCCCAAGTTTTTGTTACTATAATTGTTTTTGGTGAATTTGTTTTTTTGTTTTTTTGTGCAGTAACAAGTTTTATAACTTGGAAATAAATTTGGAATAATTGAAACTAATTGCGAAATCCATAAAAGTCGCTCATGTAAAGTAAGGACCTATGTACATCAAACCGTCTTTAAATTAAGTGATGGCAGAAGAATTATCATTGAACTTTTAAAAGGTAAGCTTAAATATTAATGCAATACTTAAATGCAGCGATGAATTTTGAGTTCTTTAGTTTATTGTTGCATCTCCTCCTCCCTACCTATTGTGATGAACACCCAATCATGACTCCCAATAGTGTGGCTTTTAAGTTAGCTATTAATAAATGAGGAATGTGCAATTGGTGTAAAGGTTTTCAATACAGAAAACTGAATTGACAAACAGTGCAAATTTTGGCATGGTCTGTTGCATTCACACAAATGTCCTTGGGAAAGACATGAATCCATTTCTTTTTGCTCCAGCTATGGATTAAATAGCAGAGTAACTAGTCTAAAAAAGGGAAAACTCTGAATCCCAAACTGTGGAGAAGTCAAAGGAAACAACTCTTCTATCTTTCCCAAGAATTCATGGCAACTCACAGATAAAGTTTAGTTGAATTAAAGAATCTTTTATTAACTTCCCTGCACCAACACCGGAGAAAGGAAAATAGAAAAGTGTTGACTGAACAATGTTAGATTAAATACTTTTAATTAACAAAAGGAGGCAATACAAATTGTGGGTAAGTAGGTAGCATGAAAATGTCGTAAACAAGGAGAGGCGACTTGCAGTGTGAGCGGCCATGGTCAAATGTAAAATAAATGGCAGAATTGTCCAACAAACAGAACTGACAAATTTTGCTTTAAGCAAATAAAAAAGAAAATATAAAACATAAAATAAACAAAGGCAAATAATAATATGTGCAAAGCAAATTTGTGTCATAATTTTGCTGCACCTTGTATAATGAATATTACTATTCATTCAAAAAGTTAAAGACTGAATTCTTATCTATGTTCTCTTTGAATACAAAATAATAACTTTCATTGCTTAAAAGGTATAAAAGTACATCTATCCTTATGCACAGAGTAGAAAGTTTTCTAATAGACCTCTTCAGTCACCATGATAGTATCTGCCTGTTAAATGTACATGGTTATCTATATATGATAAAATGTAAAGACAGTTCAGGAGAAGTCATAAGAATGTAAATTAAGATTTTATTTTCTAGAAAGAAAATATGCTAACAAGGTCAGGAATCTTCCATGACTTCTCTCCGACTTTGAAAAGGAAAGCTAGTGAATGTTACAAAAAAGACTGTCTTTACTCACAAGTTTAACTCGTGTTGCAAAAGCTGTCTACTCCTGATTCTTTTAGCAGCATCCACCAGAAGATCATGTTTTTATAGAAATCTGGCTCCAACGACTTGCTAATGAGGTTACAAGACTGGTCAAGTATAGTGCATGCTAACAGGGAGGGAAGCAAAGAATGATATTCAAATAGTTCCCTCATTTAAACAATTGTCATGAAAATATATAATTTTTTTTAAGCAATTTACCCCAAGCAAGGCAGGAGTGCTACTAGTACACAAGGTGTTACAGAGAGTGAAAGTAAGAGTAAAGAGGAATGTTTGGGAAAAGGATAAAGAGAAGGAGGGGGATCAAGATCAAGGCATCAGAAGATGTCAATTGACATTACATTTGAATATTTCAAGATTATAGCTATCAGAGAATCAAGTGAGAGGAAGGGAGTTCCATTGTTGGCAAGTGCGATAGAAGAAGCTGTTGGAGTAGAAGGGGTGCTCGCATTTAACCGTTTCAGCAGAGAAAGGTGAGACCAAGATGCTAACTGTTATGATGTTGATTTGGGGTTAGTAGAGACAAACGCCAAATAACACGTAACAATAAAAAGGGTTTTAATAGGTTGGTAAAAAGGTACAGAAATGGCCTGAGTAGTCAATAACTAGCTCAGATAAGAACTTTTCTGTCTCACTGTCTTCTCTCATGTCAACTGACATGCCACTATTTAAAGTCTTTGTTCACAGACGCAGACAAGTTCATCTTCAAGAGGGGTGGTAGGTTTCCGACAAAACACCAACCTTAAATTCATGCAGTTGGGGTGTCAGTGAAAGTAGCTTGTCAGAGCAGTTGCCATGAAAACATTTGTAGAATAGACAGAGGGAAGCTGCATCATGTCTGTGAGAAAGTGACTGTAGTTGAGATGCCAGGACCTATCACATTCCATATCTGTCTTTGGAGTTGAGGTACAGTGAAGCCCCCATCCAAGCAAGGGAAAGGGGCTAAAGAAAAGATCATGCAACCACAATAGCATTTCCACTACATCCCATCCCATCTCTCGAATACAAAAAAAATGTCCCTCTTCAACAAACAAGACAACACTAAAAACTGATTATTCCTATAACAAACTGGTATTCTAATGCCTTCACATATTAAAAATATCCCAAGAAACATTTAGGACAATTATTTTATCATGCATTTTTAATACCATTTAATGCATAATCCTGTCACTGGTTTCAGACACCATTTCTAAAATAGACTCCCACAAGGCAAGCTGAAGTGACAAGATCCCAACCATTATCCTAAATAAATGTACTCCCGAGCTGGCTCCAATTCTCTCCAAACTCTACAATAATTGCCTTGCTGCTTCTTGCTTTTCAGTTTGGAAGTCCTCTATAGTTCCTGTTTTTAAGAATTAGGAGAACCCTCTGACCCCTCAAATTATTGCCTTATTAGTCTCTTACCACTTTTTAGCAAAATATTTGAGGTTCTAATCAATGCTGAAGTGGTTAAGCATCTTACTTCTCATGACCTCCTCTCAGACAAACAATACAGCTTCCATTTCGCTGTCAACTGCTAATATGTTAATGGCCAGCAATGAATATTTTTTATAAAGCTCTTGATAATAATGGTAAAGCTCAAACTGTGGCTCTGGATATCTCAAAAGCTTTTGGAAGGGTTTGTCATGCTGGTATTCTATGAAAGCTTCAGGCTTATGGTATTACAGGACAGTTGTCTTAATTAATCCAATTGTTCCTATCAAATCGAGAAATAAAGGTTGTTTTGAACAGGCTTGCTTCCAGATCCTTTCACATGGACACAGGTGTCCCCCAAGGCTCTATTCTGGGTTCCTACACTGTTTCCGATATTCATTAATGATCTTCCTGATGTCATCAATTCCCAAGTAGGTATTTACGCAGATGGCACCACCATTTACTCTTGTCTCAATAGTAAATCCAATCGAGCTGAGAAAGTAAATCTGGCTGCTGCTCTTGAAAAATACCTCCATCTGAAGTTAGTACATTGAATACTGCTGTTGCCATATCTGGCCTGGTGCTCCTGCTATTGATCTCAAGATTCTTGACAAAATCTAAAGAAGGATCTGCAATGTAATCAATCCTGACATAGCATCTCGACTTCAGTCAATTTCTCACCAAATGAAGTGGCTTCCCTGTGTCTTTTCTACAAATATTTTCATGACAACTGTTCTGATGAGCTTTTCCCCCTGGTGCTCTTACTATATGAATTTAAGGATGTGACTCAATAGGCAACTAGATCCCACTGTTTTAATGTTGAAATAACTAAATGCAACTGCAACTTCTACTTTGTTTCTTTTCTTACACTTCCCACCTATGTAACTCCCTTCAATTTGCTTGCTTCTCTGATAACTACAATCTTCAAAAATTTAAATGCATGTCAATCACCATCTTCTATTTCTTTGAATCCTGTTCAGCTTTTGTCTTTTCATCAATCCTCCTTTTACTCACTCTTTTCTGTCACTTTCACTCTCTGTAACCCCCTGTGTACTAGTAGCATTCCTGTCTTGCATGGGGATGAAATGATTAAAAAAAATATATAAAAGTAAAAATTCCTATTTTGCTTATGCTTTGTCACATTTTTTTTTTCTTCTAGGAACAAAAAATGTCAACATTTGCAAACAATACGATTATGTGGTTGTTTTTGGAACAGCCAGGTAAGTTGAAAACATTTGGAGTTTTTAAAAGGCTGTGTCATATACAGTACTGTGCAAAAGTAAGTGAACCCCTAAGATAATATTTGAAATAATTGTTTTTTTTTTGTCCAGATAAAAAATCTTAATTAAACTATATATTCATTAAAAAAACTTTTATTAAATGAATTATAACCACTTTTAAAGATTTGTAATAAACTGGAATAAAAATATTAATTAAAAGTTAAAATGTGCTAAAGTAACTGAACCCTTACATTCAATATTTGCTGACTGCTCCTTTTTGTGGTTTTTTGTGCACATGTAAAAAATCAAAACGACATGTTCATTTATTTGATAAACTATGTATACTGCAGTCAAACAATATAACTCATTGTGTTTGCAAAAGTGTGCAGTTAGAGACTAAATTTAAAAATATATATATGCAAAGATCAAAAGAACTTTCTGAAGCTTCAAAAATTTGTGTAGTTGAAACCAGTAATAATGGAGAAGGCTACAAAAAGCTATCAAAATGATTTAGAGTGCACTTCTCCACTTTGCAATAAATTATTTATAAATGGAAGGCTTTTTGGTATGATGGCATCACAGTCAAGAAGTGACTGTCCATGAAAAATAACAGCAAGAGCAAGTATACATCTAGTTAGGCAAGCCCAGGCAAATCTTGATGTGATCTTTGCGGTCTCCAATGTTGACTGGCCAATGTTGAAATCAATGTGCATACATCTACAGAGCAACGGAATCTGAACAATGTTGATCTTTATGGTAGAATGTCTAGAAAAAGCCATTTCTTATGAAATAGCACAAGCAGCTCACCACAACTATGTCTAAGCTCATAAAGCTAAAAACATTCTGGCAAAAGGTTTTATGGTCAGATAAGGCCATACCAGAGCTTTTTGGGAGGGATAATAGGCGATATAGCTGGCAAGCTCCTAATATGGCTTTTGAAAAGAATTTGATACCAGCCATTAAACATGGTGGTGACAGCATTTTGATTGTGGGAGGGGGCAGGGTTACTGGAGCTGGCAAAATAGTATGCATTGATGGCACAATGGACTCTGCAAGATACCAAGCAATTTTGAGCGAAAGTGTCTTGTCCTCAGTTCAAAAGTTATGTTTTGGTTGGGGCTTGCACTTTCAACAGGACTATGATCTGATATATATATACACACACAGAGAGACCCCTCCAAAAGTATTGAAACAGTAATGGCAATTTTGTTTTTTTGTTGTTCACATAAGACATTTGGGTTTAAGATCAAAAGATAAATATGAAACAAGAGTTAAGAATATCAGTTTTTTATTTCCTAATATTTACATTTTAGATGCGTTAAACAAATTCATACATATTACCTTTTGTATTAGATCACACCCCCCCATTTTTAGGTGAGCAAAAGTAAAGGAACAGATAGTCCAGAAATGAAGCTATTGGAGTAGAAGAGACAGCTACATTTAACCGTTTTGACAATGAGAGGGTGGGTCTAAGATGCCAACCTAGTAGCATGTTTAAATTCATGCAGTTTGGGAACCAGCAAAAGTAGCTCGAGCAATTACCATAAAAGTATTTGTAGAAAAGACAGAAGTGACAGCACATCTGT
Organism: Acanthosepion lycidas; assembly: GCA_963932145.1. Lineage (NCBI taxonomy): Eukaryota > Metazoa > Mollusca > Cephalopoda > Sepiida > Sepiidae > Acanthosepion > Acanthosepion lycidas. The sequence goes on along the minus strand of OZ010608.1, from coordinate 8,868,451 downwards.
GAGAGAGTGACTGTAAACAAGATGCCAGATCAGGGCCAATCACATTGCATATCCGTCTCTGGATTTTGTTGAGGACCTTAAGACAAACAGCGGGGACTTCAGAGCATGTATGGCAGCAGTATTCCATGCAAGGGCAAAATGGTTGATTTATAGATTTGAAAGATATATATGCAAACACACACATTCTTCATCTCACACACACACAGTTCTCTTCAAAAGTATTGGAACACCAAGGCCAAATCCGTTTTTTTTTTTTTTTTTGTTGTTCACTGAAGACATTTGGGTTTAAGCTAAAAGATGAATACGAGACAAAAGTTCAGAATTTCAGTTTTTATTTCTGTTATTTACATTTTAGGTGTATTAAAAAACATAGGGCATACCACGTTTTTGTTTGAACTCACCTATTTTTCAAGTGAGCAAAACTATTAGAACATGTGACTAGCAGGTGTTTAATTGTTGCCCACAGAGAGCTGTCTATGGGAGAAAAGCAAGCTAGTTTGAAGCTGGGAAAAGAAGGAAAATAGATCAGAGCCATTGGATAAAAATTGGGCATAGCCAACACAACAATGTGGAATGTCCTGAAAATAAAGAAACTACTAGTGTGTAACTGAGCAACAGACATAAAACAGGTTGGCCAAGGAAAACAACAGGAGTTGATGATAGAAACATTGTGTGAGCTGTGAGGAAAACCCCAGAACAACAGTCAGTGACATCACCAAAAACTTCCACAGTACAGGGTTGAATGTTTCACAATCCACCGTTCGAAGAAGACTTCAAGAACAGAAATATAGAGGCCATACAAGATGCAAATCACTTATCAGCAGTAAGAATCTGAAGGTCAGATTGGAATTTGTAAGGAAGTACAGAGATGAGTGATAAAATTTCCAAAAGAAAGTTTTATTTACTGATGAGACTAAAATTAATCTCTGTCAAAGTGATGGAAAGGCCAAAGTGTAGAAAAAAGAAAGAATCTGCTTATGATTCAAAGCATACAAGTTCATCTGTGAAGCATAGTGGAGACCGTGTCTTGGCTTAGGCTTGTATGACTGCTTCTGGAACTGGCTTGTTCATAATTATTGATCATGTAACTCATTTCAGTAGCAACAGAATGAATTCAGAAATCTACAGAAACATTTTGTCTGCCAATTTACACAGATATTCATCCAAATTAATCAGGAGGAAGTTTAGCATGCAGCAGGACAATGACCTAAAACATACTGCCAACACAACAAAGGACTTCATCAGGTGGGGGGAGTGAACAGTTTTAGACGTCATGTCAATCATTGGACTGTAACCCAATAGAGCATGTATTTCATCTCCTGAAGGGGACACTGAAGGAAGAAACCCAATAAAACAAGCAAGAACTGAACAACACATGAACTGCACAATGGACACATCTGTCTTCCACTGAGGTTGAACCAGGACCCTCTGCCACCAATCTTAAAAATTACTTTTAATATAGACTAGTATCCAGATATACCTATTTCTGATATGTTGCCAAACAGTTATCTCCCTTTAACTCAACCCTCTAAGTTTTTGTTCATCTCAACTGCAGCCAGGTATTGAACTCACAACTTGAGACATCCAGAAGAGGCATGGCATGTGGAACTAGAACAGCCTATCCTGGTTAACAAAATAAAGGGTTCACTTCAAAATTCCAATCACCTGAAGAAAGCCAGAGCGTACAACAGCTGAAACATGAATATGGCAATGAAGATGAGGACAACAGTCCGAACAATGTAAATAGTGTAAAAATGATTTATGTAATACTCTTTCTGTGTCATTCTCATAAAACATGAAATAATTACAACATGCACAGTTTTATTTTTTTTCTTTCTATACCAATCTTTGCAGGCCTACTTAACCAATGAGTCACATAGTTTTGACAGCATTATTTTAGGAATGGTCTCTCAACTTGCTGAACAGGATGATATGGTTGTCAGCTCTGATTTCAAAGGTAAGAAACAAAAATTCTTACACATTTTCAAACCTTTTTGGAAACAACCTTTTCTGGATGACATTTTTGCTACTGAGCTTTGTTGAGATAACTTTCCTTTCACTTACATAATTAGTGTGCACCACATTTGGTTGGCCATAACAGCCACTGAGTGTAGCTCTGTTTTTACACAGGGATAGTGTTTTTGCACTCACCAAAGAGAAAAAAAAAGATGCATTCCTGACTAACTTTTTGCAATATGACCTGCCTGAATTGGGAGTTGAGACAGCCTTTTAGAAGCCACTAGTTTTCCATTTCAGGATCAGAGACAAGGCATATAACACATACTTTGTTAGCATGTTTGCTCTTTAGAAAATAAAAACTTAATATGTCGGAAGAATACAAAGCTAAATGACGTTTCTGTATAGGATACAGGTTCGAATCCTGTCGGAGGACGAATATTTTCTGTGAAAATTTCTCGGACATTTAGGCCAGTAAATGTTGTTTAATACTGTTTATTAAAAACAGAGCCTTTACTTAAACATTTGTATCTATAAAAAGAATGTATAAATATAAAAATGTCTTAAAATATATATGCATGTGTTGTTAAATATAACAGACAATGAATGTCTATTATGTTTGATCATGAGCCATTCTAAAGTTTGTATGTTTAGGCAAGGAACTGCATAAAAAAAAATATCCAAATGTTGACAATTTTTGTCTTTGTTTTCACCTGAAATTCAGGTGAAAATAAATACAACATTTGGATATTTTTTTATTATACTGTTCCTTCACTTAAACTTTTGGATCACATGAGCCATCTTCAGAGTGGTCATACAGACATTTAAACAAAGATATTCACCCTCAAAGATGATATTTTGTTATGTTATCATAGAAGATTGCTGTGCGACAATAATAGTTGTGGAATAGCAGACACATGTTGTAAGTTCAAGATGCAGTTCTGTGTTGTCATACCATGTGAGAGGCCAAAATGTTAACAACACAACCATATGTCTAGATGCAATGTAATGTGCTGTGACTAGTTTGAAATGTAATTAAACTATGCCTGATATTGAGCACCTTTTACCAATAAATATAGAATACCTGCAGCCATTTGCTTATCAACACTTGGACCAGTAGTCATTTGCATTTCCACACCTTGGTCCTGCAGCCATTTGCTTTACAATACTTCAGACCAGTAGTCATTTGCTTTTCAACATCAGATCTGCTGCTACTCAAATTTTGATTGTTCATTTTTATTTTTACAGTCTCCATCTTATAAAAACTAATAACATAGACACTTGTTTTTAATAATGGAAAACTAAATCTAATATCTGGGTTAACATTTTGATAGTTCCTTGTGTGTGATTTTAACTCCATTTTAGCCTTTATTTTTCTTTTTTACAGGTAAATATTTTGGGACTATGACTTATTCTCGGCAAGATTGCATTGTACAAACAATAATGAAAGGCAGAGATCTTGGGCTTCCAGATTACAATTCTGCACGTGTTGCTTTGGGGATGACGAAAATAGAATACTGGGAAGCTATCAATCCCAAAATGTTCAAAAGACATCCTCAGGTAAGTTATTATGTTATTAAAACAAATTGACCTCACCCCCCTGTAAAAATTGAAGCTTCACATGGTGTGAAAATGGTTCTATGCTCCCAGAGGAGTCTGTCAAAATAAGTGACTAAATAAAGAACTGCCTCATGAGTTAGAAAGAAGCACTCTATGAAACTTTCAATTCTTCTTCATTGTTAAAAAGAACTGAAAGACCCACTTCCTGCTTAACATTGGCATGGCTAATCCTAACCTCCATGAGAGTGATTCATTGTGCCTTTTTGGTCTAACATTTTCTGCTGATATGAAGTGGAAAGACAATATTAAATCCATTGCTAGGTCTGCTACTAAGAAAGTCACTTCATTGTATTGTGTTAGACAATTTTTCTCTCCAGAATCTATCTTGTATATTTAAAAGTCTACCATTCATCCATGCTTTGAATATTATTGCCACATCTAGTCCAGTGTTCCTGCTGAGATTCATGATAAAATTCAAAGAATCTGCAATGTTATTGGATCTTACCTGGTATCTCAGTTTCAGTCACTTTCTCACTGCCATAATGTAGCTTCCTTATGCATTTTCTATAAATACTTTCATGGTAATTATTCAGATGAGCTCTTCATTAGAGACCTACACTTAATGAATTTAAGCACAGTACTAGATTGGCGACAAGGTTTCATCAATTCATAGTTGAAACTGTGCTTTCATTATTGTTGCAAAAGTTTCTCAAAGTATAAGTTTGATAATTGGTTTCATTTTTTTTTTTTTTTTTTTTTTAATGAGCACTTTTTCATTTTATTTATTTTTTTTTTTCGCTTTTCTGTCAAATTCATCACATGCTGATTCTGGGGGTGGCTTCAAACTTTTGTACTGTAGTGTATATACTTATAATTTTAAAATATTTTTTAATTATAATTAAAAAACAAATGCATGCATACATACATACATATATATATATATTACACAAATCATTCATACAAAAAGTAGATTAGTAAAGTTAATGATATAAAATGGCGAAAACTCTTCGCAAACAAAATTTTAAAGTTGCATTAACCTACAAACCACTCGATGAATATTATGATCCTTGTTTTTAATAATTACAAGTTGTATAAGGTCTTTTTTTTAATCTGCTAGTAGTTTCAACATTATTTTGTTTTTAGTAAATCCAGGTACTTTTTGTATGAAGGATTCATGTAATATAAATTGAACTGCACCACATAAAGAACTGACCTGACGTGCAAATTTTCAGGATAACAGCTAAGACATTACTCTATTTATTGAACAATTTAGTTCATGCCACATTGACTGAAAAACTCCTACAACAAAAAAATTCTCAAATTACTATATTAGTAAAAAATGCACTCTCTTAAATTTTCTCCCAAAAAAAATTCAACTGCACGCTCCAAAAGTTTTTATCCGTTAACAATAACACATTTCTAAAGAAACATATTTCAATTGGCATTTAATTGTTCATCTCCGCTACTACCTGGATTTACTAAAAACAAAATAATTTCCATGTCTGAGGATGACTGTACAGTCGAAAGAACTGCACCACATATTTGATATATATCTGATGATCCGGCATCCTTTAAAAGGGCTCTGGTGACATAAATTATTACAATGGTACCTTAACGTGGTCTGTTTTTCTTTAAAATAACATATATATATATATATATATATATATATATATATATATATATATATATATATATAACACACATAGAAACTAAGAAAAGAGTACTGAACTGTTATGTGAAATCTATCCTCCTGTATGGCAGCAAATGCTGGACAATCTCCTCAAAGATGAAGAGACTTGAAGCTGTTGAAATGTGGTTCTATAGAAAGATCCTGAAGATACCATGGACCAAACATGTGAGCAACCACAAGGTTTTGGAGAAAATGAAAACAAAACGGAAACTTATACTTAACATCAGGAAGAGGCAATAGAAATTCCTGGGTCACATAATGAGGAAGGAGGGCTTGGAAAATCTGATACTCACAGGATGGATTGAAGGCAAGAGAGACAGGAAAGCAGTATGTAACATACTTGATGGGCATGAGCAAATGGATGGCAGAATAGGGTTTGGCAGAAATAACAAAAAGACAAAACATTAAGAGCTAAAAGAGGCAGGGAGATGTGGAGGGCCATGATCGCCTACTTTCTGAAAGGACACGGTACATAAAAGATTTTTTTTTTGCAAAAGCTTCCTTGTAATTAAACAACAAATAAGTATATAAAGATTTTAAAGAAAATATTTGTTTAATTAAAGAATAAATAGAAAATCAATTGGTTAATCTTTATGGGATTTCAGAAACAAGCCCACCACACCAAGCTATTTTTTTTTTCCCAATAATATTCACATTAAGCTTGTAGTGATCTAGGAAGCATCCTCTTGGGAGTCAGTTCTACAAAGTAGTGGCTCATGAGAAGAAACTGTTTGAGTGGAACTTACATCTCACCAATGGAATACGAAGGGAATGAGGGTGCTTCACTACAATGGGTTTGGCATGGCTGGCCTTGGCTGTAGAGGTTAGACTCATGGAACTAAGAAATGTACTTCATCTGAAAACTTTCCAAGGAAATGGTGATAGGGCATAATGTTTTGTGTGTGGAGAAAGAGGGTTTAGGGTGGAAAATAATTAATCACCCACAAGGCCACATGCATGCCCTTGGAGTCTATCAAGACTGGAAACTAAAGACTATGCAAATGTTTTAAAAAGTTTGACTAAAAAAAAAAGAAACTTTTAAAGATTCTGAAAATAATAAAAAGAAAAAAAACAGCTATAAAGATATCAATGAAGTGAGCACCATTTTTTTCTTTCTTAAAATAAAGGGACTTTTAAAAGAAACAGTTAATTTCTAACAACTCAGTCAAATTGATCCTTGACTTTTACAATGTGCCATTATTATGTACATGACCCTCCTAGATTGATGACTAATTAATATTTTTCAAGTCAGAAGTGCTGTAGCCTAAAGTAGACCTAAAGTTTGCTAATCAAAAAAGAATATTTAAAAAAAAAAAAAAAATAGAAATTTTCTCTACTTTTTATCAATGGACCACTTTAAGTAATGCCAGATAGTATATTGAATATTAGTGAAACTTTATCCATGTTTGTCTCAGTTCAAAACAAGTAACTTTTGTGGAATTCATTTCACATTTATTTGCGTGGGGAGGGGTACGCCATCAAATTCCTTTTTTTTTTCCCACTATAGGAGGAATATTTTCTATGAAAATTTCTCGGACATTCAGGCCAGTAAATGTTACTAATACTGTTTATTATAAACAGAGCATTTACTTAAATATTTGTATCTATAAAAAGAATGTATAAACATAAAAATGTCTTAATAAATAAATAAATATATATATATATATATATATAGGAGTAGACGAATTTTACAAACCCAACACTAACATTAACAAATTCTAAATACTGTGAAGATTCTAATAATCTAAAATTTTGTTTTTTATTTATTTATTTAATAAGCAAATTATTTGAAGAATAATTTTTTTGTTTAACTTTTGCAGTTGCTTCAGAAATTCAAGTCAATGCACAATAATTCTTTGAATAACATCGACATATTCACTGGAGCAATGATGGAAACAACAGAAACTGGGCCAGGAGAATTCATTAAGAAACTTACAAAAGATCAATTCCTGAGAATACGAGATGGTGATCGATTTTGGTTTGAAAATGAGCTTAATGGGTGAGAAAATAAAAGAAATATTTCCTTTTTTATTTTTTCTCCCAGCATAATTCCTTTTTTTTTTTTTTTCTTTTCTTTTTTTTTCTTTTCTTTATTCTTTTTTCTTTTCTTTTTTTCTTTTCTTTTTTTTTCTTTTTTTCTTTTCTTTTTTTCTTTTTCCTTTCTTTTTTCTTTTTGTTTTTTTTGTTCTTTGTTCTTTTTTCTCTTTTTCTTTTTTTCTCTTTTTTTTCTCTTTTTTTTCTTTTTTTTTTTTTTAATTTTTCTCCCATCATAAGTAGTGATTCCTTTATTAACCTATTAATGCTTATTATCCCATTTGTGGGATATTAGACATTAATGCCTTATAGATAGTAACCTATCATTAATACTGGATTTAAATTTTTATAATTAATTACATTCATTTTATTCCATTAGCGCATTTTGCACCACTGTAACCATGACTCTCCTCTATCTCACAATTATGGTGACACTCAAGAGAGAATAATGTAATGGCTTGCCAGTTCCTTTGCACCATGGCTATTACCTTGAGGTGGATTTGTTTTTGAAGTTACCTTCTAACCTAAAGAGGCAGGACCTACCAGGTAGCGGGTTGGTTTGAATTTGTTTCCTTCTCTTAGACTGGTTGCCACCCAAGGCTATAGAACCCAGTCTGTCCTGCTATTTTACTCATAGCTAGTGAGGGCAAAGAAATGAATTCATACCATTCCGAAGAGTATTAATGCAGAAATGAATGTAATGAAATTCAACTGTAATTCACACCTGCCTCTCTGATTCCTCAATCCAAACTGCTGACCATTAATCCACAGTGCCTCCTTTATAATTTAAAAAAAAAAATAATGCCTAAATTTATCAAAATTAATTTTTGAAAAATTAAATTTACTGGAATTTAAAAAAAAAAATAATTGCTGACAAATTTTAATTTTCACAATTAATAGCCTATTTATAATGGTCGCCAATGGGTTAAATGAAACTGGTTTTAAAAAAAAAAGTTGAGTATTTTGAAATTCTGACTCACAGACAATTCATTGATGTTTCACATAAATAGGAGACAGCTGATGAACTACAGCTGCAAAATCACCTTCATATACGAGATAAAAATATTTTTATAATTAATACTGTATTTTACATTGTGCATTGATTTTAACTTCATTTTTTTATAAAATTCAAAAGAGGTGTTACCAAAGTTTGAATTTTTCAACTTGTTGTTGATGGTAGTTATGAGTTTTCCAATTGACCAGTTTCATGTCTTACTGTGTCTTGCACAAGTCATTTGTGATGTCTGTAACTTGTTTTTTTTTAATCATTTGACTCCAAGCAAGGCAATAAAGTCACTAAGATGCAAGAGGGTTAATGAGTGAAAGAATACAAGAAAAAAAACAATAACAATTTCAACTGTAAAATAATGAGACCTAACTGCCAATCTAGTACTTCATTTACATTTATAATGTCAAGCAACCAAATAGGAAAGTGTCCTGGGTAAAACAATAAACTACATCCGACAGCAAGGACTCTGATCAGGAGGTTTTGAGGAGCATGGAACCACCTCTTAATTGTTGTTATTACCAGGTCCACCTGACTTGGGGTGGTAGCACCTGTTAGAGTCCCAGCTATGGGGAAATAGTGAACCTTCCCAAACAAAACACTATGAAAGTATAAAAATACCAGCAATACGTATTTCTTAAGCTAATCTAGTCTTGGGTATGATGATAAACTACACCCAGCAGTAAGGCCTCTTATCGGGAGAGTGGAGATTTTGAGAAGCATGAAACCACCTCTTAATTGCTGGTGTCCCCAGGTTCACCCTGACCTGGGTTGGTAGCACCTGTTAGGGTCTCAGCTATGGATAAATAGTTAACCCCCTAACTGGGATCAAAATGCTATGAAAGTGTAAAAATAGATTTTAATACCAGAAATACTTTGTAAAAAAAAAATTATTACCAGCAATACATTCTTGAAGAAAAATTATTACCAGCAATACATTTTTGAAGAAAAATTATTACCAGCAATAAAAATCTTGTTGGCATTAAATAATCCATTGAGTTTGATATGCCGTAAAACAAACCAAACCAAAATAGGAAAGCTCATAAGAACAATTATCATGAAAATATTTATAAAACTTATATTTATTTTTGTGCATATTTCCACTAATATAAAGAAAGTACTCATAAAATTATACATATACTTTACATCATTACTTGTTTTGTTTTTTTGTTTGTTTTTTTCTTTAAAATTGGGTGGGACAGATTCTTGGGGCCCTTATCATAAAACCAGGAAAACAAAAATCATCTTCATTTCTCTATTTTTTTTTTTTTAATCATTTCATCCCAAGCAAGGCAATAAAGCCACTATAATTCAAGGGATTACTAGTGAAAGGAAATGAAAAAAAGATGTTAGCAAGGAGAAAAGACAATAAAAGAACAAGTTTCAGGAAGACAGAAGATAGTGATTGACATTGCATTTAAATTTTTGAAGATCATAATTGACAAGGAAGCAAGAAACTGGAATAGAGTTCCACAGGGAAGAAATACAAGAGAAGAAGCTATTAGAATAGAACTTATGGTGACATCGAGCAATATCAATTGTAAAATCATGAGACCTAGCTGCTAATATCGTTCTGCACTTAAATTCATAGTCTGGGTACCAAAGATAAAAGCTCCTCCAAACAATGAAAATATTTATAGAAAAAGAACAGGGAAGCTATGTTACAGTGATGGGAAATTTACTGAGGCTGAGATGCCAGGTCAGGGCTGATAACATTGCAGATTCTTTGAATTTTGTAACTAATATATACATTTAACCTTGTAAAGAATTTTGTTTGTTATCACTTGTGATACATCATAATAATGCATTAATAGTGTTAGTATCATTAGCGTAGCCATTGATACACTAACACTGAATGCAAATATAGAAAGACAAGATACACGCCTGTAACAAACAAAACATTTGATAAGGCAAACAACTTGCACATATTAAAAGGATTTACCCATGTCCCAAAACAAATGATTGTTCATACTGTCCAAGGGACAAGAATGTTTACAGAATGAGAACAAGGAAATAACATGCCAGCTTTTATAACCTTTGACTGTCCGTAGCTAAGTGAATAGAAATTACTTTTTTTTTCTTTCACATTAGTCTGTGCACATGTTGACCAGTTTCCACATGTGTGGGCACCCTGGTGGTCAGGAAGGTAAAGAGGTCATGCCTAAAAAAAAAACAGAAGCAAAAAAAGAAAAAAGGGACAGAAGATTCCTCCTCTCTAAAGGGCTGAACTCCCATGAGCTCAACCCAAGGGAAAACAACTGTGGTCTCCCTACAATGCCAAACACCGAGTTTAAAAATATTGAAAAAAATTTTTCAAAATAACACAAATAACGACCATAGTTTTCCCTGATCTTGAAAATGTTCTGATGAACAGAACAAAGTTTATATCCACAAATTCATTCAAACCAGTTTTCTTATCTTGATTGTTATCACATTACAGCTATTGTATTCTTAGGCTTTCTTCAGGTATTTGTCACAGTTGGTAAACTTCCAAGAATTTTGAACCAAATACTTTAATAAACGGGAGTAAATTATTCTTATTCTGCTGCCCATTCTAGACAAAATCTGGTACAATCTTAGTTAATTCTTCTTTATTAGTACATCCTTTACTTCTGTCCCTGAACAAGAGCATATGATCCATTTTGCAGTACTCCACTCATAATTTGACTTCATAACTGCCAGGTAACTCAATTCTTTTAATTAATCCTTTTATCCACTAAATTACTCATCTTATAGGTTTGGTTTGAAATTCATGGAAGTTTATCAAGTAGGACTAAAACTCAAAGAAAAGTCTATTTGTTTGTGGTCATTAATTAGATTGGTATTAATGTAGGTACCACCAAAAAAAATAAAATAAAATAAAAAATAAAAAACCTAAAGTTTGAAATGATTTTTTAAAAATGAAAGATCTTTCTTGAAGCTTCTATTTTAGTTTTAATTGCAAATAGATTAAATTTAATATTTCCAAAAACAAAAATACTTAACTGTATTTCTGAAACTAATAACAAATTTAAATTGACCGAAGGAGTATTTTTTTTTTGCTAAAATAGCTGATTAACTCCCTTTTTTTTAGTCATCTTTTATTGATATGTAATTCTCTTAAAAAATCTTTCAAAAAATAAAAATATACTTTTCTAAAATTTTATTTGAGGAATATTAACTGATTTAAAGTATAATTAATCTGATTTGAAACAAATATTTAAGTTTAAAATGTCACAGAAATGCATTTTTTTAACCTGAGAGAAGCTGTTTATTTAAGTCATTTGTAGGTGTGACAGCTTGATGACAGATTGTTATTTATCTAATATTGTTCTATGGGAGCTTTAGGTGTTAAAAAAGTAACTGAATTAACATAAGTGCCTTTTATATATAATTTTTTTTAAGTACTCAGTAATCTTTAAAATTTAAGAAAATATTCTCTGAAATCTAATGTTTCATTGAATTTTAAATATTTTTGGTTTTAAATTTATTGCTCTTATTTTCTGAAAATGTGTATGGTCGACCATATATAGAAAATCAGCATGTTTATACACATAAAAAAACTCAACATTTTTTAAAATATTGGTGTTTGATTATTTGTACTAAGCTTTTCAATTTATGATTAGTAAATGTAGTCTTCACTTAATATCATCTGAAAGTGACAAATTAAGATAGAATTTTAAAAGATTAAAAATATTTAAAAATTAATAAATTTTTCTAATTAAAATTTAAAATGAAAACAATTCTTGTAAAAATTCATTACTCATTAAAACATTTTTTTCTTAAGATAGTGATAATGTCTTTAATATATCTTATTTTTAAAACTAATTACTTTTCTAATTAAATAATGTCTGAGTTTGATTATATTTTTTATTTTATGATTCAGTACAGATTTTCAGTAAATGAGTAACTGTTTGAAAAAAGAATAAAAGAAATTAATGATTTACATTCTCCAAGGACTCCTGCTTTTAACTAATAGAAATATGAATAGGGACAAAATTTAATTTCTGAAAATTTCATTAAGTGGGATGATAAAAGATGTAAAAAAAATATTTCAACCAAGATTTTCTAAAAAAAAAAAAAAAAAAAAGTTTCTTAACCCTAGAACACTAATCATGGGTACCCATAGTACCCAGCACAAATTTTCCTATTTTTAATAAAAAATTTTCAGCACCTGATTTTCTTACCTAAATAATGTTTTTCAGTTCCTATTAATGTTAACTCAAAGTACAAAGTTTGAAGTGCCTGCATGTAAAATATTTCAAATATATATATATATATATATATATATATATATATATTTTTTTTGATATTTTCAAAATCGGGTATGATATACCCCTGGTTAGTAGTGGTGTAACTTTAATTGGTGGTTAGTGTTCTAGTGTTAAAATCCAACAATTACTTGATTTTTGCAAGAATTTCCAAATTTTCCAGTGTTTTTATCACAAAAAAGACATTTGAATTTCCTAAAATAAGATTTTTAACCAAAATTTCGAACATGCTAGAAAGGATTCAAAAATTTAATAAAATAATCAAAAAATACTTTTGTCTTTCTTCTTAATAATAGCATTTTGATGATAAAGCTTTGGGGCCCTTTACATCATGGTATGTTCTTTTTTCAGCAAATTATTGGAGATACCTATATTAATGTATCTGTGACTCTCTGTGTATGTCTCACTCTCTCTCTCTCTCTCTCTTTCTGTATGTTCCTGTGTCTGTATATCCCTGTTTCCCAGTACATGTGTCTGCATGTATGTGTGTGGGTGGATGCATTTGAAAGTCTGTGTGTGTGTCTCTCTCTCTCCCATATTGGCTGATACTTTTTCCAAATAATTTTAAAATACTAATTTTATTTTAGACATTGTGAATTCTATTCTTTAATTACTTTTAATATATCAGAATAATTTCCGTTTATTTTCACAGGATGTTTACAGATAAAGAAATCCAAGAAATTAAAAAAATTTCTTTGAAAGACATCATTGTAAATGTTACAAACATAAACCCAAACACTCTTCAAGATAATGTTTTTATTTGGCATCAAGGTAAGATTTGTTTGTTTAAATTTTTTACAACTTGGTTTCATCAAAGAACTAATTCTTAAATATTTCTTAAAGATAAATTATATATCAACTTCTGTGATGAGAAATTATCATTATTGTCCACTGATTTATTCGAGCTGTTGCCCTAATCTTGAGAAATAAGGTGACTGAAAACAGTGGACATGCTAGACATTGATAACCTGCTCAGTAGGTCAAGCACAAAAATGAGTACCATGTGAGAACCCTTGATCAGAAAAGAATACACTCAATAGTAAGTCTCCAGAATTATACAACCTGAGTAAAACAGTATAAAAAAAAACAAAATGAACACAATTTACTCAGAGGAGCATTTCAAAATGTAGCTATAACTTAAGACTGACGCAACTAAATTGTATGAGCTCACCATATCCGTGCAGACACTGATTCTGCCTGAATATTACCAATATTTGCTGATGTGCTGACAATATTTCCAAATTCAGAAAGACCTGGAACACTCTAAAAGTAACATCTTATTTATTGTCACCAAAACTATGGCAACAACAAAACTTTTTTTTTTCATTACCAAATAGCCATTGCCAATGTTGGTGAGGAAATTTTCATTTTGTGCTTTGACAGCTGTGCAGGGCCATCCAAAATTTGGCATGTCATTTAATTAACCCCTTCCCCACTAATTATTTTGGGAAAAATGTTTCATTTTCTGACAAATTTTTTATTTGTTTTTAATATAGTAACTAAGAAACTAAGGCACATTGAAGTCCCTGAGTGGTGGCTAACACCTCTACCAGATGTAAGAGTTGAGAATTGAACTCATTTCAAGCTCAGGAAGGCATAAAATGAATCAAGACCAGCATATAAACCTGTCTATTGTTGGTTTTTAAACATTAGATTTTGGACATGTTTATTTGTCAGTTATATAACATATATATGTCTACAGCAGGAAAAGAGGAGTTAACCACAGTTTAACTATGATTACATCCCTGCTTTGGTCTCCTAAAGCGTCATTGGTACACTGCTGCTTCAAGCACACTTTACTGTCGGACACCATTTTTAACAAACTGTTATCTCTATGTAAGAAAAGTATATAAGTTGTTAGTGAGAAGATTCAACAATCTATGTCCATATCATATGAACATCTCTCTCTCTGTTAGCTCCCAACCTAATAATAAAATAGGTAGCATTACTTTTCTAGTGAGCCTTGTATGCCAAAATAGACAGAAGTCTTTTTATCAAGATCAAATATCTAGAAATGCAATTTGGTAGAAAAATTAACTAAAGCAGACAGATACAAATATGCCTACTAGAATCCATATGCACACACACACAAGCTACAAGACATAAACACATGAGATTTGCCTGACCTATGAAAAACCAACACAGAACCCAAATTTACTAAAGCATTCTTTAACACAAATCATTCCAAAAATTTCTAATGAAGTTTAAATAAAAGTGAAACATTAAATTTATAAACATTTCCTATTCGTTCCTTGTTCTATCATACTTTTAAATTTTAATCCATATTTGAATCCAATTTAACTTCTTTCAGTCGAGTATCAATTAACTATTCTCATATACTACCACATCATTTTTCATTCATATCACACCTCATTCATCATTATCATTTTAACAGTAGCATTCCACCTTCAGTGACTCTCAAGTCTTGTATTTTGTAAATTCTAGTATTTAAAAAAAAAAAATGAACCTAATTAATATAATAATAACTTTTTGATTGACTAGATTACAATCTCAGGACTAAAAAATTACAACAATGTTCTACATCTACTCTACCCCCCCTCCCCCACACACACACATCAATTTTATGTTCATGTTTCTTCCAAGACCTACTTCCTTTACTACCATCTTGAACAAATTTTATCAGGATTTTAGTAGTAGATGGAATTTTATTTGCATCTTCTCGCCCTAGTTTTGGAGCCTCTCTCTGAATCTTCAACATCCTTGGCTATGTGAATATTGATAAGATGCAAGGGACAACCAACAAAAGTGTGTTCAAGTGTAGCTACTTTTTCTGTATACATGGCACCAGGCTGAATTAATCTACTTCAGGTTAGCAGGTGCTGGCAAGTTATTTTATACAACCTTTATAAGGAACTTTTCAGGATGTGAAATTAGTAAATACTAAATACTTCAAATACATATACCGATGACATAGCTGATATAAGAATGATCTTGAAAAGATAATCAACATCCTCTGCCAAGTGTTCAAAGAAATAGGACTCAAAATAAACCTTTCAAAAACAGAAACTATGATCTACAGTGAAAGCAGTGATAGCACATATCCTTAATCTATCATATCAATACAGGATGTGGCTTTAGTAAATGCTAAACACTTCAGATACCTCACTATATGAATCAGTTATATTGAATTAGACAGATGATGATGATTGACATTACAATTCAATTTTTGAAGATTATAGTTGACAGGAAAGGCAAGTAGCCAAATGCCAGGTCAGGCACAATAATATTGCTGAATCTCCTTTGGATTTTGTCAAGAATCTCTAGATGTAGGCACCTCCACTAATTTAGTATATGTAAGGTTTTTAAAATGATTTTTTAAAAATGAAAAAAACCTTTCTTGAAACTTTCATTTTAGCTTTAATTGAAAGCTAAAGGATTTAAAATTTACTATTTCCAGTAAGCAAAATACTCTGAGGTGTATTTGAAACAGAAATTATATTGATCAGAATTGATTTCTTTTTCAGTGAAATCAATCAAAACAGCCATTTTTGACACATTTGTAAACAAAAGTTAATTCTTAGTTTTAAAAATCTTGCAAAAATAAAATATATATTTCTGAAATGTTATTTAAGGCAAATTAGCAAATTAAATTTAAATTAATCTGATTTGAAATAAATATTACTTATTTATAGCATAAAATGTTGTATACAAACATTTCTTAACTACAGGGTTTTGTATTTCTGACGTGTTGATTTATTTACATTACAGCCAAATGTGTACATAATTAAGTATGGTGAAGCAGACAATAAAGTTTGTTTTATTTTTTTCACCATAAGGGGGTACAACTCTTAAAACATGTAATCTTTAAATGCTAGATTTATTGGTTTGTACATCCATACATAGGTTTCAGAGAGTGAAAGAGAAGACTGAGAATAGGGAGTATGGTGGAAAGGACAAAAGATGAACAGGATTTAAGAAGTCAGATGATGGCGATTGACATTGCATTTAAATTTTTGAGGATTGTAGTTATCAGGGAAGCAAGTAAACGGAAGGGAGTTCCACCGGCGGGAAGTGTGAGAAAAGAACCTTTTGGTTTAGAAGTGGCAGTTGCATTTAGTTATTTCAACAGTAAAATGGTGGGATATAGTTGTCAATCTAGTAGCGCGCTTAAATTCATGTATTCAAGGTACCAAGGCTTAAGAGCCACTCAAGCTATAGATTTACTGCAGGAGGTTGTTGTGAGTCATAAGAGCTGCAGTTTATTAAGATATGTGGGAAAGATAACAGTTAATCCTATTCTTGAACAGGTTATGGTTGTAGCAGTTGGAAAAGTATCCTCTTGGGAGTCAATTTCACACAGTAGCGGTTCATAAAAAGAATCTATTCAAGTGGAACTTACTTCTTACTAATGAAATATCAAGAGAATGGGGGTGGTTTGCCTCAGTTTAAGTGGCATGGCAAGTTTTAGCTGTGAGGGTTGGAACTAAGGACTGTAGTTCATTGTTGACTTCAGTTTAGGATACTCTTGTGTCATCACCACATTGGTGACATCCATAGAGCCCTGTCTACTCCATTGTACTAGATGGTCATCGATCCTACAAAAGAATTCACCTACCCTTTGATCAGGTTTGTTTTTAAACCTGCTAGGTGTCTAGCCACTCTCCTTACCAGAAAAGACTGGTAAGGGAACAGTGATAGTTACAAATAACCTGCTCATGTGGTAGTTAGTACTAGATTACACGGTGCTAGTAACATGTGTATTGTGACTTGACATAAATTTTGTTAGTATTTAACATTTATTACTTTTTTTTCTGCAGGAGATTCTTGTGAACCAATTACTTATAATATGAGTCTCTTAAAACCGTGTCCATCTTTAAAAGAGTTTGACTTCTTTGTGGGAAGTGAAGTCTCTTTTATTGCTTCGTGGGTTGTTGCTGGAATAATACCTGGAGGTAAGAGTTTACCCTTTTTATTATTTTTTATACTTTCTACTCATTTCCTAAGCATACCCGTCTACTAGGGCAGCTAGTGAGTCCCTGTTTCAGAAGCCTGCTCAGGCACATTTGCGTTTATTCAACACCCACAGAACTAACCTGTGGTTTATACTGCAACTATTCTGAGCAGACATTAGTTACTGTTTCTGGGAGAGAGTGTATCATTTGCGTAGTGTTGTTGCCCAGACCAAACACCAGGTTTGTTTGCAGGGTGAAGCTCCTTCTAATTGAATACTTGTAACTTAAAACAAGGAAAATAATTCTTTGGCTGGATAATTACCCAAGAAAAAACCATGGGATGAAATTGTAGCAGTCAGCAAATTTTATTCCGTTGCCACTGTAGGCAAGCAAGGAAAAGTGAAGCAAGGTGAGGTGACAGTCTAACTGGCATGTACCTTCTGCATAGCAAGCATGCAGTCCTCTGTTTTAGGCTGCTAGGAATCACTGTCTTATAGAGAGCAACTATAGTTCACCATTGAACAATACTGGTGTCAGATGCCTTTGAATAAAACTTGCACTAATAGCACTTGCTTGATATTACTCACTCAAAAAGTAATCTGTATAGTGATCCAAATAGAGGAATAGTATAGTGAATAGAGTAGAGAATAGCGATCCGTATTGTAATTGATACAATCAATTAGACACCAAGCTACTACCTACTTATGCGTTTGCTCACTGGTGATCTATGATCAAAATCAAGTGTCGGCAGTGACACTTTATTCCTATATAATAAAATGAGATGTTAGTGTTATTTCCATTTTTGCATATTTTAGCTGAGTTACCCTGTATCTGGTTATTTTCCTATGAGAATGTTTTCAAAATTCTGAAGAAATCTGAAAATATAGTAATAATGGAGTTATACTGACAATGAACATCATCACTGCCATCAATTGCTTTCATTTAATATTCCTCGTTAAAAATGGAGGTGAGCTTTTATATGCTATTAAATATGCTAAGTGTCAAACTCAAATTTTGTTCTTGAAATGGATCTTAAAGCACTGGCACTCTGGCCAATCAAAACTCAGTGGAGAAAATAAAATTATTTTCTAACTAGATTTTGAGCTTGCTCTAGGATCCTGTCTAATGTTATAAAGAGATCTTGAACACTAGTGCTATCAGTCTTTTTCCTCCAAATTGAATACAGAAATTTCTGGTAGACAGCTTCCACAATAATCTTCATCTGGATTTTATCAGCTCCCATACATATTCTTTTGATCAATGCAGGAACTCTATTATGAATACAATTTGGCTTCATAAAAATGCAGTCAAAAAATTGATAATTCATACTATTCTCAAATAGCAACAATAAACTTACTGATTATTGTCATCTTTTTTTTTTAAAAAAAAACAGGGATCACTTCTTCACTACGATATAAGTATAGTCAATTATAATCTGAATTAATACCAGCCTAATACCAATATAGTAACAACTATGATATTATTTTGCATTAGTAACCTATTTAGCTTGATAAAATATCTTGTGTTCCTTTTCTTCCAGTTTGTATCTTGTTCATGTGTCTGTTGAAGCAATATCGAATCAAACTCTACCGTGCTTTCCTTGAAGATACAAAAACATTCAAGAAAAGTTTCAGAAGAAGTTACTGTCGTCAAAACAACATTCACAAAGGTAACAGAAAGAAAAAAAATGTTTCTTTTCTTGCTTGTAATCGAATGTTTTATACTCGATTTATTCCAGGTAATAGTGAATTTATTTAGTAAAACAATAAATTCAATTGGTGACATAGGTTTTGAGAAATATTTTACTAAAAGCCAGTATAAGTTCCATAGGACATCCATCAAAAATTCAACCACTGCTCTCTCAATTCTTTTTCATGCAGGTAGTAAGTGGATGGAACACTCTTCCTTCTTCAGCACTCAAGGCCAAAACTTTAGACATCTTCAAAATGGAGATGAAAATACATTTTGCTTATAGTTTTACCTGTCTTTGACCAGGTGTTTCATTACTGGAAATTTTTGCTATTCATTTGTAGCAATTTAAGTTTAAAGTCAATCCACCCCAAAATCAACATAATAGTAACAACTATTGGGTGTAACTGGGGCACATCCCTAAATGGGGGGATTTAACAATTTGAACGGGGGGGGGGGGCTGAAAAAGGCAGTTTTTTTTTTTTTTTTTTTTTCATTCTCAATCTTGCAAGGAAGGAACTTCTTCCATCATTTCGTCATAATAATAATATACGATAAATTTTATTTATAATGTTTTTTTTTTTTTTTTTTTTTTTTTTCATTCTAATAATCTTTTGTGTTAGATTTCAACTCTCTAAATTGAGTGTATGCAGTTTTTTTACAGACATTAAATTTTGTCTTTGATTTTTGCATAAAGTGTAAAAAATCAATTTTTTCGCGTTTTCACCTTCAGGGTTGTAATTTTTTCCAGCAAATTTGGACTCAAAACTGGCACTGAAGAATTATCTATCAAATAAAAAAAAATTTCATTGAAATTGGATGAAAACTGTGGAAATGCATAAACAACATCAGATCACCCACACACATGCACATACATACATACACACATTTTAAGAATTATAGATATAGATGGTGACAGTATTTGTGTACAATGTGCCTCTTGTCATAAACAATTTTCTAATTCAATGTTTCAATTATTCCTGTTTTTGCATCTTGCCAATGCTTTCTATTATGTCTTCTACCCTCTTCCATTTGTTTGCCAATTTTGGCCTTGTACTGATAAATCATCAGTTACCGCCCCTTAAGATGAAGGAGGTATAAAAAGCACCCTGTAATATCTATCAGTAGACAAGTAGTCAGAGTAAAGTGCAATAAAGCTTTGAATAAAGTTTATTCACTGGTTCTGTTTTTACTACAGGCCTCATTACTGCTTGGTTAATGATAAATAAATAAGGAATTACTGCTAGAGAATCCTTTTTTCAATGTAGAATTACTGTTAAAGAATCCCTTTCTTAAGTTTGGCAAAACCTTTATGTCATGGTCTGAAGGAAAAAAGTCTTTTTATGGAATTGCTTTTGTTCAGTATGTTTCCATTTACTCTGTATTATAGTAAACTTTGTTCTGTTTTGAAGAGTTGAGAGATTTTTTTTTTTCTGAGAAAAATAACTTATAAGTCAATTTGTAATCTATGATCATCTAATTTCAACTTGTGGGTGCATTTTTTGTTAAAATTTACGCAGCAAATACAGCCCTAGTGTAGCAGGATTTTTCTTAGGGCAATACTGTTAAAATAGCCTAACTTGAAGAACAAAGCAATTTCCAGTTCATTTAGAAACTTAAAAATCATTATTTTCAGGGTCAAACATTCGACCCTGAAAATAATGATCTGATTTTTGTATGGTTGTTTTTATTACTAAAGCTGAAAAGAAAAAAAATCACATAGAAAAATAAAAATAAAAGGATAATTAATTTCCGCATAATAATTCTTTTATTTCGTAAAGAAAATATTTTTTTACATATTTTTGTATAGAAATAAAATTAAACTACTAATTACAGAATAGTCTCCTCTTGTTTTTTTTTATTTGTAAATAATCATAATTCTTTTATGTGCCATGTCTCTTCAGGATGTAGGCAATCGTGGCTCTCCACTTTCCCCTATCCCTTGCTACTTTTCCAAGACCCTGTTCTGTCATCCACTTGCTTAAGCATGCTAGGTATGCCATGCATTGTTTCCCCTTGTCTCTCTTTTGCTCTATTTGTTCTGTGAGTATCAGATTCTCCGAGCCCTCCTTTCTCATTACATATCCCAGAAATTTCAACTGCCTCTTCCTCATGTAAGTATAAGCTTCCTCCTTGTTTGCATCCTCTCCAAAACCTCATCATTGCTCAGACACTTAGTCTATATCCTCAGCATCCTTCTGTAGTACCATACTTCTGTTACGTCAAGTCTCTTCTTCATCTTTGAGTAGACCTTCCAACATTGATTACTGTAACGAAAGACAGATATCACATAGCAGTTCAGCACTCTTTGTTACCAACAAAATCCTCCTCTCTCGTAATACTCTGCCTAGCTTTTGGAATTCATCTTTGGCCATCCCAACACCTCTTCAGATCTCAGCATCACACTTACCATCCTCTGTCAGAACACTCCCCAAATATTTAAAATTCTGCACATGCTTGATTTTATTGTCCCTGACCTGTAAATCACATTTTGGACTAATCCTTTTAATGATGACCATGCATTCTGTCTTCTTGTAGTTTATGCTTAGTCCTTTCTTCTTGCTCTCCTTTGCTACCTTATGTAGGAGATCTTGTCATTTCTTTTCTGTGTCTCTTTTCAGTACTGTGTCATCTGTGTTATTTCTTAGACAGGGCTATGAAAATAGATCTGCTGATATCTTCTGGTATATCCCCACTGTTGTAGATTTCATTTATTATTTCTGTGATCTTGTTAATATCAAAATCATCTAAGGCTTGTCAGCATTTCTGTTACAATTCTGTCTGGCCCTGCCACCTTGTTTCTATTCAATTTTGCTAGTGCAACTTCTACTTTGGTTTATAGAATTTCAAGTCCGTCGGCAGTTTTATGTATTGCTGGTTCTTCTCTTTTGTCGTGAAAGAGTTCTTCAATATATTCATTCCAGTGCTGAAGGATTTTTTCCTTCTTTAATATGAGCATTACATCTTTTGATTTTATGCAGCCTGTTGATGAGCACGGCTTATGTCCTTTTAGTTACCTTATTTGTTCATGCATATCTTCTTTGTTGGTGGTACTCAATCTCCAGTGGTAATTCTACAGGGATGCCAGAAGAGGGCAGTGCCCTCCCCCCCATAATTTTGGCTGGCCCCTTGGTCCCCCCCCCGAATTTTCTAAGCTAAAAAATATTTAAGAAATTGATCAGACTCTGATTATGATAAAATTTAATCTTCAGTACTTTTCCCTCTGCGTTTTCTTTTTCATTTAGCTTTTTATCCTTTTTTTTTTATCTCCATCACTATGAATGAAAAGTTATTCCATTTAATTTAGTGATGTAACATCCTTATACTAAAACTCATTCCTAAGTTGTGTATACGATAGTGGTGTAGTATGAAAATAAAGATGCTGCTTGAATTTGGCCCCCAAGTGCCCCCCCCCCCCCGCTCACACACACCTTTCATAGTTCCAGAATCACCACTGTCAATCTCTCTATTTCTGCACATTGTTTGTTTAGACACTCTTCTTTAACCTGCCTGCATTTGGTCCTTATTTCATTGTGTAGTTTTCTGCATCATGGAAGAGTTTTCTGCTTCCTTTGCATCATGTTGAGAATCTCATCATCATATAAATCCTATAAATAGACATGAAACTTAAAGGCCTTTTTTTTTTTTTTTTTTGTTGGGCTTCAATTAAATATATATAGTGTTCTGTTAGTATTTTATTATCATTTTTATTCCCTGTTGCTTCTCATCTCAACACTCTTTGCCAATAGATACTATTTTATTACTGTTGTTTTATTAATATGTTACTATTCTTTATCATAACATTCTTTAATTCCACCAGTTATCTTCAAACTAAGACCCACCATGCTACACACGTTGTAGCAAAACACCCTCATTCCCTTCATATTCCATTGGTGAGATGTAAGTTTGACTCAAGCAACTTCTTCCTGGAATTGACTCTCAAGAGGTTTTCCCAATCACTGCAATTTTAACTTCAGAGGGACAATCTTTTGTGATGTACAGTGGCTATTAATAATTAAGTATAATTCAAGACTTCAGTGTTAAAATAAAACGGTATTTTATTACAACTGCAAATAAATACTTAACAAAAACAAAGAAGTAAAAGTCAGCCAAAAATAATTAACCATTTCAGTGAAATACCTTCTTAGTAGTGCAGCTTGGCTTAATGTCACAAGTCCAGAGTGTCATGCTCAAACCTTGGTGTCAGTAGTTACTCATTTTCTTCCTATACAACACAATCACAATTATAATAGGATTATTATATTACTAATTTCACTATATTTTATCATTGTTGTTTTTTGTCATAATGCAGTAGTATTATAAGACTTTCAATCTCTAGGCCTATAAACAATAATTTCACTGTTAAAAATGACAGGAATGTTTACTCAAGTATGTTTGCCAACTAAATAAAACATTTATAGTCATATGAAACAATGTCAGATTAAAAACTTCATTAATTGTTTAAAAATTATTTTATTGTATACATAAGGGTTTAGTTAATATTTCAATAGATTATGACAGCTATTAGGGAGATGTGATTAAATATACTTTAATGTTTAAAAAAATTTATTCAGTATTATTATTGTTTTTAGGTAATAAGCATTGAACAAATAGCTATTTTTGTGGAAAAAGGAATTTTCAAAAATATACACATTTTTTACATATTTATGGTTATTTTTTAACTTTTATCAAAAACAACATTCTTGTAGATGTAGTTATTGATAATATTATACATTAATTACTAATTTTTTTAATTAATAACTATTTGAGCTCAGTTGTTGATATTAATAGCTATCTACTAATGTGTTAAAATTTTGGAATAATGCAATAATAAAAATTTAAATTTTATCTCTCTGATGTCGCAATCTGTAAGCAAAATGAAGAAACGGAAAAAATCATTAAAAACAAAGAAAAGAGTGCTGAAATGCTATGTAATATCAATCCTCCTGAAAAAAACGAAGACAAAAAAATGACCCTTAAGATTTATGTCTATTTATAGGATTGAAATTATGATTATTTGCAAATAAAAAAAAAAGCAAGGGGAGACTATTCTGTAATTAGTAGTTAAATTTTATTTCTATACAAACATGTCAAAAAAATGTTTTTCTTTTTCAAAATTTTGCTAAAATATGATGGTAAGTAAGCATCCATGTTAGCCTAGAAAAAGGTTGAAAAACGATTAAAAAGGCTAGTCTGAATGCATTGTACATGGATGTGCAGCACTGGAAAGAAATGACTTTAAACCATCCAGAGTACAGGAAGTTTATAAGGGAGAGATGCAATGCCTTTGAGGATGAACATGTCAGGCATGCTCAGATCAAGTGTAATCTCTAAAGAGGCACTTACTCTAAGTTGCCAGCTAATTTCATTCATTTTTTTTTTTTTTTTTTTTTTCATTATGCCTCTTAATTCGTTAGGAAACATAGGGCTGCAACAACACCTCTCCAATGTGCGCGGTTCTTGGTGATCCTCTTCAGCTCAGCTTATGTTGTGCCGACTGCCTTCCTGGGGGATTTTCACCAGCACACATCATACACTCAAATTTGGAGGACTCTTTCTCAGACATGTCGTTTGAAGATATCGCTGAGGTTTCTGTAACAAGCTAGTTTTTAAGGTTGTTAGCCTACTGCACAACCCCCAACCTGGAGGGCCAGGGTGTGTCTTTCGTCTGGTTGCTACCCCACAGACCTGTTGAGCTTGTTTGGAAATTCCAGTGACCCCCAGACCTATGTGCTCGGGGGCTTCAGCCCTTAGCAGATCCAACCAAGATCAAGAGGTCTGTGGGGTAGGAGCCAAATGAAAGACACACCCTGGTCCTCCAGGTTGGGGGTTGTGCTGTCCTGGTGGTGTGTCGCCTTGACATGGTAGGACAGCTTGCATGCCAACTAATTCGCTGCCTTAGAAATGTGTGTGTGTGTGTGTGCCTGCTGTTGTTGTGGGAAGGTTATGTAAACCATCTGAAAGTTCATCATAAGAACCAGAATCAAGCCAACAATACCAACTTGCCTCATCATCCTGCAAAGAATATCTCTTATTTGCAACAATGTTTGCAGATCATCTGGACTGAGAAGATTGATGGTGGTACACAGAAGACTATGTAGGTCATGCATATCCAATCAAGGATGCAGAGTTTATCTGTTATATTTGCATGATACCTATGAAATAGTGCTGAACTCTTAGGGGCCATGAATACCAAAAAAAGAAAGAAGCCATTACAAGTGATGTGAAGGATGAAGAGTCAGCTCTCAATCACCATCTTAGTCTTGGTAAATGGAACTGCTAGCAGTAAGTAATTAAAAGCTTTTGTAAAGGGTTGGCAGAACAAGCATTAGAAAAGATAGTAAAAAAACAAATATTGCTAAGCGCTACAAAAGAGAGGAAATTGTGGAGAGCCATGATTTCCCATGTCCTGAAGGGACACTTCACATATAAAAAGTAATTAAATTTATTTTATTTTCTAGCTTATGAATGGATTGAATATCCAGAATCCTTTAACAAGATTGATATCAACTTTAATTCCATAAAAGGGTCGTTGGACCTTAAATCAGGTAACAAGATTCTGCGATCAGTGAGTTTTAATAACATGGAAACTGTGGACGTTTCTCTGACAACAGATAAGAAAAGAACTTTTCTTCTTCTCAAAGTACCCAAGGAATATGACTTGGTAAGTAATTTTTAAAAATAATTTCTGCTATTTACCTTTGGCAGGTGATATTCAGATAACCAAAGAAATTGTTTAGTTTATCAAAATAAGTGCTTTGAGCGGCAGCCATTCTAACAGAAGAACTCTGAATTAAAAACTGTGGAAAAAGGGTAATGTGGAATCTGTCACAATGAGTCAGACCAAGAACAGAAGAGACCCTGATAAACTCCAGTCCTGGGTAAGACGATAAACTACATCTGTGTCCTGGGGAAGACGATAAACTACATCCAACAGCAAGGCCTCTGATCTGAAGGTTTTGAGGAGCATGAAACCACTTCTTAATTGCTGGTGTTCTCAGGTCCACTCTGACCTGTGGTAGTAACACCTGTTAGGGTCCCAGCTATGGGCAAATATTTAACCCCTAAACTGGGGTCAAAACACTATGAAAGTATAAAAATATGTTTTAATATCCAAAATACTTTGTAAAAAAAAAAATATAACCAGCAATACATTTTTTTAAAAAAACTATTACCAGTGATACATATTTGAAGGAAAATTACCAGAAATAGATTTTTGAAGAAAAATATTACCAACAATAAAAATTTTGTTGTTATTAAATAACCCATTGAGGTTGATATGCCGTAAAACAAACCAAACCAAACTTACACTTATTTATTTATACTCATTTATACTTAGACAAGAACCCCGACCAAAATGCACAACGTCCTGGGTAAGACGATAAACTACATCCAACAGCAAAGACACTGATCAGGAAGTTTTGAGGAGCGTGGAACCACCTCTTAATTGTTGGCATTCTCAGGTACACACTGACTTGGGGTGGTAGTACCTGTCAGGGTCCTAACTTTGGATAAATAGTTAACCCTAAAAATTGGAGTCAAAACAGTATGAAAGTGTAAAAATAAGTTTTAATACCAGCAATACATTTTTGAAGAAATTAATATTAGCAGCAATACATTTTTGAAAAAAAATTACCAGCAATAAAAAATCTTGTCGACATTAAATAACCCATTGAAGTTGATATGCTGTAAAACAAAATGTGACAAACTCATCTGGTACAACAGGAACAATGAGTTTCTCCCTTGAAGTGTTTGTTGAGCAGTTCACACCATTTTTTTTTATCAGTATCATTCCAAGCATGGCAGTATGCCCACTAACCGGTTATGGGTTACAGGTTAGGGAGAGGAATTAGAAACAGAAATATTAGTAACGAGCAGAAAGAGAAAAGAGCAATCAGGAAGACAGTAGATAGCAATTGACATTGCATCTAAACTCTTGCAGATTAAAGTTAGATGGAAAGCATGGGGTTGGAAGGAAGTTCCAAAGATGAGAGGTGCAAGAAAAGAAACTGTTAACATAGAATTTATGTCTACATCTAGCTAGCTCAACTGTAAATTGATGAGATCTCGTCTCCAGTCCTGTATTGCGCTTAAATTCATACAGTTTAGGTACCATAGTGAAGAGCTCCTCCAAGCAATCACCATGAAAGTATTTATAAATAAGGCACAGAAAGGCAACCTTATGGCTGTGGACAAGTGACTGAAGCCAAGCCACCAGACCAGGACCAATAATATTGCAGATTCTTTAGATCTTATCAAGAAGTTCCAGGTAAACCGCAGAGACACTGGGTCATATGTGGCAGCAATATTCCCAGTGAATGGTAGATTTAGATATACCAGATAGATTCTAGAGATAAAATTGTCTTTCCTAGCAATGGATTCAATATACTATTTCCACTTAATGTCAGCTGAGAATATTAACCTGAGAAGGTTCAATGAGTCACTTTCCTGGAGGATAGCATCAGCCATGCTGATGGAAGGCAGAGAGAGGTCTCTCAGATGATTAATGGAGAGAAGTTTAGTTTTGGAGGTGTTAAAATTGACAAGCCATCTTTTGCCCCAGTTAACAACAGTCTTGAGGTTGTTTTAGACATCAGCTGCCATTTTGACTCTGTTGGACTGATCAGCCTTACTTTCAAGGCAGGAGGAAATGGTTGTGTCATCAGTATAAATGCCAAGTTGAAAGCTGATGTCATCATGAAGGTTGTTAATGGAGATTAAAAACAGCATAGAGCTAAAGATGGAGCCCTGAGAGACAATACGGATTAATACAAAAGAATATAGACAAGTGGCTGTTCAGGACAGTATTCATTTCACAATTTGATAGGAATTACTGGAGCAGCTCAAAAATGTGCGTGGCGATACCATAATTTTTTAGCTTGTAGAGTAGTCCTGAATTCCAAAGGCTTTCAAGATGTTCAATTCTACAGCCCAGGCTTCACTATTTTTATCAAGAGCATGATAGACTCTTTCCACAATTATCATTGGCACATCAGCATAAAAACAAAAGCTGTATTGCTTGTCTGAGAAAAGGCTTAGCGATGAGAGATGTTGAACCAATTCAGCATTGATTAGGGCCTCTAGGAGTTTCCCAAAAAGAGGTAGAAGGTTAATAATAGGCAGATAGTTAGATGGGGTGAGACAGTTCAGCAGAGTCCATAAAAACTGGAACAAGAGATG
Source organism: Acanthosepion lycidas (assembly GCA_963932145.1). Lineage (NCBI taxonomy): Eukaryota > Metazoa > Mollusca > Cephalopoda > Sepiida > Sepiidae > Acanthosepion > Acanthosepion lycidas. Next base: position 8,840,173 of record OZ010608.1, on the reverse strand, counting down.
ACAACTTCCAGCAGGCAGGAAAGCAGGAGGTAGTAAGGTATTTATTGTACAGTTTAGAGAGAACAGGAGCTAGTTTGGGAGCACACTTCTTAATGACTTACAGGAATGGCATCAGGTCCACATGCTTTGTTGGGATCAAGGTTAGAGATGATAGCAGAAACCATGGAAGGTGTTATATGCCCATCACTCAACAGATAATCAGTTCTAAGTGGGAAGTTAGGCAGGGATACTCCAGATGTGTCAAGAGTAGAGTTTGAAGAGAATTTACAGGCAAAGCATTCAGCTTTATCAGCTGGGGATGATAACAGTTCAAATTGATTGAAGAGGTGGGGAATAGAGACCTTGCACTTATTTAATACCCTATTACAGAGCTGCCAGTAAGCATAAAAGGCAAGGTTTTAGAGGCTATACAGTCTCATTCTTTTAGCAATCATGGATTTAGCTCCTTTGAGGACTCCCTTACACTTGTTACAGGCAGTAGCAAATAGGCCCCTGTTATGACGAGAACTGTCATACTGGTTCCTGTGTGTTATGGTGACCGATTATGCTGATGTGAACCATGGAGAGGATTGCAGTTTCACCTGGTATTTCTGAGAAGGGATAAAAGCGTCCATTAAGTTATGACATTTAAATCATTGTGGCCATTATATATATATATATTATATATATTATAATCGTGTATATAGGTGGCATGGTGGAGTAATGGATAGTGGTTTGGATTGAGGAATCAGAGAGCTGAGTTTAAATTCCAGTCAAACCCATTACATTCACTTACGTACTAATACCCTTGGGAGAGGTATGAATCCTCGTCTTCTCCTCCCAGCTATGGGTAAATAGCAGGACAGACTGGGTTCTATAGCCTTGGATGGCAACTGGTCTACTGCACAAAGAAATAGCAACCTACTGTGGTGAAAAAATCTGTATCACGCATGGCACATAACTGACTGATTGAAACAATATTTAATGTTTTTGTTGTTAATTCTTAAGAACAAAGAAAATATATAAGTGCACTTTCATATGTTCAAGTTTTATTTAAATTCTAATATAGTTTTTTATAGTTTTATTTAAATTCTAATATAGTTTTCTTTAAAACAATAAGAATTACCAAGAGAGTCTACAGTAATAGCATTGGTAAGAGAAAGAACATTCTTTTGTTGAATAGCTTTTTGGGGTTTTTTTTGTATTTTTTTCTGGGCCTAAAAGGTTAAACTATGCTCTTGAAACATTTTGATCCCAGAAACTGCATGTACATTTTATTTTTTTGCTTTTTATTTTCAGATTCTTGAATTTATAAATGATTTTGATCGATGTGAATTTTCTAAGGAACTACAACAAGTAATGTCAAAAACGAGAGAGGTGAAGTGGTTTTATATTAAGCAAAAGGAATTGATGAAATCAGCAGTCACCAGAAAAAAAAGGACCAAAATGCTTGAGGCCTTCTTGAAAAGTGTCTTTTCTGAGGTATGTTTTCTTTCTTTCTTTTTTTCTTTCCTTCTTTTTATGTGCTGTGTCCCTTCAAGATGTAGGCAATCATGGCTCTCCATTTCCCCCTATCCCTTATGGCTCTCAATAAGTTTTGTGCCTCTGCCAACTCCCCCAGGCCACATTCTGCCATTCACTTGCTTAAGCCCGCTAGATATGTCATGCATTGCTTTCCCTTGTCTCTTTTTCCCTCTATTTGACCTGTGAGTATCAGATTCTCCAGGTCCTTCTTTCTCATTACATGTCCCAGAAATTTCATCTGCCTCTTCTTTATGTTAAGTATAAGCTTCCTCCTTGTTTGCATCCTTTCCAAGACCTCATCGTTTCTCACATGCTCGCTCCATGATATCCTTAGCATCCTTCTGTAGAACCACATCTCTGCTGCTTGAGTCTCTTCTTCATCTTTGAGGAGACCATCCAAAATTCACTGCCATGTAGGAGGACAGATGTTACGTAGCAGATCAGTACTCTTTTCTTTGTCACCAAAGAATAAAAGTACAAAACAGAAAAATTGTTATCAGCCATGAAAACAGAATCAGAAAAGATTAAAATCTACTCAAGAATAATTATGTGGTATTCAGAACACATCTCTTCTTTTCAGGAAGAGGTCTTTTCCTTTTGATTTACTATTAATAACCTCCCTTTGTTGTTAACTCTTCAATAGAATGTAGCCATCTTGTTAGTCCATTAAAGCCTTCTAAAGGTCTCATGTCTTCTTGTTATTACTTCAAATTATATTATGATAGTAAGCATCCGTTTATCTCTTGAGATAAAGGTAATGCCCTGTCTGGTCAAAATTCAGTCCTTTGGTGGTGAAAATGAAGTGACCTTTCCAGGGTGCAGGCCTGGAAAATGAGATATTGAGGTCATGCACTTATTATTACAGTAGTCCATCACTATTAGGCAAACCAGTTTACCATGGTACCCAATGTATCGTGGACCCAAAGATTTCACTCAATATAGCTCAGTTTTTTTTGTTTTTTTTTAGAAATTCCACCCTATTTTATCAATTTCTAGGTCATCTTCTTCACGATAGGCAGAACAAACAGCGATCATCAGATTGGTCCTAATTTGTTTTAATAATTACACCCCTTTTCACACGTTTTACCTTGATTTCGATGATCAAACAGCCCAAATTTTGCAGCTAATCCAGTTGTGTTGGTAATAATGACACATGATTACTTTATATTTCTATTTCATGCCTGATCAAAGAGTTCCTATAAAATCAGACTAATTAACAGGAATTCAATCACTGCAATCAGATACCATGAATGGGGTATAAATAGGAGTACCTTTCTCTGGTTGATCATGTTCAATTTGACTGTCCAACAGTAGACATCAAGAATCTTTCATAAATAAATATAAATAGTGCATAGTAATTAGGGGTCGCAAGAGGATGTACTTTTGCGAAGGGTTAAAAAAATTTTTGTATAAAATATCTGCTGTAAAGTTGTAAGTTGAAATTTTGGGTAATTTGCCTTTTAAGCCCAGCACAAAATGTCTAATAAAAATTTCCTGAATAGTTATGTTTACATGTAAATTTACATGCTTAATTAAAAAATAACAAAGAAATTTTGATAAAATCTACGTTTTTGGTGTTATCGATAATTCATGTTGCGGCAGCCATTATTGGTGCTGTTTGCACATGTTTTCTGTAGAATAGACATTCACTTGTCTTGATTATTGTGCATGCACTGATGCAAACAATGCCAATAATGGCTGCTGTGCCAACAACAACATGAATGAGTCCAACCTTTTATTGTTGATAACTCCAGAATGGTAGATTTTATAAAAATTTCTTTATTTTTTGATTAGGTATGTAAATTTAGAATAAAAAATAACTGTTTGGGAAGTTTTTATTAGCTGCTTAGAGCAAGGCTTAAAAAGCAAATTACCCAAAGTTTCTTATGGAATCATTGGCATAAATTAGTATAATTTTTTTGACATTCTTTTCAAGCCATTATCTACAGTATATATTGTGTAATAGGCCAAATAGGGCCCAAAAATCTGGTAGACGTTCAACCTCCTATTATTGCCCACACCCACCTACAATTCACTTGCAGCATGGGTCAGCCATCTTGAATCCAAAAGCTCACGCTATAGCGGTGGACTACTAATATATATATATATATATATATATGTGTGTATATATAAATAATTATACCAACTGCAACAATGTCTTTCTAAATATCTGGGATGAGAAGTCATCATTATTTATATTCTTTATATTTGAACTATTATCCCCATTTTTGTTATCTATTTTAGGAAAATCAATGACAAAGTGGAAAAAACCTCTTCATATAACACATTTTATCCTTTAGGACCTTATTGGATGAAAGTGATGTTTATGTTGATGCTATTACACATGATGATTAAAGCGAGAGGAGGCTGAGATTTAAAAATATTTCTTTTTCAATATGTTTGGGTACATAGTCTAGCCCAGGGGTCGACAACCTTTTGCTAACTATGTGCTGACTTAGGGTTTTAAAATCATTCAGTGTACCAACAGCATACATATTTTTATACAAGTCAAGGTCAATATACCTGTTCTACAATATATTTAATATAGTAATATATAGTATATATACTTTAGTATATATTAAAATTGAAACAGCTAAATACCTTCTTTGCATTGTAGTAGTTATTGGTTCGGACTTCGTGATGTCATTTGCAATGCGTTCCATTAGAAATTCCTTGGCATGCTACGTGTGGCATACATTGCCTACCCCTGTTCTATTTGTTCTCAGTTTTAATATTGCCATGGAATTTGAGCATAATAATTTCTAGTCATCTGATGGATTTAGACTGTTCTCATTTCACAATGTAAAAATATTTTCTGGCATTAAATAACAAGTTTGATAAACTATAAAAACAAGTCAATCAATTCATTCATTTACAGAAGTAGTTGTTCTTATAAAGGTGAATATCTTCTATCACAGGAGTCGGCAACCTTTTGCTATGTACTGATTTAGATTTAAAAGCATTCAGTGTGCCAACAGCATATATATTTTTTATACAAGTCAAGGTCAATATACCTGCTCTACAATATACTTTATATAATGATATATAGTATATATACTTTAGTATATATTAAAATTGAAACAGCTAAATATCTTCTTTGCATTGTAGTAGTTATTGGTTCAGACTTTGTGATGTCATTTGTGGCTGTATGCCATTGGAAATTGCTTGGGGTTTCATGTATTGCACATATGCCATAGGTTGCCAACTCCTGGTCTAGACAATCTCATTTAGTTTCTTTTGCTTTTTGCTCAGGTTTCCATAATTTTTCTTATTAAATATCCGACATTGTGATAATAGATCATCTGCCAAGAAAGGTGAAATATTGTAAGAACCTTGATGTAAATTTACTGTGGATGATCTAGCGATTAAAGTAGATACCACCAAAAAAACATGCTACCTAAGCTTTAAAATGAATTTTTAAAAAAATGAAAAATCTTTCTTGAAGCTTTTATTTTAGTCTTAATTTCAAGCTAATAGATTAAATAGTATATTTCTATTAAGCAAAATACTTTGCTATATTCCAAAACTAAATGAAATTGACTGGAAGGGGGTTTTTGGGGGTTTTTTTTGCTAAAATAGCTGATTAGCATCTCTTTTTTTAGTTGTCGTTCATCACAATGTGATTCTCTTTATTAAAAAATCTTCCAAAATTAAAATATAATTTTCTGAAATTTTATTTATGGAATATTAACTGATTTTAAGTATAATTAATCTGATTTGAAGCAAATATCATTTACTTTAAGTATAAAATAGTGCAAAAATGCATTTTTAACCTGATAGTAGCTGTGTTTTTAACCCAACAATAGCTGTTTTGATGTGTTGATAACGTGATGATAGATTTAAAGTTCTACTTTATCTGTAAAACATAATTTAAGAAATTATGTGAGTGTCTTTTTTTTTTTTTTAATATAATTTTTAAGTACCCAGTAAACTTTAAAATTTTGGAGAATATTTTCCATAGTCTAATGTTTTATTGAATTTTAGAAATGTTGACTTTAAATTTACTATCCTTATATGCAAACCACCAATTCCTACTTGCAAATTGCTAGTGGCCTGCTGGCAGGCTGCCAATGGCAACACCAGCGGTCCTCTGGTGGCAGCCACTGCCATGCCACCCAGTGGGCCTCTAGCAGTGTGCTTGTAGTAACATTGCCAAGAGGAACATTCCGGTGGTTCAACAGTGGGCCACCAGTGGTAAACCATCAATCTGCCAATGGTTTGCATGTAGAGTTGCTGGTGGCCCACTGTCGGACCATCAGCATGTTCCTCTCAGCAGTGTTACCACTTGCAAACTGCTAGAGGCCAACTGGTAGCTTCCACCAAAAGAATACTGATGTTGCCATTGAGACACTAGCATGTAGGGTAGTTATCACTCTTATTTTTTGATAATGTTGTGTATGGTTGCCTGTACTTACAAAAATCAACACGTTCATGCACATACAAAAAAATTCAAATTTCTTTTAAAAAATATTGTTCTTTGATGATTTGTATTAAACTTTTGCATTTATGATTAGTAAATATAATTTTCAGTTAATAATATGATCTAAAAGGCTGAAATTAAATACAGAATTTTATAAGATTTAAAACTTAATAAATTTAAAAAAAAAAAAAAAAAATAAAATTAATTACTCATCAAAAAATATTTTTTTCTTAAGACAATATTGTCCTTAATATATCTTATTTATAAAAACTATTAAAAGCTTTTCTAATTAAATAATGTCATGGTTCTATCGCTTTTTTTAATTTTACAGTCCAGAGCAGATTTTCGTTAAAAATATATTTGGTACTCTGTGATTTTTATAATCCAAGATACTTGCATTTAAAATGTGTCCCATCATTATGGGACAGCCTGTATGTGTGTATATATATATATATATATATATATATATATATATATATATATATATATATATATAATACTTATTCTGTTTATTATGCTTCAAATTTTATATATATATATATATATATATATATATATATAAAAACAATACTTATTCTGTTTATTATGCTTCAAATTTTATATATATATAAAAACAATACTTATTCTGTTTATTATGCTTCAAATTTTATATATATATAAAAACAATACTTATTCTGTTTATTATGCTTCAAATTTTATATATATATATATATATATAAAAACAATACTTATTCTGTTTATTATGCTTCAAATTTTATATATATATATATAAAAACAATACTTATTCTGTTTATTATGCTTCAAATTTTATATATATATATATATATATATATATATATATATAAAAACAATACTTATTCTGTTTATTATGCTTCAAATTTTATATATATATATATATAAAAACAATACTTATTCTGTTTATTATGCTTCAAATTTTATATATATATATATATATATACATACAATTTATGATAACTGAGTTAATATTTTGTTATACAGGCTTTCCATTTGGACTATGATCCATCCTTAGATCATGTTGAATTCAAGCAGACCAAAGAACTTTTAGAATTTGAAATGACCAAAGTAAGTATAAGTATTTAGCATTGAAGCTAAATCATATTTTTGTTGTGAAAATTTAAAAAAATAAAATTCCAAAGACAAAAATGTTTATTGCTAACAAGAACTCTAAAAATATATGTATACCTTTCGTCATATGTTCCATCTTAAAAAATATATGTACACCCATAGATATATTTTGTAAAATGATATGAAGTGGAGAAACTATAATGAACCAATTGCTACATCTCCTGCAAGGAAAGTTGGTTCACTGTACCATGCCAGATTTTTCTTGTCAGAATCCATCTTGCACATTTATAAATCTACCATTTGTCCATGTGTTGAACACTGGCATCATATCTGGTCTGGTGTTCCTGCTGTACATCTCAAGATTCTTGACAAAATCCAAAGAAGGGTCTGCAATGTTGACCAGGTATCTCAAGTACAGTCACTTTCTCGCTGATGTGATGTGGCTTCCCTCTGTCTTTTCTACAAATATTTTCATGGCAACATCTCTGATGAGCTTTTTTCTTTGGTATCCCTACTACATGAATTTAAGCATGCTACTCAATTGGCAACTCAGTCTTACCGTTTCACTGTTGAACTAGCTAGATGCTACTGCCACTTCTATGCTAACAGTTTTTTTTTTCTCACACTCCCCACCTGCGGAGCTACCTTCTGATGTCTTGCTTCCCTAATAACTACAATCTTCAATAATATAAATGCAATGTCAGTCACCATCTTATGTCTTCTTGAAATCAGCTCCATTTTTTTTTTTTGTGCTTTCCTCAATGCTCCCCATTCAGTCTTCTCATTCTCTTTCACTTTCACACCCTGTAACCCCCTGCATACTAGTGGCATTCCCACCTTGCTTGGGGTGAAACAATTAAAAAAAGTTGAAATTGATATTCAATATATAGGTATCATATTTTTGGGGTAGTATCTACTTTTATACCCTTCTTTTTTCATTTTTTTTTTTTTTATCATTTCACCCCAAGCAAGGCAGGAATGCAGAGGGTTACAGAGAATGAAGGTGAGAGAAAAGACTGAGTATAGGGGGTATTGAGGAAAGGATAAAAGATGAATGAGATCGACATTGCATTTAAATTTTTGAAGATTGTAGTTATCAGGGAAGCAAATAAATGAAAGAGAGTTCCACTGTTGGAGTAGAAATGGCAGTTACATTTAACTATTTCAACAATAAAAGGGTGGGACCAAGATGCCAATCTAGTAGTACACTTAAATTCATGTAGTTGGGGTACCAGGAAAAAAAGCTTGAAATGAAAATATTTGTAGAAAAGACTGAGGGAAGCCATGTAACGTTGGTGAGAAAGTGACTGTAGTTATGTCTTACATCTTATGCCCACATCATATTTATTTTTTAACAAAATTTCCTTCATTGTTAATGCACTTAATTCCATGCTGAATATTAATCACATAGACAAACATTATGCAATGTAAATCTTAGTTATTAACTGACATTTGATCTATGTGTCGACTAATTGTCAATTCATTCAAACTTTATAAAATAGTAAATAATACAGATTCCCTTTTAGTTGGTTCACATATTTGAATAATTTAGTAAAAGCTATAAATTTATGAATAAAAAATTGTTTTCATATTTATTTCTTTATAAATTGATAAATGATAAATATTGCATTGCAAGAGTTTTAATACAATTCTGTTAGTTTTTAGAATGTTGTAAATATAAAATTATTCTTTTAAATAAACAAGCTAAAAGATAATTGCGTTCAATATTTTTGTTGTAAATTCTCAAGAACAAAAACAAATGTATAAATTCACTTTCATCATATGTTTAAGTTTTATTAGAGTTATAATCTTTGCTTTTTAAAACAACATTACCAAGGAATAGTTAAAATAAAAATGGGGTCTTTAGAAAAAAAAAAAACGTCTTTTTGACACTTTTGGTGGACACAAAGTTCCATGTTTGCTGAAGAAAAATAGGAATAACAAGGAAACTTACAATCAGAAAAAAAAACAGGTGCTATTTCTGGATCACATAATGAGAAAAATGGGCTTAGAGAATTTAACATTCACAGGATATACAATCTCCTCAAAGATGAAAAGGAGACTTGAAGCAACAGAAATATGGTTCTATAGAAGGATGCTGAAGATACCATGGACCAAACATATGAGCAACGAGAAAGTTTTAGAGAAAATGGAAACAAAAAGGAAACTAATACTTAACAAGAGGAAGAGACAGTTGAAATATCTAGGGCATATAATGAGGAAAGAGGGCTTGGAAACTCAAAGGACAGATTGAAGGCAAGAGGTACAGAGGAAAACAACACATAACATACTTGGTGAGCTCAAGTAAATGGATGGCGGTATGGAAGAAACAAGAAAAAGACAAAATTTACTAAGAGCTACAAAGGACAAGAAATTGTGGAGAGCCATTATCGCCTACATCCTGAGTTGACACTGCATGTAAAGAAGATATCAATGCAGGGGGGGGGGGCTTCCGTAAGAGGGATCAATTTACAATGAATTTTCATCGCAGATTGAACCCTCTTATTAACATCTATAAAATTTATAAAACATTTATTTTTTGGTATTCTTTTTGAAGTTCTTAATCTATAGTGTTGTTAAAAAAATAAGTATTCCTGGTCACGTAGCCTATTGTATAACTCCACCTTTCATTTTCTTGATATTTCGGTTTTATAATTTTCTTTTTTTTTTTTTTTTTTTTTTTTGTTATTCTTGTTTTTTGTTATTCTTTATTAGATTCAAAATTGTCATGCTTTTTATGTTATCTGTGTTAAATGTTTTCAGGCTGAGTTTGCTGAATCCCTTGCACTGAAAATCGATTCTGACTTTGTTGAAAGAATGTTTATGCAAGCAGATTCTGACAAGAATAATTACATTTCTATTAAAGAGTTTATCAACATTGTTGTTCTCTTTACCAAAGGTTGGTTAATTTTTATTTTTCAATTTAATTTTTAATATTGATTCCACTTAGCAAATTTGATTTTTTTTTTTTTTTTTTTTTTTTTTGAGTACATTTTATTGACTATTTAGAACCTCACCAATCCAGAAAGACTTAATTTCAATCAATTTCAACAAAAATTTCATATAATCTGTACATTAGTTTTTAACTCTTAAAACCTTGGATGCTCAGTACTTAACTGATACAAATGATTCCAAGAATCTTTCTTTCCTTTTGACTTTTTTTATTTTCAGGATAATTCTCATTTTCTGATTGGTTCGTTATTCTTTTTTGAATTCCACCGCCGTGAAATGCAAGTTATTTTATGCTTTTTTCACCAGAAATGAATGAGTTAGATCAATAAATAAGCCAATTCATTAAAGTTTCTTGAAGAGCTCAAGAAATTAAAGTCTGGTTAAAAATGTCTTTAAATTTCCATAAATTTTTCTTATAAAATTCCTTTTCATAAATAATTTCAGTCAAAAATAAATAAGTATCCAAAATATGTGTGCACAGAGACACAGTCGAGTAATGGATAGAGGTTCAGATTGAGAAATCAGAGAGCTGAGTTCAAATTCCAGTCAAACATGCAAATACCCTTGGGAAAGGTATGAATCTATCTCTTCTCCTCCCAGCTGGGAGTAAACAGACTGGGTCCTATAGCCTTGGATGGCAACCAGCCTAAGAGAATGACAACTTTGAATTCAAAACAGCAACTATGGGTTAAATAGCCTCACCAAATTGCAATTGGCTAAGTGTGGTGAGTACATATATGGCTAGGATGGGGGTCTTAAGCCTTGAATGGCAGCCTCCCTAGAGATGGGGGTCTTGATAAAAACACTCAATATACTTGGACTACCGTGAACATTGTTAAAAGATGTAAGAGCATCTGCATTATTTACATTATTCAGACTATTGTCCTCATCTTTGTCACCATGTTTATCACATTTCAGCCATTGTACACTCCAGCCTTCTTCAGGTGATTGGACTGTCGAACAGAACCCTTTATTTTGCTCACTGGGGTAGAGTGTTCTAGTTCCACATGCCCTGTCTAATGGAGTTCTCCACCACCTTAACCAGGTATTGAACTCACAGTCTTTGGGTCCTGTCACTGGATCTAACAAATGCAGAGTGTGAGTTCAATACCTGGTTAAGGCAGTGGAGAACTTGGAGAGGGGAATTAACAGGAGATAACTGATAATTGACATCCATTAAACATAGCTCATGGAACTAGAACAGTCTACCCCAGTGAGCGAAACAAAGGGTTCAGTTCGACATTCCAACCACCTGAAGAAGGCAGGAGCTTACAACAGCCAAAATGTTGTGATAAATATGGTGACAAAAATGAGGACAATAGTCTGAATAATGTAAATAGTGTACATAATACCTCATCTCAGAAATATAGACAGTTAAGAGCATCTGGTTGTGTAAAACCTTGCCTCAAATCATTATGACAAATCTTTTGTCAGGCAGAACCCACCTTACTTTGTTTGCAATTAATCCCAATCCTACTTAAACAAAATAATCATGTAGAGTGTTAGGTGGGTATTCTGCAGTTTTGTAATTTTTTTTTTCTGGTTATTACAATATTTTTTTTCTATTCACAGGCACTTGTCAAGACAAACTACGCATGCTTTTTCGCATGTATGATTTGGATTCAAATGACTCATTAAATAAACGTCAGTTGACAAGTATGTTCCAGTAAGTTTGTAGAAAATTTCACATTGAGTCTCTGAAATAATTTTCACATTAAAGTTCATCTTTCACATCTACAAATCTACCATTCATCAGTGCATTGAATACTGTTGCTATATCTGGTCTGGTGCCCCTGCTATTCATCTAGAGGTTCTTGACAAAATCCATAGGAGAATATGCAATGTAATCCATGCTGACTTGGCATCTCGACTTCAGTCACTTTCTCACAGACGTGATATGGCTTCCTTCTGTCTTTTCTACAAATATTTTCATGGCAACTGCTCTGGCAAGCTTTTTTTTTTCCTTGTGTCCCAACTATATGAATTTAAGCATGCTACAAGATTGGCATTTAGGTCCCACTCTTTTACTGTTGAAATACTTAAATGCAACCACCACTTTGACTCCAACTGTTTCTTTTCTGGCACTTCCCAACAGTGAAACTCCCTTTCTCTTACTTGCTACTCTGATAACTACAATCTTCAAAAATTAAATGCAACATCAATTGCCATTTTCTGCTGTCTTGAACCCCATTCATCTTTTATCTTTTCCTCTATCCTCCCTATACGCAATCTTTTCTCTCACTTTCACTCTCTGTAACACCTTGTATACTAGTGTCACTCCTACCTTGCTTGGGGTGAAATGATTAATAAAAAAAAAATAACAATTATATACCTGATGTACTTCTGCAGTTGTTAAAAATTTACACCTTCCTAGATTTATTCTCTGATCCCATTCATTTTCTATTTATATAATTGGTCTCTGTAAAATCCTGTTAAGTAATGCTTGTTTTTAAAAGACCATGAATCAGATCAGTGCTAGTGCAGTGCATGCTACATTCGAATCCCTCCCCGATCTGCGTCAGTTGATTGGGGGTCCCAGGCAGTACTTTGTGACCTTTACTATCTTATTAACATTTGATTTTTTTCTACCTGCATTTATGTTACAAATTAAACTAAGTACAACTGACTAGTAAAGGATGAAACATTTTCATGGATTTTCATGTCATTCTGGGTTCGTTTTCTTTTTTTTTTTCGTCCAAATCCATGAATTTGTTTTGCTCATGTTAAGTCTCAAAAAAAAAAAATTTTTTTACCTCTCATGTTGAATATGTTCAAATTTTTTTAACAAGAAAAACCTCAAATTCATCTAAAAAATGGCACAAAACATTGTTGATTTAAAGATGGAATGATCTATTATGACTTTTCTTTCGTAAGGATTGCCCTATTAGAGAGTTACTTTAAGGGGTAGTTTATATGGATAGGAAGGGAAGATAATAGTTAAGATTGTAGTGATCGGAGAAACATCCTCTTGGGAGTTTGTTCCACAAAGCAGTGGTTCGTGGAGGAAAAGCTGTTAGAGTCGTACTTGCTTCTCACCAATGAAATCCTAAGGGAATGCTGGTGGTTTACTGCAATGTAAGCAGCAAGGTTGGTCCTAGCTATGAAGATTAGACCAGCCTGAACTAAGGAATATAGTTTATCCAAGCACTTTCTATGGAAGTAGCAGTGAGAAGCTCACCACATCCCACCTCTGTGTAAGAGGTTGTGGGTAGAAAATAATTTGTCTCCCACAAGGACTTGGCAACACTTTTTAACTCTATTTTGTATTTAGATACATTGCTTTTATTTTCAATTTTTCTAGTTGAATTGTTCACCTATATTTCATATGATCCATTATTGTACACAATTAGGTTACAGTGGCGAACTCGTATCAGTACAGACACAAAAGAGGCCTCAGATTACATGCAGACATGTTTGACAACACCAGTTACATATCGGTATTTTCCTGTTAGTAGCAGGACAGTTTGTTATATCTAGATACATTCCTTCTTGCAACTGGTCAAGATCCTGGTCATTTTAAGATGCCTCATGCCAATAAAAGCAAGGGGGAAAACCAGAAAAGCACTTGGCAAGACTCAGTGTCTTGTGAAGTTGGTCCCATGGGCATTTTTGTTCCTCAAATTGCTGGGTTTGCAACAAGTGTTTGTTATTTTTGCTTACTCCTATCTCTTTCCTCTCTGCCCATTTATCCCTGTAAATTGGTGGGAGAGAAATCAGCTAGGTGTTGTCTCAACCCCCACCCCCCGCAATCTCAACACACTCTTTACTTGCATTACAACAGTTACAATAAAATTTCTATTTTGAGTACATGTGCGCATATATATATATATATATATATATATGTGTGTATGTGAATCGCAAAACAATTCCAGTAATGAAAACTATATATAATAAATGCGAATGTCACTGTCACACTTTTTCACCTTTACTCCAAGAGGCCATAGCCCAATATATCCTACCATTTTAGAATCAGGCTGACTCTGTGAACAGATTAAAAATATTCCAGAACAGATCCAGAGGCACAATCCTGAAATTTTGGATTCCCCAGTTTTCATTACTGCAATTGTTTTTAGATTCACATACATACATACACACACACACACACACACACACATATATATATATTCATGTGCACATACACACACACACACACTACTCACATGCATTTCGTTTAAGACGACTGACAAGGTATTGCTATTATTTTGATTTATGTTCATAGAAGTGTTTTCTTTTCTGGACACAAAGTGTGTAAAAACTGTCCAAATGTTCTGCAATTCTGAGTGCATTTGGCTATACTTTTAGCTATTATCAAGGATGATTTTATTTTTACTTTTTCACTGGATGTATAGGTTGTGTGTATGTTTCTAGAGTTATAGGGATGTTTTATTTTACAAACAGTCAGCACATTGTGGCCATGTTCATAGTTAGTATTGACTTTTCATTTTTATTATTAGGGCTTCCACTATTTTTAATCTTTTTTTTTTTTTTTTTTTTTTTTGTGGATGAGGCTATTAAGCTTGTATTTTCTACTAGTATGTTTTGGACGGTGACTGGTAGATTTATGTGTGTGTTTAAATGAGTTCTAATGGAGCTGTGGTCAGCTAGCTGTAATGTAAATTGTCTAAATAGTAGTGTCACCAATGTAATTATTTAAAAACTTGGTTTGATCAGGAAAACAGTCCCTTTAAAGGAATTTAAACTTGTAAATAATGTTGGTTCCTTGCAGTTTTGATTTTGCAGGTATGTTATTTTTGAGTATATGGTTAGCTGTTTTAAATTTTTTGTAATAGATAATTTAATTTTTTTTTTGTTTAGATCAGATGAGTAAGTTTCATAATGATGATTATGTACATCCATATCAGTAGAAGTGTTAACTTTTATTTTATTTATTGATTAAATTTATGAAATTTGTTTTTTTTAGGTCACTTCTTGAGATGAGTCAAAGCAAATTAAATGAAACTGAACTTAATGCTTTGATGGATTCAATGATTAAAGAAACAGGATTAGAAGGGAAAACTGAATTCAACTTTGAAGATTTTTGTCATATTCTCTCACCACAGATGGACAAATTATGGAATTGTACAATTGACTGGAAAGGTAATTAAAATAATGTTAAATCCTCTGTGTGACTGTATATGAGAAAAGGTTTTATTTTTTTTATGAAGACTACAAACAATTTTCTGGGAAAGCAGGGCTTAGCCAGATGTCCCTTTATCCTTTTGCCACAGAGCAAAGCAGACCTTTTGTAAAAATAATAATTTTTTATGGCTCACTCACTCTTTTTAATTGAGCCTTGTTTTGCTCTAAGAATCACCAGAATAGGACAGTGAAAGTTTGCCTGGTTAAAAGTGTGAAACTTTGTTTTTATATTTTTTTAAGACTTTCAATGGCCAGGTGATATTGATTTCACTTTTTTCTATTCCTTCTTGATGTAATGGAATAACCAGTCATCCCCATAAGTGACTACACTATAGGTAGTAACTACCTATAAGTATCTGTAAGTCAACAGACTACAAAGTCTAGCTGGGATCTGTTGAGAACTACCGACCTTCCAATAGTAGCACTCACTACTGGATTGACTTGTGCATAACTGTTACTTTTATTCTTATTGTACTGTTTTTTTACAATAAACCTTTACTTATTTTATCCACCATGTTTGTCAAGTATATATTCCTATTAGCATGAAATATAACACTTCTAATCTTTTTCTTTTTTTTCCTTCTCATTGCTTTGAGGCCTTTTGATACCTGAATCAGTTTTATAGTGATCAATAGTTAAGCATTTTCTTCCTGTTGTTTTTAAAAAATGTGGGAGTGCCGACAGCATACAACATTTTTATTACAAATTTGTAAAATTCTGATAATTAAAAATAGAAAATAAAAAGTTGATCTTATATTCCATGAACTACAATAGATTTTTATGATGTCTTTCTTGTCATGAAAAATAAATTTTTGATAAAAAAAATCTTAATTTTGTTTTCAGCTCCCAAAGCATGTTTCCCTGCAAAAAAGAATTTGTAAGTTAAAATTCCTTTGATTGATATTTTTTTTAAAGTTTTGTCTTTTTCTAATAAAATATTTTTGTCAATGTTTAACCTTCAAATCCAAAAAGAAAAAAGATGGCTATTCCCTTGACACCGCTATTACTGTATACACTTAACTCCCTCAGCACTGTTTATTTACAAGATTATAACATACATGAATCAAGTAGATCTGGGCACCAAACTATTAATCCGTTAATTGCTTTAATTAACAGAGTTAGCATTTTTGTTAATGATTCAATCCCCAAGCCAACTTTGAACATCATCATGGCATCTCAAGAACTTGAATCTGCTGATATTGTCAAAATTAAAACTGCCAGTGCCACTAGACATCAGCCGGAACAGGCTCAGAACTTAACGTTAACAGTTTATCAATAACTTCCATTACATTTTTAAAGAGCTACCTGATCAATGGTTAACTAATTGACATTTAATGATGTTAACTAATTGACTAACAATGCCCACCTGTGATAATTCTCAAAGTCAAACTTAAAAGTCAAATTGCCAACAAAAATAACAACTTCATTAATCAACAATTAACAGTTTGGTCCCCGGCTCTGGAATCAAGTACAATGTGATATTATTTACCTTTTATAAAGAAATAAATTTGGAAAGAAAACTTTTTATTCAGAAATTTATAAAAATGACAAAATTATCAAAATATATAAACCAACTACAATACAATATTTATTATTTACCATTTTATAAATAACTATGAAAACAATTTTTTGTAAGATAAAAGTTACAGACATTCTGTAATTAAACACAAGGAAAAAATTTATCCAATGAATAGGGAGATACACTCTCAAAATATTGAGTTTTATTGTCTCACCTAAAATCTAAAATGTTTTGTTCATTGGAAGAGATGCTCTCAACCTATTTTAGCAAATTTATGTGGTGAGAGCAAATGTAAGAAATGCTCAGGAAATGCATTTGCTTGTTTTATGTTTATTTAAATTTTCTTGATCAGATATTTTTATGAATTTATGAATAAAAACAATTCTTTTCATATTTATTTCTTCATAAAATTGTAAATAATAAATATTTCATTATAGCTGGTTCACATATTTTTATAATCTTGTAAATATAAAATTATACTATTAAATAAGCAATCTAATAGTGTTTAACATTTTTGTTGTCACTTCTCAAGAATAAAGAAAATGTATAAATCCACTTTTATATGTTTGGGTTTTATTAAAATTCTAATAATAACTTTAAAAAAACAAACATTGCTGAGGGACTCAAAAGTGTATACAGAAATAGTAGTGTCAAAAGAATAACCATCCTTTTGCTGCACTGTTTTTTTGGCAAGCCATGAGGGTTAAACATTGCCATATTTTGTTTATTTTCAACATATTTGATCTTAGAAGTTGGAAGACAGAAAAATAATTGGAACATGTTTATGTTTAAATCTTTTTACACAATTTAATATTCCCATGGTTGAAATGGCTGCTTGATTTTGAAATCAGTTGTATAATAGAATTCAGTTTGTTCAAATAAAGTTTGTTACTAAAGTTCAATATTACATTGTTTACATTATTTACATTATTCGGACTATTGTCCTCAACTTTGTCGCCATATTTATTACAACGTTTCAGCCATTGAATGCTTCGGCCTTCTTCAGGTGGTTGGAATGTCAAACTGAACCCTTTATTTCACTCGCTGGGATAGACTGTTCTAGTTCCATGTGCTATGTTTAATGGATGTCAGTTATCAGTTATCTCCTGTTAATTCCCCTCTCCAAGTTCTCCACTGCCTTAACCGGGTACTGAACTCAATCTCTTTGGGTCCTGTTACTGGATCTAACCAATCTTTATCCACTGTGTCATGTGTCCTAAGGCCAGAGCATACAATGGCCAAAACGTTGTAATAAATATGGCAACAAAGATGAAGACAATAGTCCAAATAATGTAAATAATGTACATAATACTTCATCTCAGAAATATAGACAGATATATTATTTGTTACTGAAGTGTTTATTGCATTCAGAAGTAAATTTCCAAGTGCTGGGATGTGGGTGTAGTAATGTTTGGACTCATCACTTCCTGCTGGAGGGATTTATCCAGAATAGTGGATATTTTTACTCAGTGTATACTGTGGTAAGGAACTATACCAGAATAGTGTATGTTTGAAATCATCATGTCCTGTTGGAAAGAAACTATACCAGAATAGCGTATATTTGGACTCATCACGTCATGTTACAGGGAATTAGTTTATATTTGAACTCATTACATCCTGTTGGAAGTAACTATATCAGAATAGTGTATATTTTGACTCCCCTGTGTTCTGGGGGGGGGTGAATATATCAGAATAGTGTATATTTGGATTCATCATGCCCTGTTTGAAGGATCTGTTATGGTCCAAAATGATGATGATATTTCATCATTCTAAAAATAAGAAGAATTCATAAACTAGGAGTTGATGTTTGTACACAAAAGCAAGGTCAATTGAGCGAACACAGTATATCTGTCTAGTAGTTAAGGCAGATCTGGACTGAATCATGTCAAAACGCTTACTGTCCCATTTTATTGGCTAAGAAAAATATCCCAGCATACATTCTGTGTCTTTCTGACTATAAGAGGGAGAGAAGGAAACTTTTGCAATCATTCCCATTTTATTGGGAAATCAACATGTCCCGTTGGAGGGAACTCTACCAGATATTGTAATGTATTTTTAGACTCCTCACATCCTTTGAGAAGGAACTGTATGACACTAATATATATTTGAATGTTCCTAGTTTTATAGGTGCATGTCTATCAAAATTGTTCTTGAAAAATGTTAGTTGTATTTGAAGAACTGTTTTCAGTTATCACTTTAAAATTGTTACTTATTTGGCTGTTTATATAGATTTGAAAAGGCTCCAGGTTAGGGTTCAGAAATGTTTTTTAGTCATGCATTTGATTGAACATAAAAAATATTTTACTGCCAAATTTTTACTTCCTGGTAGATCATCACTTTTGTATTGACTTTTGGTTTATGTTTTTTTTGTTTTTTTTTTTTTAATTTTCTAATCTTTTATTTCTTTCTTACTCAGGTTTAATGTCTATATAAATATCTGGATATGTCTATATCTGAGATGTGGTATTATGATTATTTACATTATTCGGATTGTTATCCTCATCTTCATTGCCATATACACAACGTTTCAGCTGTTGTACACTCTGGCCTTCTTCAGGTGATTGAAAATTATTGCAGAGAGTTAAGTTAAAGGAAAATAACTGAGACATCCGGAAGAGGCATGGCACGTGCAACTAGAACAATCTACCCTGGTGAATGAAATAAGGGGTTTAGTCCAAAATTCCAATCACCTGAAGAAGGCTGGAGCATACAACGGCCGAAACATTGTGAATATGAGAATAACAATCCGAATAATGTAAATAATTTTTTTTATTTTCTAATCTTTTATTTCTTTCTTACTCAGGTCAGAAATTAAAGTTGATAGTATTAAAAAAGATCCTAATGCTGACAATAAGCTGTATAGCAATTTTACCGCCTTTGAGAAATATTCCCCGTTCAGATCCAAGCTGAAATATTTGCGGCATTTCTTGGAGAACAACAAGCAACATATTTTTTTCATCATCCTCTTCTATGCAATCACATGTGGACTTTTTGCTGAACGATTTTATTGTAAGTAAACATTTATTTTTGTCTCCGAGTCATAAATCAAAACTTATTGTTCGATCAATTATTTGGATCAATATCCATCAATTTACTGTTTTGAATATAGTTTCAATCAATCTATACTTCAAATATCCTCAAAAACAATAAATATCACCAGGTATTCTTATGTACAAGTGTCGGAAGGATTAAATTATTTTCTTCAGTTTCAACACCGCAGAGCATGTTGTTTATTTGACATGACACACTTATTATTTTTCAAATAATTTTATCTGCTCCACAAATATTTTGTTCCTGGAATCAAAAAGTCCTTTATGTGACTCCCCCAGCTATGGGTTAAATAGTAGGAATTGTCTGGAAAAATCATTATATCCCCCAAAAGTTGTGAATGCAATATTCATTTTAAAATATTCAAGAGAAAAAATATTCTTACAATCAAAAATATGTTTCAGCTTTAAATAACCCACAAAGGATTGATAAGACATAAAAACAAATCAGATCAATTGAAATGTCCCAAATGAAAATTTATATGAACTGGCACACTTATTTTAGGTGTTGAAAATTACCCACTGGCCTAACAATAGCTGTTGTATTTGATACTGAAAAGTAATGAAAGGTTCTAAATTATCAACAATTCCCAAATCAGATGACTCTAATCTGTATAAATTTGAAAAAGTAATTTATTAAGATGTGCCCTATGATGCACAAATATATAATTCATATGTTGGTTATTAAACACCCACCCTATCACATAGATTAACTTGCCATCTATTTGATGAAAGTGCCATTTGAGTGCTTAATAATGAACATAAACTACTAGACACATATTTCCACTAATATACTGCAAATACAGGTAAACAATATTTGTATACTATGCAACATTACTTGCAAATAAAGGCTTCAAATTCTTAAAATTCATATCATAAAAGGAAGAAAATAATTGGTATTATGATTGGAATATCAATTTGGAAAGTACATCAGGATAAAAATTTTTCAGTGATTGTTTAAGGACATATCACATTGAAACACCATTCTTATAGGATCACCAAAGTTAAGCAAGATCAAGCATAATCAGTACCTAGAAGGGTGACATCTTGTGAATGCCAGGGGCTGTAGCCCACTCCCAACAACTATTCATTTCCTGGCATTTCCAAAATAAATTAAAAAAACATAAATATACGAAAAATATTTACATTGTTCAGACTGTTGTCTTCATCTTTATTGGTATTATTCATAACTTGGCGGCCGTTGTATGCTCAGGCCTTCTTCAGTTGATATTTGTTGGAATTTCAAACCAAACCCTTTATTTATTACATTGGGGTAGATTGTTCTAATTCCACATGCCATGCCTTTGGATTTCTCAGTTTTAGTTAATACCTCTTAATAACTCAACTCTCCAAGTTTTTGTTCTCTCTGTTGAGGCCTTAGATTGAACTCACAGCTCTTTGGGCCAAGTCACATGACCCAGTGGATAAAAGCACTGGTTGATTGATCCAAAATACACACATACACACACACAAAACATTTTTTTCACCCTTGGATGTGTGGTCTGATGAACCAGATAAAAACCATATACCTGGGGAAATAAATTATAACCAATGGACCCTTAAATTTGTCTGTTTTCTATTTAAATTGAATTAAGAAATATATATATATATATATATATACCCACACGCACACACACCAGTAACAACTCCAGGGGTCAGGCTTGTCCAACTCAGCCCATGTGAGTCAACATTCAGGTATATCTACTTTAAAAGCAACAAAAATCTTTCATAGTGCATTATTTTCATTCTTGACTTCAACTAGATTCTAAATTGTTTTAACTTTGTGCCTCAAAATATCGACTGAAATGATGCCTTTTCATTGAGATTATTCATGATAAAGAAAAAAGGAAGAAGAAGAAAAAATTAATTTAAAAAAAAAAGAAATTAAAAAAAAAAAAAAGAATTAAATAAAATTCCTGTTGCTAATCAGTTTACATAGATCTAAGTCCTATCTTCAACTGTTAGGTAGAGATTCTACCCAGCACCTGAAGATTGCATTGTGCATAAAACTCTGAGTCATGCTACCAGTGAGGAATATATATATATATATATATATATATATATATATATATGTGTGTGTGTGTGTTTCTAAGCTATAACTGTTGTGCATTTCAATTATTTTTATTACAAATTCTTTTTTCAGATTATACAGTTGAACGTGAAAAGAGTGGTCTCCGCCAAATAATGAGTTATGGCCTGAGTGTCACTAGAGGGGCAGCTGCTGGGATGTCTTTTACATATTCCCTTCTTCTGATCACAATGTGTCGGAATTTCATCACCTTTCTAAGAGGAACTTTCCTTAACCTTTACATTCCGTTTGATTCGCATGTTGCATTTCATAAAATTGTCGCCTGGACAGCACTTGCTTTTACGGGTAAGTAAACCAGTCTTACTGATCTTTGCAATTTCACTTGGCTTTTTTCTCCAAAGTAGGGGTAGGGATTAAATTTCTTATTAAAAGATTAATGGATATTTATAATTTATTATAGTTGATAGCATTTACATTTAATATTCATTTATGTGTAAATAGCCTGTAAAGATCCATCTCTTCTCACCCCAGCTATGGGTTAAATAATATTTGTATATGGAAAAATCATTATCTTGAAAAAAATTGTTAATGTAATATTCATTTGTAAATAACAAAAAAAAATCCTCATAATCCAAAATATGTTTCAGCTTTAAATAACCCACAAAGGGTTGGTAAAGCATAAAAAAAACAGATCAATCAGCAATCTTTAACCTTCATTCCTGCAATAAAACAGTCTGTCAAAAGTATTCTTTCCCTTGACACTATTATTATTTTACCTATCTTCACTCCTTTGGCATTGTTGTTTTAAAAAGCAATGATTAGAATTCTAATAAATCACAAACATATGAAAGTGAATTTATATATTTTCCTTCAGTATCTGTCTATATTTCTGAGATGAGGTATTATGTACATTATTTACATTATTTGGACTATTGTCCTCATCTTTGTCACCATATTTATTACAACGTTTTGGCTGTTGTACGCTCCAGCCTTCTTCAGGTGGTTGGAATGTTGAACTGAACCCTTTATTTCGCTCACTGGGGTAGACTGTTCTAGTTCCACGTGCCATTTTTAATGGATATCAGTTATCTCCTGTTAATTCCCCTCTCCAAGTTCTCCACTGCCTTAACTGGGTATTGAACTCAGACTCTTTGGGTCCCGTTACTGGATCTAACCAATCTTTATCCACTGTGCTATGTGTCCAGTGAGTGAAATAAAGGGTTCAGTTCAACATTCCAACCACCTGAAGAAGGCCTGAGTGTACAATGGCCGAACCATAGTGCAAATAATGTAAATAGTGTGCATTTTCCTTGTTCTTTGAGAATTTATAAAAAATGTCTGTCAAACATGAAAATTAAAAAAAAGATAACAAGTAACTATATGTCTATATTTCTGAGATGTGGTATTATATACACTATTTACATTTATCGGACTATTGTCCTCATCTTTGTTGCCATATTAGAACAGTCTACCCCAGTGAGTGAAACAAAGGGTTCAGTTAGACATTCCAAACACCTGAAGAAGGCTGGAGCATACAACAGCCGAAACATTGTAATAAATACGGCGACAAAGATGAGAACAATCGTCCAAATAATGTAAATAGTGAAGAAGTAACTAATAACTTTTTAAACCTTTTTTATTAATGCAGTAATACATAGATATTTTTATAAAATTATGAATAAAAAACTTTTCATTGTTATTTCTAAAATGATAAATAAAATAAAAAATACTGCATTATAGTTGGTTTATATATTTTAATAATTTTCTAATTTTTTTTTTTTTTAATTTTTGAACTGAAAGATTTGTTTTCA
This sequence comes from Acanthosepion lycidas, assembly GCA_963932145.1. Lineage (NCBI taxonomy): Eukaryota > Metazoa > Mollusca > Cephalopoda > Sepiida > Sepiidae > Acanthosepion > Acanthosepion lycidas. The sequence continues at coordinate 8,816,667 of OZ010608.1, read as the reverse complement.
CATTTATTTCTTTATAAAATGTTAGATAAGAAATCTTTATAAAAGGTAAATAATAAATATTGCATTGCATAAACTGCGAGAAGGCAGAATGTATGGTGATGAGCAAAAGGGGACAGCCCAAAATGCAAATTACAAATTGGGATGCCAAAAATCAAGCAAATACAAATATTTAAATATTTGGAAAGTGTTCTAACAGAAGAGGGAATATATGACATTGAAATCTGAAGACACATTGGGACGGCCAAAGATGCATTAAAACATGCAGTAAAACATTCTTAAGTTTAACCATAGTAATTGAGGAGGCATGGTGAAGTAATGGATAGCGGCTCAGATTGAGGAATCGGAGAGCCAAGTTCGAATTCCAGTCAAACCCATTACATTCACTTATGTGCTAATACCCTTGGGAAAGGTATGAATCTTCTTTTTCTCCCTACAACTATGGCTAAATAGTGGGATCCTGTGTGTTATGGTGACCAATTATGCTGATGTGAACCATGGAGAGGATTGCAGTTTCACCTGGTATTTCTGAGAAGGGATAAAAGCGTCCATTAAGTTATGACATTTAAATCATTGTGGCCATTATATATATATATATATATTATATATATTATAATCGTGTATATAGGTGGCATGGTGGAGTAATGGATAGTGGTTTGGATTGAGGAATCAGAGAGCTGAGTTTAAATTCCAGTCAAACCCATTACATTCACTTACGTACTAATACCCTTGGGAAAGGTATGAATCCTCGTCTTCTCCTCCCAGCTATGGGTAAATAGCAGGACAGACCGGGTTCTATAGCCTTGGATGGCAACTGGTCTACTGCAGAAAGAAATGGCAATCTACTGTGTATCATGCATGGCACATAACTGACTGAAAGTAAAATTTATTTTTTTTATATTTACCGATTACTTAAAAAATATATTGTGTTATCTAAGTAACTACAGTAGTGTTAAAAAAAAAATAGACAGTTATAAATAGATAAATTTTATTTTTTTTTTTTTTTTTTTTAATAAGCATTCACCCCAAGCAAGGCAGGAGTGCCACTAGCATGCAAGGGGTTACAGAGAGTGAAAGCAAGAGTAAAGAAGAGTGTTTGAGTAAAGGTTATAGAGAAGGACGGGAATCAGGATCAAAGCATCAGAAGATGTCGATTGACATTACATTTGAATATTTAAAGATTATAGCTATCAAAGAATCAAGTAAGAGGAAGGAAGTTCCACTGACAGGAAGAGTGAAAGAAGAAGCTGTTAAAGTAGAAGAGGCGGTTACATTTAACTGTTTCAACAGTGAAAGGATGTGACCAAGATGCCAACCTAGTAGCATGCTTAAATTCATACAACTGGGGTACCAGTGAAAGTTGCTCATCCAAGCAGTTGCCATGCCGATAATAAAAATACATATTTGAATATTTGTCTTTATTAAAAAATTTTGAATATTTTAATTTTTTTTTTTTTTTTTTTTTTTCCATGTTTAGTTTGAATGTAAATTTCTGATTTTTTGTTTAAATATTTTGATTATACTACAACCTATCTGCAAGTCAACAGTAAATCATTAATTAAGCCATAAAGTAGGGGTGCGACCTATCCGCAACTATATATGGTACATCATTTCCTATAAGTCATATTTGATTAGTGTGATATATTTTAATGTACACATTAACTGCACTAATCAAGGGATTCATGTATATAATGTTATTTTGGGTGAAAAAACTTTACTATTTACAATATAATTCCAGTTGAGTTCATTACATTCACTTGCACAAAAATACCCCTGGGCAAGGTATGAATCCATCTCTACTCTCCTCAACTATGGGTTAAATAATAAAACTTGTATCTGGAAAAATCATTGTTCTTTCAGTCATTAAGAAATTGAATTAACTTGGCAAATACATTTGCATTCTTTTCCCAGTAGTCTTCATCATTGGGACAATTGTGTAATGCTAAGATTATTTAATTCTCTTTTGGATTCTCATGTATCCTACATAATTTATTTCCCAGAGTCCATATATGGATTTGTCTCCATTGAAACGGTCTATTTCTGGGCTCATAACCTGTAGAGTAAATGGCCATAGTTAAATGTAATTGGCAAAAATGCCCAACAAACAGAATTGGCAAAGTTTTCAATCAACAATAACAAAAGAAAGAAACAGAACAGGGCAAAAATAATAGTAAACAAATAATATATACAAGGCAAAGCAGCAAAAAGGTTTCCAGACTAAGAATAGTGATAACACACAAAAGGGATACAGCATTCTGACTTCAAGACAAGAAAGAACAGAAATATGGCAGATGAGACCAAGAAGAGGCCTATCTTATTGACTAGGAAGAAATCCCATCATGCATCTGTACGTTTTGAGGAGGGGGTGCTTTTGCAGTCATTCCTATACAGGATTGGAACCCACATTTCCCAAAATATTGTTAATACAATATTCACTTGCAAAAAAAAGAAAATTATTCTTACCATCCAAAATATGTTTCAGCTTTAAATAAACCACAAAGGGTTGGTAAACCATAAAAAAATAAACAGTCAATACATTTAATATTACAACATTATAAAGTTAGGCTGTATACATGTACTGGTAGTCTATAGTGTATGGGTAAACATTAGTCCATCCACAGCAGTATATAAAGATCTTGAAAGAGCTCAAAAACCCCACCCAAAACACATTTTGCTGAAAATGATTTTCTCTTCTTGGTGTCAACCCATAGCAATGAACTGAGCTGTATAATTTTTTTTTTCAAAACAATAGTTTCTGAAACTTTTGTATTTATGTATAAGTATTATATGTAGAAAAAAATTTATAGGTCTCATTCCATAAATCAAAAAGCAAAAACAAAAGTAATTTAAAATCTAAAACAAAATTGTTTAAAACAATAAAATATCTACAAAAAATATGTTCATTTCATAATAGGATCAGATTAAAAGTATAGGATCAGGAATAATTAAATCTCAATATCTGATCTAACCTCCCCTTCCCCCAACTTTCAGTAAATAAAGGTTTCAGGTCAAAATTTCCTGAAGATTACCTAGGCAAGTACCTGAGTGGAAACCACAGGTCACAACGGTTGAAATATGATATTAACAACAAAAATGAGAACAATAGTTCAAGAATAAATAATGTAAATAATGGTAACTTCTCATCAAAGAAATTCAAACAAAAATTACAAACAATGTTACTAAATTGTAAGTATGTCTGTTCATTTAATGCTAGACTCTTGCTGATTTTATTTTTTTTTTTTTTGTTGCCTTTAGCCTTGGAAGGAGTTGCTAGGGTACCAAACATACTAAGCTGTCCACCATTCTCCTCCATCTATCTCAGTTGTGTGCCGTAGACGGGGTCTCCAATAATGGTTTCTGGGTGTGCTCATCATGTGGCATGTCTTGGGCGATTAGGCATTTATAGAAAAAACAAAACAAAACTAACCATAAACTTTAAATGAAATTTGAGATTAATTACCGAGTAATCTCCCCTTTTAAAATTATTCCTCTATAAAATTCCGTAAATAGGACGAGACTATTAACATTAAAATTAATACTTGCTTTTTTTAATAGCCTTTCCACAAGAGTTAATAAAACTTTTATTATTTTTTTTACAATATAAAACATGAAAATGTTATAAATCTTATAGATTTCTTCTTTTTGTAATATAACTCTTTATTATATTTTATTTCTTAGAAAATACAAGATTCCCCCCAAAATTTGACACCATTTAAAATATGAATATCTGAGCAACTACATGTCCCAGGCAAACGAAATTAAATCGGCTTCATGTTGAACAATAAAAGATTTATTTATCAAAATCCAAACAAGATAATCTAGGGATGTAGATTTTATAACCGATTACACAAAGCTTCATGAATGTTCAATATGCGTACCACCTGTGACACGACACGCATCAATTCAGTAGTCCAGCTCTTGCCAAACACGCTGTAGCATGCCGTGCGTAACATTCTTCAGCACCTCAATGATTATCTGCTTAAGTTCCTTTTGGCTTGTAGGAATTTGAGGGATATAGATCTGTCCTTTCACATAGCCCCATAGGAAAAAATCACAAGGTGTCAAGTCAGGTGAACATGGTGGCCATTTCAACAGCACATTGTTATTATCACTGACATGATCGATCCATCTTCCTGGTAGATTCTTATTGAGATAAATCTGCACATTTAGGTTTTACACATTTTGTTAAAATTTGTGATCATTTGAGTGAGAATGGCCATGCTATTAGGTTGGTGCAAAAATAATGACGTAATAATGTCGTTTTTTGACGTTAAAAAATACGTCAAAAAACGACATTATTACGTCATTATTTTTGCACCAACCTAATATTAGATTACAAATTGATATCAATATTGGGGATTTACCCTGTATAATGAATTGCAAAAATCCTGTCATCTAATTTTGAACTTCTTTTTTTTTTTTTTTTCAGCTTTTCATGTTGTTGGGTATGGTTTCAACTTTTATCATATTGCCATGCAGCCTACCAAAATTTTCTGTGTCTTCAAAAGCATTCACTTCCGGTAAGTCAACTAAATATTCTTTTTTTTTTTTTTTTTTTTTTTTTTTTGCAGGGGTGGGAGTAACCCATTTGTGTTCATTTTTTCCTCATTTGTGTTCCTCCCCCATTTTTTTTTGTTTTATAAGGATTGATTTTTTTTTTTCTTTAAAGGCTACTTTTCTTTTGTTTTGTTTTCTTTTTAAATGACAATCAGTTTTCTCTTGAGTCAGTTTCCTTTCTAATTTCCAAACTTCAATCAGCAAAAAATTAAAATAAATATCCATATTGAAAATTTCTGATTTTTGTTTTTATGAAACCCAAAAATAGCACAAGTAGGATTAAAAAAAAAAAAAAAATCACAATTTCTATGGTACGCTTACTGTGTGAGCAGATATATTGAATGATAGTATTGGTCAGAGTGGTCAGATACTAAAAAACTAAAAAAATAACATCTTTAAAAAATTACTAATACTTTACTTTTGACAACTGTTGGTGCAAAACTAAATACTAAAAAATGTTAACTGTGTGTTTGTAGAATTGGTAAGGAAACTGACCTTGAAGGAAAATGAGTTGTCTGAGGATTCATTGACTGATTTGCTCCTTACAACTTATCAGCCCTTTATGGGTTACTTAAAGCTTATCAATCCTTTATGGGTTACTTAAAGCTTATCAATCCTTTATGGGTTACTTAAAGCTTATCAGCCCTTTATGAGTTACTTGAAGCTTATCAGCCCTTTATGAGTTACTTGAAGCTTATCAGCCCTTTATGAGTTACTTGAAGCTTATCAGCCCTTTATGAGTTACTTAAAGCTTATCAGCCCTTTATGGGTTACTTAAAGCTTATCAACATTTATGGGTTTTTTTAAAGCTTATCAATTTTTTATAGGTTACTTAAAGAGTGTCAACCCTTTATGGGTTACTTAAAGCCAAAACATTTTGGTTTTTAAGAATTGCTTTTTGTTTTTTGATGAGTAAATATTACATTAACAATTTTTAGAGACAGCAATGATTTTTCCAGATAAAAATCCTACAATTTAACCCATAGTTGGAGGGAAGAGATTAATTCATCGCTCCCTCAAAGATATTTTTAAATAAGTGAATGTAACAAACATGACTGGAAATTGAACCTGGCTCAATTTTTCATTCCAACTTGCTATTACACCACCTGCACATCCCCATCAGATGAAAAAAAAAAGCAATTACTGGAAATTTCTAGAAACTGACATAAACTTTTTGTCCTCTACTATTCAGTTTGAAAAGAGTAGATTTTTATTAGAATATTTATTATGTTCTAAGTGTGGCACAAGGCCTATTGTGGGAACTTGATGATAAGATATCCCTAGACATGGTCAGTGAAACGAGAACAATCTACCACCATAGATTAAATCAAGTTAGAAATTCCCTGAATATTACACGGACCAACAAGTTCCTGATAAAGACTGGCAGATACAGTGACCGAAACATTGTGATAACACCATGAGGACACTAGTCCACAAGTAAACAATGTACATAAAACTAAACTTATAATAAAAATTCATGTGGGACCAAAGCTAAAAAAAATAACCAGCCTCTTTAGCACTTTCCTCTTATGGGGGACATCTCAAATACTAAGGAGTTTTACTCAACTGTAATTGTAGTATTTGGTCCTTGAGTTGTGAGGATGTATACAGATGGCTTTGATTAGCAATCTGTGTCCATGGATTCAGGGAGCTAGCGAAACAAATAGTGTCTTGTTTATGTTTTTGCTGCCTAGATGTTGAGTGTCCCCTTTTCTCTCCTCTAGTCCCAAGTTGCTGCCCTTTAACAGGGTTTAGTTATACATGACATCTCTCTATTTCTCTGAACTTGAAGTAGGATGTAATTATATATATATATATATATATATATATATATATATATATATATTTTGTTTTATATTATATTCATTCAAACAGGTTTGGTTCAATAATTTAGACATGTCTGTTTTTGTTTTAATCCTTTTGAGTCCACAAATCAATTTCTAAGTAGCCATAGAAAATTGATTAAGAAAAATACCAAAATTTTCTTTCAAATAATTTTTATTTCCCTAAGTACTTTGTCTCATCTGAGACCATTTTCATTGGATTAAATTGTCTGTGTATGTGTATACAAAAGGCTAACATTATATTAGGTTGGTGCAAAAAAAATTTCGTTTTCTAACATATGTTACTATGTGAGAAAACAAAATTATTTTTGCACCAACCTAATATATCAATTTAGATGTTCTTTAGGAAATTGCATATCTGATAAAAATGTTAATATGTATGTTGGTTTTACAATGATGATGCTGATGAGAAGATTTACATTTCACTTAGATGAGCATAGTTTAATCTTATAGCACTTAAAGGAACACTCATGTCCACATTCACAGTTTAGACAGATATTAGTTGAGAATACATCTATATTACACCAAAATAACAATAATAAGCAAAAAGTTAAGATTCTAAAGCCTCTTTATATAAGAGAATTAAAATAATATATATACACTGGACTCTTTCATTGTTTTTCAATGTATGAGGGTCAAGCAACTCAGTTCCTAGCAATTGACAGCCAGACTACCGGCACATAAGATTTGGTTATAGTGGTGAAGGCTTGTTCAGAACCAACTACACTTTTTGGGAGACCCAAATACAGAGAACTTGTACACAACATAACACAAGGTCCTCAAACAACCTTTCACAGGTTTTGAATTCAGAGTTGTGCTTCTCCTAGACTGGTTGCCACTCAAGGCAAGTTTGTTCTGCTATTTACCCACATATATGTGTGTTTGTGTATATATATATATATATATATATGTAGAATTATTTATATATTATATGCGCGGTACTTATTAGAAAGCGCTCAATATCAGAGATAGAGCTAACATATTTGGTTGGATAGATGTGAGTTTGTGACCCTGGGTTTCACGCTTTAGCGATCGTCAGACAAACTGATTAATTTTTTTTTAAATTTGGGTTTATGTAGATTGCGTGTATTGGTGTTATTGTGGAAGTGGTGGGGGAAACTTCATCGTTTTTTCATCGTACTAACGCAAACATCGATGTATGCAGACACATATACATACTTGGTCGTCCGTCGGGACTCATACATATATAAACATATGTGAGCAGTTTCGGATATGACATATGTATGTATACGGGTGGTGTTGTGTCCATACATATGCTTTTGTATGTTGAAATTTAAAGATTGGAAGTGTGGCGGAAATGTCTCGTGAATGTCAGATGTCATATATTTTATTTTTCCGCTTAATAATATTTCATCACATGTAAGTATATACGTGTGGTGGGGTTTGTGTGAAATTATGATAGGTAAAAATTATTATTTTTTATATTTATTTTTAAATTTTCTAAAAAAATGGGGGTTTATTTGTTATATTTAAAGTTATTTGTTTGTTTTTGATGACTGTGTATATGTAACAGGTAGAAATTTGTCATCCTTATTGGTTATTTTATATGGTGATGTTTAATATTTAATATGCTGGGTGAGAGGGTAGTTTGATTTAATAACGGGTCTATATGATATGACGTGATAGTAATGTTGCAAGGGATTGGAGACAATGATAATATAGTATTTACATTATGCGGACCATTGTCCTCATCTTTGTCGCCATATTTGTCACAACGTTTCGGCCGTTGTACGCTCCGGCCTTCTTCAGGTGGTTGGAATTTCGAACTGAATTTCGATCCCTGGGGTAGAATGTTCTAGTTCCACGTGCCATGTTTGATGGATGTCAGTTATCAGTTATCTCCTGCTAATTTTCCCTCTGAAAGTTCTCCACTGCCTTAACCGGGTATTGAACTCACACTCTTTGGGTTTGTCACTGGATCTAACCAATGCCTTTATCCACTGTTCCATGTGTCCTTTATCCACTGTGCCATCTGTCCTTAACCAACGCCTTTATCCACTGTGACATGTGGCCTTGAGGAAGTAAAACTAATGGAAGTATTTCTCCGAGTTTGTACTACATATACTGATGTCAGCATATAAGCGCCTCACATTGAAGAGGCCTTCTATTTAGGTGGTGTTAGTTTAGTTATATATTTATACATTTCAACTATAATAATTAAATCTTAACCCCGTCTTTATGTTTGTTCAAAAAGTATGAAATTCAAATAATAAATTTGCTCATTATTAAAAGAAAATGGCCTTAAAATTACGTATACTTTTTCAAAGGTGAGAAAAAGTGAATTATTTTAAATATCAATTAAAGGGAAATAACTCTGGTAATTTTTTTTAATGAAATGTTTAGTTCAAGGGAGACTAATCTGACTTCCTTCATGTAATTTTTGTTGATTTTTACAGTGTTTTTGTTGGTTTGTACAGTGTTTATCAACCTTAAAAAAATTTTAGGCAAATGAAAATATACAGTACACTTAGCAAAACTTTTTAAAATTAAATTTTTAAAGCGAATATATTTAAATGTTATGAAATAAAACAATAAATTTTAAAAAAATACCCACACAAATATGAACTTACTTTATTTCAATGTTTCTATTCAACTATCTGTGCAGTTTATTTAGTGTGAAACCTATGCATTGTGTTTTTTTTGCAATTTCTTCAATACGCCCTTACAATATTTCGTGAAACACTAATCTGTTGCAGCACAGTGGTTGAGAATCACTGGACTAGTAATATTAACTGAATTGAAAAAAATGTTTTAATCAAAAACGAGTGACCAGTTCTTATTCATTGTTACATGACAGATCAATTTAAAAAGATTAGTGATTTTCATTTTGAACATATTTATTAAACTCATAGAAAATAAGCACATTGAAATTCTTGGGTTCTATCTGGCTTCTAACACCAACCAATAATGCCAGTAGCAATGACCACTAACTTGCACAAAAAGCAGGCTCATAACTCTAAATATTAAAATAAAAGAATAATTATTGGATTACTCTTGGGAAAATAAATGTAAAAATTTTCACGTTTAGAAATAGAAAAGAATATCCTATTTTCACTTAGAGCAGACTGCAATATTATGTAGTGTGCAGTAGAAATACCTCCCACATAATGGTAAGACATTAGCTAGATGGAGACACTATTACCACTAATATATTAGTATTATGTCAAAGGAATTTATACGACACCCTATATGAATTATTCCTTTTCTTTAAGAATTTCAGTCATTATTCATTTTTCAGGCTGATACAATGTAATAGGCAGTTTTATCGAATCACCATCTCCAGATAGATTGACAAGCATCATTAAATTTCTATCAGGGCATTAGTTGTAAACTTTTGATTTTATACTAGTACAATGATTGATAACATATGAACATTTTTGTCTACACAATTTCATTCACAATGCTTGGTCCAATAGAATAAAATTTCTAATCAACTTAAAGTATCTTTGAAAATATTTAAAATATAAAAGATTTAATATAAATTAAATATTTCAAATATTTAGCCTACAAATTTCTAATTTTTATTTGATTTTTTTGCTTTTAAATGATAAAATCATTTTGAATTCCTCTTTATTTTTCTGAAGGAAACTGTAATACTTTTCATTATTTCTTAGAATAACTGAAAGAATATTATTTTCAGTCATTTTTTAAATTTGTAAATTTCATTTTTTTTAATTATAATTTGGCAAAAATTAAAACTGTTTTATTTGCAAATATTGTGCATTTCTTTTCAAATTTCCATGCATGACAGAACTCTTGTTGGCTCAAAATTTTTCATTTATTCATGGAACATATAACAATTGTTTTAGAAATAGAAGTTGCCAGTCCTGGGTAAGACAATAAACTACATGCAACAGCAAGATCTCAGATCAGGAGGTTTTGAGGAGCATGGAACCGCCTATTAATTGCTGGTGTTTTCAGGTCCACCCTGACCTAGGGTGTTAGCACCTGTCAGAGTCCCAGCTATGAGCAAATGGTTAACACACCCCTCTAAAAAAGGGGTCAAAAAACTATGAAAGTATAAAAATAGGTTTTAATACCAGCAATATTTTTTGGGAAAAATTATTACCTGCAGTACATTTTTGAAAAAGAAAAATATTACCAGCAATACATTTATAAAAAAATATTACCAGCAATACATTTTTGGAAAAAGAATTATTACCAGCAATAAAAATCTTGTTGGCATTAAACAACCCATTGAAGTTGATACGCCGTAAAACAAAACGACACAAGCAAACAGAAGTTGCAACTTATTTTTAAACCTTTCCATCCAACTTTTGTACAAACAATTATTTTTTATTAATGACTTCATGATCCTTTCAATTATCGCAATTCTTGATCCAATTTGTTTTTCAACCAAATTTTTTTGTTTTATTTTGTTTGCTAAAGATGTCACCAATATATCATTATTCAAAAAACACTTTGGGTTATTTATTGAAATTAACAACTATGATGAGAAAAATGTTTTCTTGAATTTATTTATATCACTTTTAGATAAAGTTCAAATAAAAAATAGACAATTTTTAAAAAAAAATAATTTTTATATGATTTTTTTTTTCAATTTTTTTTTTTTTTTTTTTTTTTTTTCATATTCCAGGACAGATTTCATGCCCAAATTTTATTGGTGGCTTTTTGGAAATCTCACAGGTGAGAAATTTTTAAATATTTTTTTGATTTTACTGCTTTCGGATGAATTAAATGTTGTCTTTTTTTACAATGTTAAGAAAATCTGAGAAGAGTATTTAAAATTTACTTTTTATTGTTTGCGCATCAGTCAACTATATTTGTAAATCATTTATAAACTACAGTAAAAATTCGCTAAAGCTAAAAATATGGTAACCAGAGAAAGTTTAAATTTTTGTTTTCATGTATAACACAAAATCATTTTTAGGACAAGATAATTATTATTGAATAAAAAGGTATTTATTACAAGTGTAGAAGGGTATATTTTAGGTTTTCTTTTTATCTTTGTATATTTTTTTAATCATTTCACCCCAAGCAAGGCAATAAAGCCACTAAGTCACAAGGGTTTGGTGAGTGTGAAAGAATATGAAAAACTGTTAAAGAGAGAGAACAGTAATACAACATGAATTAAAAAGACAGAAGATAACAATTGACAATGCATTTAAATTTTTGAAAATCAAAGTTGACTGGCAAGCAAGTAGCTGTAAGTGAGTTACACAAACAAGAAGTGCAAGAGAAGAAACTGTTAGCATAGAACTTATGGTTAGATTTAGCTAGTTCAACTGTAAAATGATGAAAACTTGTTGCCAGTCTAGTACTGTGCTTAAATTCATAAAGCTTAGTTACCATAGAGGAAAGTTCATCAGAACTATTACCATGAAAGTATTTATAGAAAAGGCACAGGGAAGCTACGTAATGGTGGTGGGAAAGCAACTGAAGCTGAGATGCCAGGTCAAGACCGATAGTATTGCAGATTATTCTTTGTAGTTTAGTTTTAGAGTCTCTAAATGCATAGCAGAATCACCAGACTAGATGTTGCAGAAATATTCATTGCATGGACAAATGGCAGACTTAAAAATATGCAAGATACATTCTGGCTTGAAAAATTGTCTAGCACAATACAGAGAATCCTAGCAGCAGACCAGGCAATTGATTCAATATAATCTTTCCACCTAATGTTAGTAGAAAATGTTAACCAGAGAAGACACAATAAGTCACTCGTCTGGAGATGAGCATCAGACATGCTGATGGAAGGTAAAATGGGTTCTTGCATGAAAGAGAGCAGAGCATTTTGGAGATGTTAAAATTAACAAGCTATTTCTTGCCTCTTTTAACAACAGAAAGTAGGTATTTTTTTAGATCAGCTGCCAATTTGACTTACTATTAAGACAGGAGTAAATAGTTGTCATCAGCATAGAGGTTCAGATATTGAGAAATAATGACATCAAGAAGGTCATTTATGAACATTAGGAACAATGTAATTCCAATATAGAGCAGGTGGAAACCTTCATTAATGCAAAAAGATCAAGAATGGCCATTCAAGACAACTTTCATTTTGTGATTTGATAGGACTGAATACGTTCAAAAATTTGTCCAGAAATACCCTAACCTTTTAATTTGTGAAAAAAAAACTAACATGCCAAACCCTGTCAAATATCTTCGGGATATCCAAAGCAACAGGACAAGCTTCACCATTCTTGTTTAAAGCTTGATAGACTCTTTCAGTAAAAATTTTTAATATATCAGCAGTTGACCTAGAGAAGCGAAAACCATATAACTTAGTGAAAGAAAATACATAACCAATTCAATTGATTAGCACCTGTAACACTTTGTCAAAAAAGAGGTAGAAGGATCAGATGGTTCACCTGAATTTTTAACTATGAACTACAGAAGAGGATTTCCAACAAGCAGAAAAGCAAGAAGCAGCAAGATATTGTAGAGTTTAAAGAGAACAGGAGACAGTTCAGGAGTACATTTCTTAAGGACTATTGCAGGGATACGATCAAGTCAACATGCTTTGATCCAGTTTATGTGCCTATTACACAATAGAGAGCCAGTTCTAGGTGGAAAGTCTTTTGTTATCTAAAAAAAAAATGTACAACTTAAAACATTTATGTCTACTACTCCTGCTACTTGGGCAAGAAATATAAGATTGATGAAAAACTAATCAAAAATATAATGACTGCTTTATCAAATAAATTCATTCAACTTAAAGCTCACTCTCTTCACCTACAACAGAATGTGTACCCATGTAACTTGACTTTCTCCAAAGTTCATTTTAAAATTGTCATATGGTGTGGTGAGCCTTCCTCTTCTGTACTGTCTCAAGATATCTTCAAAGAATTGGAAATAACTTGTACTTGTAACAGTCTTTTTTTTCCTTTCACATTCAAGTACTAATATTTAACCTATAGCTGGTGGGAGAAGAGGTGAAATTATATGTTTCACAAGGGAATTTGTACATGAGTGAATGTAACAAACCCAACAGGAATTCAAAATTGACTTTTCAATTTCTCATTCCGGGCTGCTATCCACTACACCACCCACACATCCAAGCTTATAGGAAAGATATTCTTAAGCAGTCACACAAATGCAGACCAGGCAGGATGTTGCTTAACATCAGTGATCAGGTGAAAATATATTTCAACATCATATGGCCATTCTCTACATAAGTTAAGAATATTATATCTAAATTGCTACCACTTCTCAGACAACAAAATTAATAACAATGATTCATCTCATTAATTCAGACAACTTAGGAAAACTACTACTCAGACAAGAAAATATTATTGAAGAAAACCTTGTTAGTGTTAATGATAATGATTCATTTCAGAAATTAAGACAACTTAGAAAAACTACTACTCAGACAAGAAAATATTATAGAACAACAACTAGCCAAACAATATTTCATCCAACACAACTTATTTACTCTTACTACTGTGGTGCTTAACGATGGTTATCTCAGATAATGTCTTTAATCGCAATATACACCAATTGTTGGTGTATGAATGCAAAGATAATTACTACAAAGATATATTTTGAACATACTGATAAAATTTTATATCTCTTAAAATATACAATATTTAAACAGTTCATATCAGAAAGTTCTCGTGTTGAATGTCTAAGTCCTTTATCATAAGACAGAGAATAGAGAGTCCTTGTAAATGTGTAAGTATGTATATATTTTGTTGATAGTAGTAATTCTTTCAACTATGGAGTTTTTAGGTGCCCTGATAATGTAGAACATGGGAGAATGGACAAAATTATTCTATTGACTCTGCTTCCTTTTTCTGATCATCTCTCTGTATTTTTCACACTCTTTCGAGACAAAGGAATTCACTTCAGAATTGTCTCTTGATATCCGATTGTTTCACAGGTGTGACTTATTTGACAATCCCTTTTTCTTCATCTACATTTAGGAATGATGACCTTTTGGCCTCAGTTATTTATTTTTTATTATCTTTTTGTTTTTATTTTTTAATGGCAAAACAAAAGGGTCTGACAACTTTTAGTTTTCTATTTTTTATTTGATTTTTTTAAATAGTGGACTTTTTATTTTTCACTAAACTACAGCATTGAAAGAAAAAAAAAAACAGTAAAAAAATTAATAATTACGACAATGCTATTTTGAGGAAATTCAAACGTTTGAAAACTATTAATGCTAAAAACAATATCATCTTTATATACCTAATTATCTGTTTCATCTGGATTCAAACTTTACTGACACCTCATCATTTTTACTTGCAGGAATGACAGGAGTTCTCCTGACCATCTTAATCATTGTGATTTACATATTTGCCACCCAGATGAGTCGTCGATACATATTTAAGGCCTTTTGGTTGACTCACAAACTTATCATTCCACTGTACATTCTAGCCGTGCTGCACGGGTCAACTGTTCTTGTACAGAAACCAATGTTTTGGTGCTACTTCATTGGACCAGTTATTGCATTTGTAATTGACAAAATGATAAGTTTGAGTCGCAAAAGAACAGAGATAAGTGTTGTACGAGCAGAGAAACTTCCTTCAGGTGAGTTTTTAGAAACTATTTCTTGTCATAAGGTATATTTTAAACATAGTTTATTATCATTATTTTCCTATTATAATTGTCCTTATCCCACCCTTCATTAGTGCGAATGACAGAAACCAAATAAGCAATGGCCAAAAATCCAATTGCCATAAATTAAATAACATTGCTGAATTATTTTTATATTATTGTTACTGTATATACTCGCAGATAGGTCACACTTTTTGTACCAAAAATTTCACAAAATATTAGGGGGTGCAACCTACCTGCTCGACATAAATGAAAAACAACACTACCTTGTCATCATGATTCCTGAGAAATCCCTCAAAATATTTGGCATCACAAATGCCATGGTGGAGCTGTAGATGACAGATGAGGATTTAGTTGCTTCAAGCATGGAAAAGGCTGAAAATGAGGATATGGTTGCTTCAAAGATGAAGATGGTTATATCACAGGTGATGAAGAGTTGAACAACTACTATGAAATAGACAATGATGAAAACCTATTTAAGTTATGAACAAATAAGAATGATGTTTGACTGCAATGATAGTGAAGAATAATTCTTGGGATTCAGTTCTGAATGAATTTTAAAACTGTAACTTTATAGATAAATAGATAAACACTTTTTTCATTTTCTTTTTTTTTTTTTTTTTTTTGTCGAGTTGACTCGATATAAAAATAATATGTGATAAATATAAAAATACCGATACAACAGTTACTTCCTTTTGTTTACATGATGATTGACAAAATGTATTTTAACTGCAAAAATGTATTAATAATTGTAAGTTTTGAAATAAAGGTAGATACCTGATAATTCTTATGTTTAAAAAAGGGCTATGTAACTCCCCAGATTTAGTGCGACCTATCTGCAAGTCAACAGTAAATCATCAATTATTAAGCCATAAAGGGGGAGGGGGCTATCAGTGAGTATATACGGTAAGAGAAATGTTTGTAAGACAGAGATTTGGTTAGAAAGAAACAAACATAGAAGTGAAGAGAGGGAGACAGAGAATCAGATTAAGCAGATAAGAACAGATACTACACTTTAATCTCAACCAAAATGCCAAGAAGTGATAAAAGTGCCATTTTTTCCAGACACACAATATCAAACAACAGAAACTGAATAAGACAATCGCCAAAAATCCAGATACCATAAATAAAATAACATCGTCTGCTGAATTATTATTAAATTATTATCAAGAGAAATATTTGTAAAATTGGGATTTTGCTAGAAAGAAAAAAAAGAAGGGAAGATAGAAATGTTTAACATTTCCTGCCAATACCTCATAAATAATAGATTATTCTGTTTTGACTGTGTACAAAAACGAGACATATGCTAATTGGTTTCAGTGAGCAAATGTAAGAAGAGAAAATTGAAGTGTTTAACAGCTGTTTCAGTGAAATGGAAAAAGTTGATAATTTCAAATTCTTTTCATTTGTACCCCCCTTACTTGTTAAAATAACGACCATCATTCATATTTATGATTGTTATTGCAATTTTTTGTTAAAGTTGTTAAGCTCAAATGTGATGTGATAGAGGAATTTCTACAGATATTTTATTATCATAGAACTCGTCATGAACTTATTCAATCATCAAATTAAGAATTAAGATTCATCAGAAAATTCAAATAGGAAAGTCAAAGTTTTCACAAATTTTTTTCTTTAGTTATTATTATTATTATTATTATTATTATATGCTTTTGTAATATTGTCCTGGGTATGACGATAAACTACAACTGGCAGCAAGGCCTCTGCCTGGGAGGTTTTGAGAAATGTGGAACCACCTCTTAATTGGTGTTGTTCCCAGCTCCACTTTGACCCAGGGTGATACCATCTATGGGCAAATAGTGAACCCCCAAATTGGGGTCAAAATATGAAAATATAAGAATACAATAGAAAAAATTACCAGCAATACATTTCCATAGTAAAAAAGAAAAAAAAAAAATAGCAGCAATACATTTTTGGAAGAGAAAATTATCAAAGCTCACAATACAATAAAATTTTGGCATTAAATAACACATGAGGAATTGATATGGCATTAACCAAACTAAAATGTGTATAGATTTTATAAAGCTGTCAGGTTCACACAACTATATCACAGTCACACAAGAGAAAATCATATCTCATTCTAATGTTTTAAGATAACGGTCATTTGTTTTAGACATTTTGAGTCTGCCACCAGCATCTTTTTGTACTTGTGCACAATTTTGCACCTTTGCTAATAACATCCCCAGCAATTGCACTGGAAACTAAAATCTTTAGGTGCACATTTTTACTTAAGTCAGGTTTCGTATTCACTGCTGTAGTCACCTTCTGTCTCAAGTACACCTCTGCCTTGGTTGGGGCACTTTTTCATGCCACAATCAGTGTCTGAGGGTTTCTTTCAGTATTTGACTGGTGGTAAGTACAAATTAATTTGTACTTTATCCACCCCCTTCAAATTAGGGGAAGCTGAAGAAGAAAACAAAGAAATTCACAAACCTATATAAAATTTTCTTTGGACCAATGAAAACCTTGACCTCACAGTGATTGACCAGCAAGCTGAGAAAAGATGGAAATAAATTTGTGAGCCTATGTGAAATTGCTTTTGAACCAATGAAAACCTTGTCTTCACAGAAATTATCCATTGAGCCTAGAAAAAACAAAAAGAAAATAGCAAGCCTATATGAAATTATTTTTGATATAAAGTGAGGAAAAAAATTAAATTAACAAGAGAAGAGTGTCATAAGTCATGTGAAAAGTTTTGTTTCTGTTCACATGTCCAGCATTTAAATTTTTGCCAGTGTCAATTTACTTGCCAGTTATCAGGTTTAACCAAGCACTTGGCATTTTAAGGAACTTTTTTTCAACTATCTCTCTTCATCTAATTTTGATTGCATACAAACCATATATCTCTTTAGTGAGCAACTAATTCTTTTACATTTCTTTTAAATATTTTCTAATATTATTTTGTTTCAGATCATTTAATCTGTTGTATGAATATTTCTTCTACATGCCATTTGTTAAAACTACAGGCTTTAAAAATTTCTGATTTATTTTTCTGAAATGAGCTGCTGACACAACTTGGAACATGTTAATTTGTAAATAAATTCTTTATCTTGTTTTATTAAAATTACCTGTGTGTTTCCTCTTCATCATTCATTAACCTTCTTGGCATGGGTAAACCAATTGTTCAATTCCACTATAGACTCATGTCAATGAAAGTATTGTAGCTGTGGTATGTGTAAAACTGCACCTTTAACTACTGGTTAACATGTGAAGAGCCAGAGCAATTAAAGAAAAGTGCTTGGATTGTACATCTAGTGAAGGACTACAACTCACTTTATTGGAAACAAGGTCAGAAGGCCAGAAGTGATAATGTGCTGTATGTTATTTTTGCTGTGTTGGGAAACTGTCATGAGGGACGTCATTAGGAATTTCGAGGGCATTCACATAACCACCTTTCTATTCAGGCCAACTTTTTTTTAATAATAATAATATTCACTCTGAAAAAGGCCTAAGAGCTACTCAAAATAGAGGGTTACAGATTAAGAGTTACAGTTTATAGGTATAGGTGGGAAAGATGATGGTTAACTATAGACTTGAAATGGTTAAGATTGTAGGGATCAGGGAAGCATCCTCTTAGGAATTAATACCACTAAGCAGCTGTTTATGAAGAAGATGCTTGAGTGGAACTTACATCTCACCAATAGAATGCAAAGAGAATAAGGGTGGTCCACTACAATGTGTGACATAGTGGGTCTTAGCCATGAAGGTTAGAACTGGTGGAACTAAGGAATGTTGTTTGTTTGAACAATTTCCATGGAAATAGTGATAGAGCAGTGATAGGCTGGCAACATTTTGTCTGTGGCAAATGGGTTGTACAGTGGAAAATAACTCTTTACTCAAGGATTGAAAAATGAAGACTGGGCAGCTGCTACCCATATATGGCAGTGGTTCTCCATTTCAGCCTGATTAGGCTCTTGCAATGGTAGAGGATAGCAGGAGGAGTCAGGAGTAGTACAGGGAACCAAGGATTTTTCCAGCATCTTTAATAATAGATCATATGTATGAGTTCTGCTTGAAGTCTGAGTTGAGCTTTAGTTCCAATAGCTACTCAAGACACAGAGCCTTCTTGAGAATTCACTTGTTCATCACTATAGGCAAAAATTTAGGGTCTGCTCAAACACATCTTCATTGTACATTGTTCTCATGCTTTCCATGCTAGTCTGTTTACTGCTGTACCTCCCCGTCTGTTCTTGTTGGCTCACTTTTCTGAATGACCAAACCCAGGATTGAACTCACAACACTCAGGGAACCAGATATGTTTTAACTAATTGTTTAATCCACTAGGCCATGTCTCTTAGGCAATTCAATGGTGCCATTTTGGAGTATGTACTCAAGTTGTAGAATTTTTGAGTGTCTTTTCTTTATTAAAAGCTCCCAGAATTTTTCTCATTTCTATGCTAGGTCTATTGAGGAGATTGTCAAGGCCTAACATTAGCACTGATTCTTTCAGTTATCCTCCAGGTTTCTCTGTTATCTTAACTTCATTCCACAGGGTTTCATAACCATACTTTTCCCACCATACATGATCAGCTATACCTGATTTCTGTGATTCCTCCCAGACTACATCATTTTTTTATTTCCCTTATTCTTACCTTTAGAGGTTGCACATCTTGCTGTGAGCCTGTTCAATTATGTCTGTATCATCAAAATTATGATCCTACATTTTTTTCTTTCGCAGATGTTTCATTTCTAGAATTCAAGCGACCCACGAATTTTGAATATAAATCTGGGCAATGGGTCAGAATTGCTTGCGATTCTCTTGGAAAGAATGAATTCCATCCATTCACCCTGACATCTGCTCCGCATGAAGATACCCTCTCCGTCCATATACGTGCTCTTGGACCTTGGACTTCAAAGATACGAGAAATTTTTAATCCAGAAAATCTCAAAGAACAACCTTATCCAAAAGTAAGATCTTTGGTTTCTGTTTGGGTTGATTTTAATTTTCTTTGACAAATACACTTCCATTTTTTAACATGTTTTTATTTATGACAAATAAGAAATATTTGGTTGTCCAGGAAGTCCTGACTCACTTAGAAAGCGGAAAGAAAACAACAAAATTTTATGGAGCAACACTAACATTTCTTGTTCAAAATAAAGTCCATCTATTCTTGTTGATCTTCTGCCAGGGATCAGAAGATCATTGACAATAGATGGACTTTATTTTGAACAATAAATGTTCCATCCTTCATTTTGGTTATTCTTATTCAGTAATATTTTCCTAGGTTACAACAGTTTGAATATAAAAAAAAAAAACACACAAAGATTTGTCTTTCATTCTGACTTAAAGATGCCTACCTAATGAAAGTGAAACATGTTGTCAATAAATAGGTTTTCCACTTTGTCTGGTTTCTCTACAAACTCAAATATTTTAATATTTCAAGAACCAAGCATAAACACCAAAAGATAAATATGGACATCGAAACAAGGAACAAAAACAAAACAACAAAGAATTTAAAAATTGAAACATAATTCTGCATTCTTTCATTTCCTCAAAAATTTCTGATGAAGTAAATCTTGAAACATTAAGTTTATAAAGGTTTTCCTACTTGAACCTTATTTAATGATGTAATAGTGTGTGAGTGAGAGAGAGAGAATATGTGTGTGTGTGTTATATATATATATATATATATATATATATGCCACCCTTGGACTATATAAATTAAATGATAGTTTGGTTTCATGGTTCTGCCTGATGATTGCTATTGCATTAAACTCTAAGTAGCGCATTTCATATTGTTGTTATATTTAGGCTCTGTTGATTTTGGCATTGAGCCCTCACTTTAGCTTTTATTCTTACTCTGTGTGTGTATATATATATATATATATATATATATATATATATATATATATAGTGAGAGAGAGAGAGCTCTAAAAAGGACAATATGAAAGACGAAAAGAAAACTTATCTTAGCCAATGTATTTCTTCCTAAAAGAAATACTCTATCCCAAGCCAACATATTTAAATTTTTTCTAAACTAAAAGAAAATGGGTAAGTTCAAATCCTTCTATTATTTAAAATATATAATGCATAAATTAATCTCATGTTAAAATAATATAAATAATAAAAATTATGTCACTTAGCATCCTCCATAATTTGACTTTAATTTCAGTTAGCATAATATAGATTTGTGGCCATTTTTTTTTTAAATTAGAAATACTGAAAAACTAAAATTTCTGTTTATAAATACTTGTTGCAAAATAAAATCCTTACATTTGCCTTGATAAAGCCCAGCAGAGGATGAAACACGTTGGCTAAGATAAGTTTTTTTTTTTATTCGTTCAGATATATATATATATATAAATATATATATATAATTTTGCATATCAAGAGTATTTAGAAAATATGAATAACTGGAAAGGTTTCTTGTGAGGCATTTCATCTATTTCATTGGACTGGACTTTGATAACGTTGCCACGTCTACACGTGCGCAAAACTCTGAGATACAGGTAGTTTCAAAATTTTTTAAACTACCTGCATCTTTCATTTTGTGTGCGTATGTAGGTGTGGCAACATCATCAAAGCTCAGTGATGAAATCCTAATGGATGAAAGGCATTACAAGAAACCTTTCCAGACTGTAATATATATATATATATATATATATATATATATATATGTATATATGTATGTATATATATAAAAAGAAAGAGCAGTAAGATATTCTAACCTAAACACCCCCCCAAAAAATCTTTAAGTATTGTTATGTAGTGGTTTCACAGTGGAGGCTTGTATTTGTACTAAGTCGGTCCTAAAATAGGTTTGACGTACAAAACGTTAGGAATTTGATGTAATAAGTAATGACGCAGTAATCTAGTTGTGGTGGCTGATACTTCAATATCTGACTAACGGTTGTCCGACATCGACTGACTGACCAACTCACTGCTGACCTCTACTACTACTCCTACTTATTATAGGTGGGAGAGTCTATTAACTATAGAATAGGTGTGTTCCAGTATAACAAGTATACAAATAGGAAACAAAAAATGCCGTAAGAATTTTTGCCGTTAACAATAAATTTTTAAAAAATCAGACGACATGCATTTAACAGATGTCAGAATTGATTGAAAAATACATCCCTACCCCTACCAAAACGTAACATAAAACGATGTAACTACACATGATAGGTTGGGGATGCTGAAATTTCAGACTTGATTTTTTTTTTTTTATTCTTCCCCATGCACACTTTGCTAGTGCAACTTGACAATTCATATTGCAGAGGGATTGTAGGGTGGAAAATTATTCCTCACCCTCAACGCCACGTGGGTGCTTTTAAATTCTAACACACCAGACTGGGCAGTTCTAGCCGAGATAATGGCAGCAATCCTCTATTTTTGTTCTGATCTGGTACTTACCAAAATAGAACCTAGCAGAAGGTGTTTGATACTTACAGGAGCAGTACAAGGATCCAACCAATTTTTCCAGCATCTTTAGTGATGGATCAAAGGTATGAGTTCCACTTGAGGTCTGGGGAGAGTTTAGATCCTAATAGATGTTCAGGACAATGAGCCTGCTTGAGAGAACAACTATCCATCATGATAGGTGAAAGTTCAAGGTCTGCTGCAAGTTGGTTTTGGAGGTATTGAATGTTACAAACCAGTTCCTTCCCTGCATTGAGCCACCAGGGCTCGGTCAGAGGCTCGGTCAGCTGCCAGGCTCTGGTCAAATAAACACTGTTGTATCATTTGCATAGATACTCAATAAAGATCTGTTGCTGAATGTGTTTGATCCTCATATGATGCCATCTACTTGTGACCTTATTCCAGAATTAACCTAATAGAGATGAAGTTTCATTTGTTACTTTTTTTTTTTTTTTTTTTTTTTTTCCTTCCAGTTATATGTTGATGGACCTTATGGAGCTGGGCAACAAGACTGGTACCGCTTTGATGTTTCTATTTTAGTTGGTGCAGGGATTGGCGTTACCCCTTACGCTGCAATCCTAAAAGACTTTGTGCATATGAATGCGATGAAAAACACTTACAAAATAAAATGTCAAAAGGTAAGAATTTAGTTATTTCCAAATCTCACAAGGAATTCGGATTTTTAAAAAATTCAACATTTTAAAAATTGTTTTAAGTGGTATTTTAAAACATTTTTAAGCATAGCAATTTATGAAAAAATTACATTGCCATAATTTCTCTCAATTTAACATCAAATAATACTAGTAGTAACTGTGAAAATTTCAGTTTTCCTATTTGAATTTTCTGATGAATCATAATTCTTAATTATTTAAATGCATTTGTCTATATTTCTGAGATGAGGTATTATGTACAGTATTTACATTATGCGGACCATTGTCCTCATCTTTGTTGCCATATTTGTCACAACGTTTCGGCCGTTGTACACTCCGGCCTTCTTCAGGTGGTTTGAATTTCGAACTGAACCCTTTATTTCGATCCCTGGGGTAGACTGTTCTAGTTCCACGTGCCATATCTTGAGGACACATAGCACAGTGGATAAAGGCGTTGGTTAGATCCAGTGACAAACCCAAAGAGTGTGAGTTCAATACCCGGTTAAGGCAGTGGAGAACTTTCAGAGGGAAAATTAGCAGGAGATAACTGATAACTGACATCCATCAAACATGGCACGTGGAACTAGAACAGTCTACCCCAGGGATCGAAATAAAGGGTTCAGTTCGAAATTCCAACCACCTGAAGAAGGCCGGAGCGTACAACGGCCGAAACGTTGTGACAAATATGGCGACAAAGATAAGGACAATGGTCCGCATAATGTAAATACTGTTAAATTCATTTGTTGTAATTACCACAATTATGAAATACTTGTTGCATCATTTAAATACGAGGCCCTATCTGAAAAGTAACCAAACTGAGTTTCTTCTTTGATGTGAGAGGCATTGTTCACAGTGAGTTCTTGTGCGAGAAGAGATGAGAGTTATGGTAGGACAAATTGTGACTGCTTCACTATGACAATGCACCTGCTCACATCACTTTGAGAATCTGGCAGTTCCTGGCCAAGAAGAACATTGCCATACTAGGAGACAACCTCCCTATTCATCTGATCATGTGCCATGTGACTTTTTTCTTTTCCCCGAACACAAGGGGATCATTAAGTGACCCATTTTGAAGGTGTGAAGTCCATCAAGAGGGCTGTAACGACAAAGCTGAGGGGGGCATCTAAGAAGATTCCTTCCAGCAGTACATAGAGGATTCACAGGGAAGGATAGAAATGTGCATTAGATTCAAGGGTATGGGGATTACTTTAGTTTTTTTTTTTTTTTTGGGAATTAAAATAAATTATTTCTGACACAAATACTGTTACTTTTCAGACAAGCCTCATATTTTAATTTAATGACTTTAATAAAATATTGCTATAAAAATCACAAATCCCTGTTTGCAAATCTTTAAAGAAGTAAGAGGGTACAAATGAAAAGATTCAAAATTAACAAAGTTTTCCATTTCACCGAGGCAGACATTTTTTATAAACCTATAATTAATACCAGGTTTTCATTAATAACAAAAAGAGTAGAACTTTTACATGAAAACTGAATAAAACTGATAAGCATTAAATTCTTGTCCATTTTGTTCTTGAGTCCTGGGTATGACAATAAACTACATCTAGCAGCAAGGTCTCTCATTGGGAGGTTTTGAGGAGCATGGAACCACCTCTTAATTGCTATTTTTCTATGATCCACCCTGCCCCAGGGTAGTAACATCTGTTAGGGTCCCAACTATGGGCAAATAGTTAACCCCCTAAACTGGGGTTAAAACACTGTGAAAGTATAAAAAATAGATTTTTATAGTAAAAATACCAGGAATACACCTTTTGGTAAAAAATATTACCAGCAATACATTTGACTCTCAAAAAAAACCTTCTTTACAAAAATATGTCAATGAAACCTGATCTACAAACTCATTTCTTACAAAGAATATATATTCTATTCATATGAACAAATCCTCAAAATCTTGTTGGCATTAAATAATCCATTGAGGTTGACATACCAATTTTATTCAATCAGGATTCATGCTTTGCCCAAAAGTATTTGCACATAAGTGAATATAACAAACCCAACTGGAATTAGAACTCTGCTCTCCAGTTAACAATTCTGAGTCATTATCCATTTTGCCACCAGGGCATCCATGCTTACAGCACCTAGTATTACCAAGTAGTCACCCATCTAGGTACTAAACAGGCTTGATGTTGCTTAAATTCAGCAATCATATGGGAACAGGTGCTTCAATATGATGTAGCAATAAGTCGAAAATAAACAAGCAAAATCAAAAATCTATATTTATATAAAAAAAAATCAAAATCTAAATCATGCAACTTGAAAGGATCCCCCCCCTCAATGTTAAAATACCCACTCCAACTAGTGGGGCCCAAATATTCTAAATTGTTTCGATTTCATTCAAAAGAGTCTCATTAAATCTGAAAATAAACAAACCTCCTCTGTTCTTATATATTTATTTTTTTAGTTTTAGCAGGGGCCCAAAACTTGGGGGTCCTCTAGTCTTGGGGCTACCACTCTGCAGCCCATATGTAAATCCAGCAATGGTTATATATATATATATATATATTTTTTTTTTTTTTTTTTTTTTTTCTTTTTCAGGTGCATTTTATTTGGGTAACTGGAAGCCATAGACATTTTGAATGGTTGATTGATATTCTTCAAGAAGTTGAACAAATAGATACAAAAGGAATTGTCTCAATTGACATCTTCATTACAAAATTTTTTCAGCATTATGACTTGCGAACTGCCATGTTGGTAAGAATTCTTTCTTTCTGGAATTGTGCTTAAAAATATTGATTAAAAATTGCTACTGTTATGGAGGTTAATTCCTTCTCCAACTCTCCAAACGTCAAACAAAAGGGGACATTGAGTAGGGGGAAAATGTATAATTTATATACAAAAATGGATAACTTCTATCTGTTGATGTTACTAAGGAAACAGAGAGATTGGTGAAAGTATTTTTTATCCATAATGTTAAATGTTTTAAATTATTCAACTTTTAACAAGTTGATGTTAAAAATTACCACAAAACATTGTTGATTTATTTAAGATGGAATTATATATTACGACAGGTCTCTAATTTGTATTTAGATACTCTGTATTTATTTTCAATTCTTCTAATTGAATTGTCCACCTATATTGCATATAATCCATTATTGTACATAATTAGGTTACAATAAAACTTGTATTTTATATGAATACTACCTTATAGAAATTGAGATGTAGTAGAGTGGGTAGGGCCATGAAACCCTGGCCCTGGTTACAGGTCATGGTTACACTTGTTTATTATTATCGAAAATCTGTCTGCTGCGACTTGATAAACCAAAAGGAAAATGGAAGTTTTTTTTTTAAATTCATCACTCTTTCTATTTGTTTTCTAAAGCACTGTGAATGAAATGAGTTATTTTCCTTGGATTTGTGAGCTGGTGGGAGGCACAATTATCAGCTTGGACACTTTTTTTCATTAGTACTAGTGACCTTGGAATTTTCACGGCAACAATAACTTCTCTTTCTGGTGGCTTGGTAGACAATATGTAATGGCTGAGTGGAGCAGATTTTGACTGCCTTGACTTGTTTCTTCTGTTCCATGTCCCTTCAGGTCATTGGTAATCATAACTTTCAAAAATTTCCTATCATTATTTTGTTTTTTTTCTCTCCCTCCTAATCCCTGTTCTGCCATCCATTTACACAAGCTCATTAGGTAGGTTACGTGATGTTTACCTCTGGCCCTCTTTCCTTCAATCTGTTTTGTGAGTGTCAAATTTTTTTTCAAGCCTTCTTTCTTCATTATATGCCTTAGAAATTTTAACTCTCTCCTTCTGATGTTAAGTATAAATGCCCTTTTTGTTTCCGCTTCCTTTAAAGCTTCGTCCTTGCTCACATGTTTGGTCTATGGCATTCTCAGCATTCTTCTGTAGAACCAGATTTCTGTTGCTTCAAGTCTCTTCTTCATCTGAGTAGGTTGTCCAGCTTTCACTGTCATATAGAAGGACTGATATTACATAACAATTCAGTTCAGTTAATTTTCATCTATGATGTCCAACTTCTTTAATTGAGCAAAAATGTTAAAGTTGGTCAAAAAGAGACAGAGAATGTGAATCTCTAAGGGTCCCAAGCAAAGTAGTATTTGGAATTTCTTGCGGGTTTGTTTGTTATTTTGTGCCTGGACAAAACATGTTTTGATTGCTATGTGGCCAGGATTATTGTGCATACCAGTTTCATTCTCTGCCAAAGATAACTTGGCAACACTCCCACAATGGGTTTCTACAAAACAATTATTGATCAAAGCACTCTTCACAAAGTAAGAACTAACCAAAAATCGGCTACAACAAACAAGGGAACCTCCATCAAACATAGCCTCCAGTTACAAAGAAACAGTTCTAAACCCTCCCCCCACATACACATATATATATATATAGTCATCCACAGTTTTGCTGTATCACATCAGCTCATCAGTGTGGCTAGACGTCTGATTGCCTCAAGCCAGGATTGAAACCCAACTCATTTGGCATCAGTGGGAGATTTTTCCCCTAAGCTATCAGCTCCCAACAGGGAGGAAGGTGAATTTTTACATATTCATTTTTGAATAAACACACCAGTGACTCAGAGTGCTTGATTCATAGACAAACTTTGGAGATATATATACACACACACACACACACACTAGGAGTATATTGGTTTGTTTATCACCCAGTGCACACTTTGCCACAGTTTTTTCAACAGGAGTAGAGCATTATCTCTTGTTTCTGGTTCCTTCTAAAGCATACTTCAACTCTATACTTCGAATGTCTCCATCTGAACTCTGAAATTCTGTTTGCTAATTATTTATGTATTTATTTTTTCCCTCTTCTCAACTAGAGTAGATAGGTTCAACTCTTGTCTGTTTCACACTCTTCCCTGGAGTTTTGAACAGGAGTAGAGGTTTATCACTTGTTTCCTGTTTAGAATTGTGTTTCTGGTTCATTCTAAAGTCCTTTTCATTCTCTTTCATTCCCAGTATCCCCTTGCATCTTGCTTTAGGTGGATTTTTTTTTAAAAATGTCCAAAATCGATCTTTTTCAAATAAAACTTTTGTTCCTTTGATTTATGACCCATGTTTCAAGATTCATTTCATTCACTATCCTGCTAATTTCAGATACAGTTTCTAAGATTACTACTTACATGTTTTTGTCTTTTATGTTGTGTGTTGTTCATACCTACTGACTTCTTACCACAGACGCACCTGATAACAACAGAAATTTGAGTAGCAAGTAAGGTGAAATGAGTGTGCAGTGCTTACATACATAAATACATAGGTCAGGTCAGGCCCTAGTCTTGCTACTGGTAACATGTAACCCAGTACAACATGCCGTATAGAAGAGTGGTTGGCATCTCCCATTAGCTTTTCTGGTGAAGAGGGTAGCATGTCACCCCACAGTATGATAAAACAAGACCTGTCAAAGAGTAGATAAGGTTCTTTTAAGAACCAACAATTAACATACACATGCGCACACAAGGAAAACTTAACTTAGCCATGATGTTTCATCCTCTGAGGCACATTATCAAGATAAGTTTTCCTTTTGTCTCCATTTATATTGTCCTTATAAAGTTGGGATCAAATATAGATTGGATTGGAATACAACAGAATAATAAAATAAAGAACAAATAATAAATAAAAGTGAAACATGTTAGATTGATAAATGTTTCCTATTTCTTCTTTATCTTATCATTCATATATATATATATATATATATATATATATATATATATATATTATGCACAGTACTTATTGGAAAGTGCTCAATGTCAGTGATAGAGCTAAACATAAATTAGTTGTATGGATATGAGTTTGTGACTCTGGTTTTTGTCTGATGATTGCAAATGCATAAAACCTACACAAAATGCAGAGCACTTTGTGGAGGTTTGAATGAGTGTCCTATTGCCTCTTTCCACCTGATGATTGTGCGGCTGTAATAGTGACTAACTCTATGTCCACATGAAACTTTTAGTTGCAAGTAACAGTAACATACAGAGTGCGATGGCTAAATTGTCGTCTACTAAATAATGTTGCCCGCTGTACGTTTTGAAACCATAATGTTGCCAGCTATACATTTTTTGGAAAAAAAAATTATTCCAGCTGTACGTTTTTGAAACAATAATGTTGCCAGCTATCCGTTTTTGAAACAATGTTGCCAGCTATGCATTTTTGAAACCATAATGTTGCCAGCTAAGTGTTTTTGAAACCATAATGCTGCCAGCTGTACGTTTTTGAAACAATAATGTTGCCAGTTATACGTTTTTTATTCCATACAAAATAGGCATTTAAAACTCATATAAACTGGATTTGGCATTAAATAACCCACAGTGGTTGATATGCCATAAACAAACAAACAAACAAACAAACAAACAAAGGCATGGTGGAGTAATGGATAGCGGCTCTGATCGGAGAGCCAAGTTCAAATTCCAGTCAAATTACATTCACTTATGTGCTAATACCCTTGGGAAAGGTATAAAATACTCTTCTCCCTCTCCTCCCCTAGCTATGGGTAAACAGTAGGACAACTGCCTTGGATGGCAACTGGTCTACCATAGAAAAAAATGACAACCTACTGTGGGAAAAAATCTGCCACGTCAGTCATGTATCGAAAGATACATGATCGCTAAGCATGTATCAAACATGGCACACAACTGACTGATGTATGTTTTTGAAGAAAAACTTTTAAAATCCATATAAATTAAGAATCGGTAAAATGATCAAATTAGACAGACCCAAATTATAGCAGACATATTATTAGAACATATTCAATTAATTAATCAGTTTCAGATAAAATTAAAACCTCTTTTTATTGAAAATTATTAATAATATACAATATTCCTTCTGAGTGGATACCAATTTAAAATAAAATTTAATTAAATTATAATTGACGGAGAAAGAAAAAAGTTACACAGCATTTTAAAAAAATATCAAATTATTAATCTGCAAAGTATGCACTTCAGGTAACATACTTTAAAATGGAGCTGAGCATTTTTCTGTTAAATATTTGCATGCATTTTTATCTATTACTACTACTACTACTACATCCATGCATCAGGTATAAAGAAAAAGATAACGTATTAAGTAGCAATCGGTGTGATAGTCTGCAGTTGGGGTAAAAGTCTGAGTTGAAGTAGTAAGAAATCCGTCTGTGTTTACTCTCTTTCATTTCATCCAAAATCTCTTTTCATAAAAAGAAAGTGAACAAAAAAAAAATGAAAAACAATTTTTGGAATATAAAAATTTTTGATTTAGATTTTATCAGCTTCCTTTTCAAATGTTGATTATCACTAACCTTTATTATTTTATTATTTTTAATATTTTTGATTTACTGTTTGTTACAAGCATTTGTAGTGTTTGTGAAAAAAAAAACTTTAAAAATCCATATAAATTAAGAATCAGTAAAATTGGAACAAATTTGGTTCAAATTCTAGCAGAAACATTTTATCAGAACAGGTTACTTAATTGAAAATTATTTATACAATATCACTTCTGAGTGAATACCAAATTAAAATAAGCTTTAATCAACTTATAATTTATTGAGCATTTAAAACATATATCAAATTCTTATTGTGCAAAGTTTCAGCTTTTAAGCATGTATTAAGTTATTAGAAATATACTCTTCAAATAAAACACCTTCAAATAAAGCCAAGCAGTTTCCTGTTAAAAATTTGCTCATATTCTTGTGTTCACTGCTGTGATAGATAATAATCAGACTGTAATAGATACATATATACACAGATTGTGATAGATACATATATATGCAGTGATAGATAGATAGATATATACACATTATATATATATATATATATATATATATATATATATATATAAGCCTATTAAAATAGACGGCATGATACAGAGATATAAATGATTAAAGACATAGTCTGACATATAGATAGATATAGAGGATGAGATAGATATGAACAGACTGTAATACATACATACATACATATGCAGTGATAGGTATATACATATTATATATAAACATATATATGTATACATATAAATACACCTGTATAATATAAAAGGACAAAATATGAAGTAACCATTCTAAGTAACAGACTGAGTCAAAGTAGTAAGAGAAGTTAGAGTAAAACTTCCTGTATCTAGTCTATTTCCTGTCCTTAAGCAACTAGACTCAGAAAGGGAATTTTTCTAAAATCACCTCAATTTCTAAAATATAAACATTTTGTATCTGCACTTTAGCTGCTTTCTTCTTTTCCTTTCTTTTTTCTTTGTGGATGAGTTGAAGATTTTTACACAGCCAAATCCCCCCCACCTCAATTTTCCACAGATTCTCTAGCCTTGATTATCAACCAGTCTAAAAGAAAGAAAAGTAGGCAGTCTGTGTGATTATCTGTAGTTGGAGTAAAAGTCCGAGTTGAAGTAGTAAGAAATCCATCTGTGTTTCCTCTATTTCCTGTCATACAAAAACTCTCTTCTTAGGAAGAAAGTGAACTGAAAAAAAAAAAAGGAAAAAAGAATTTTTGTAAAACAACTTCACAAATTTCTGGAATATAAAAAATTTGGATTTTCACTTTAGCTTCTTCTTTTCCTTTTCTTTCCTTTTTCTTTGGGGATGAGTTGAATATTTTTACACAGCCAAATTTTCACTCCCTCCCTCAACTTTCCACAGATTTTCTAGCCTTGATTATCAGCCAGTCTAAGAGAAAGAAAACTAAATTCCAAACCATGGAGAAAGCAAAAGGAAACTATTCCATTATCTTTCCCAAAAAGGCATGGCAATTCATGGATAGTAAAGTAAAGGAATTTATAGAGAGAGCCATGATTGCCTGCATTCTGAATGGACAGGAGATTTTAAGATTTATTAGCCTTGCACCCAACCCGTCAGCTTTGGATTTTTTTCTCCTACACTGGTATTAACCAAGTCATTTTATTTTACCCATAGTTTGGGGGGTCTCAGAAGCATGAATATAAATGAATATAAGCTGTCTAGGAATTTGAACTCTGCTAGCCAATTTCATTTTCCATACTGTTAACCATTAAGCTACCTACACTTCAATATGTTGTATGCTATTTTAAATTCTTTGGTTTAACTTTAGATTGTGGCTTTCTTCCTACCAAAATAACTTTGTCAACCCTTGATTCAGAACCATACTAGCATTGCTGATTTTTATTTCTCTGTTACAATGGTTTTCTTGTCTTTGCTTACAAGGTTTTCTTGTATTTGGTTACAAGGTTTTCCTGTTTTCAAATATCAGTTTCTTTGTTAGCCAATCATTACAGTTTTTCAGTATTTTACTCAATTCTTTAGATTGTGCAATTAGTGTGATGACCTCGAAGAGAAATAGGTCAGAGAAAACCTCAAAAAGCTTGCAGAGATCCTGACTTAAGCAGGGGTTACAAAATCTTTCTTTTAAGAACTGATTTAAGATACCAACAAAACCAGTCAGGGAATTTCCATCCCCCACCCAGGAATTAAGTTGCTTAATAAAATGTGACATGATAATCAGATATTTAAGAAATATTAAGAGGTTGATATAAAAAGTGCAGTATTTGGAGCAGAATCTTTTATCCCAAGCATCATCATTCATTAGGACAAAAGCAAGAAATGACAAGACAGGATTAAAATTCAAGGAAGGAGAATCATTTATTATTTATGAGTAGATTAGGCACAAAAATGTCAGGAAACCAATGTTCAGGTGTAAGATTTTCATTCAGTAAATATATTCTTTTATATAAGGATTCACAGGAAGTGATGAAATATCTTGAGTAGGTTTCATCAGTTATCCTGAAGAAATCATAAATTTTAACTTCTCTCATCATATCTGTATTTTTAACGATCATAAAATCTATTGCATTTCTTTTTCTTGGCCGTGTTGATGATCCCATACCTTGATGTTATGACATTCCTTTGAAGGAATCTAAATAGGGCCAACTTTATAGTGTCAATAAAGGATATTGGATACTTATTAAATTTCAACAAATAACAAAAGTACTTTCAAAATATAAAAATGTTTTGAGAATTGCTTTAAGAAATGTTTAATGTTTGCATATTAATTAATTAGACTGAATTGAGAAATCAGCAAAACATTTTTTTTAAAGGTTAATTTAAATTTTGAATCATTTATTTAATAAATGAGAATGTCATGAGCAAATTACAAATATTTCGGGCTGGATCCAAACATGCAATCCTGAAATTTTGGATTCCTAAATTTTCATTATTGTAATTGTTTTTGGCAATTATATGATTTTTTGCAACAAATTTTTTTGTACGATAACAATTTTCATAACTTGGAAATAAATTTAAGAATAATCAAAATTACTTGCAAAGTCCAGCGGAAGTCACCCATGAAATAAAAATAATTGTTTCTATCGAAAGTAAGGAACTACATACATCAAACTGTCTTTAAGTTAAGTGGCAGCAGAAGAATTATTGTTAAACTTTTAAAAAGTAATACTTAAATTCAGCGATCAATTTTGAGTTCCTCTATAGTTTATTGTTGCTTATCACATCTCCTCCTCCCTACCTATTGTGATAAAGTTCCAATCAAGATCCCTCTGCAGGAGCTAGCTTAAATGCCATTAATAAGCTAGTTTCATTATAATTTTGTTTGGCCTTCCCTTAGGATGGCCATTATATCCTGCTAATACCTAATAAATAATGAACTTTTCTCTTTTCATCACATGAAAAGACAGAAAAGACATCAGAGATGCTGTTTGGTTTCAGTGGGAAAAAGAAAAGAAAGAAATATCCTGGCAATACCTCATAAATAATAGACTGCTCCATTTTGATCGCATAGAAAAATGCAAAAGACATATCAGTGATGCTGTTTGGTTTCTGTAAGAAAAAGAATTTTTCATGGATACTGCTAGTTACTTATAAAAGTGTTAAGTCCAAAACTGTCATCTTTTTTTCATTTTTCTATTTTTCTTATGAGCTTTTAACATTTTTATAACTTTATCAAACTATAAAAATACATTTCTGATGTTTAAATGTGTAAGTTTCTTTTTACTTTCTAGTACATCTGTGAAGAATACTTCCAAAAGCATTCTGGTGGTCGAAGTGTATTTACTGGCCTGAAAGCCAAAACACATTTTGGCCGTCCACAACTTGGTGCCATGATGAAGTCTATCCATCACGAAAATCCATATGTGAGTTTTCTTCTCGTTTTTCTTTTCTTCTCGTTTTTCTTTTCTTCTCGTTTTTCTTTTCTTCTCGTTTTTCTTTTCTTCTCGTTTTTCTTTTCTTCTCGTTTTCCTTTTTCTCTTTCTTCTTTTCTCTTTTTCTCTTACTTCTTTTCTCTTTTCTTTTTTTTTCTCCTTTTTTTCTTTTTTCTCCTTTTTTCTCCTTTTTTTCTTTTTTCTCCTTTTTTCTCCTTTTTTTCTCTTTTCTCCTTTTTTTCTTTTTTCTCCTTTTTTTTGTAAAATTTACACTTGGTGCCATGATGAAGTCTATCCATCAAGAAAATCTATATGTGAGTTTTCTTCTTTTCTTTCTTTTTCTTTTCTTTCTTTTTCTTTTCTTTCTTTTTCTTTTCTCTTTCTTTTCTTTCTTTTTCTTTTTTCTTTTCTCTTTCTTTTTTCTTTTTTTCTTTTTCTTTTTTCTTCTAAAATCTTAATTTAATCTTTTCAATTTCACATGGAAACTTAAATAGAAAACATTCTAACTATACCTCATATCATGAAAACACACTAAGACCTTTTAAGAGATTAAAACGAGGAAAGTGAAAACTGTCATGAGATGGCTATGGATGAAGGGAAATAGAACAGATTTTATTTACATTTGGACTAATATCTGTGTCTTTGTTATTATAATATTTCAGCTATTGTGCCCCGCCCCCCCATTCTTCAGATATTTGTTGATTCAAGTAACCTTCATAAAATTTTGAACTGAGCCGTTTATTCAATTCACAGCTTGACAAAATCCAAAGAAGGATCTGTAATGTAATCACTTGGCATCTCAACTTCAGTCACTTTCTCACCAACATGGTGTGGCTTCTCTCTATCTTTTCTACAAATATTTTCATGGCAACTGCTCTGATGAGCTTTTTTTCTGGTGCCCTGACTACATGAATTTAAGTGTGCTACCCTATTGGCATCTAGGTTCCACTCTTTTACTGTTGAAATAATTAAATGCAACTGCCACTTCCACACCAACAGTTACTTTTCTCGCACTTCCTGCCTGTGAGCCTATCTTCCATTTACTTGGTTTCCTGATAACTACAGTCTTCAAAAATTTAAATACAATGTCAATCACCATTTTCTGCATTCTTGAATCCTTTCATCAATCTTACCTATACTCAGTTTTTTTCTCTCACTTCCACTCCCTTTAACCCTATGCATACTAGTGGCTTTCCCACTTTGCTTGGAGTGAAATGATTTTAAAAAAGCTTACTGATGGATGTGGATAAAAGCATAAAATCTACAAAGCTGAAGATGATAAAGCAAATTTATAAAAGTGTGGATCAGGTCAAGCTTATGCGTATCAATTTGGCATTTAATCTTTTTCAAAGTAGCCCCCCCTTCTGAAGTCACACACTTTATCCAGGATTGTTTCCATTGATGGCATAATGCCTAGAATTCCCTTTTCTGAGATAGTGAGCAGCTGCCGTGCCATATTCTACATTCTCAACATCTTGAAATTTTACTTCTTTCAAGTGGGATTTGAATTCTGGAAAGAGAAAAGGGGTGAGATCTGGGGAATATGGTGATTGTCAAACCTGGGAAATGTTGTTCTTGAACAAAAACTGCTGCACAGGCTGCATTGAATGGGTAAGTGTGTTGCCATAGTGGAGTTGTCACTCGCCATAACATGTCATGGTAGTACTCTTGGTTTACAGTCTAACCAGGTGGAGTATATTCATGATGAACAATGCCCTAGAGAAGAGGTGGATACATACCTTTTCCCAAGGATATTTGTGCATAAGTGAATATAACGAACTTGATTGGAATTCTGCTATCCAGTTTTCAATATCGACCCGTTATCTATTTCACCACCCACACATCCAATCTTACAGCACCTGGTATTCCCAAGTGGTCACCCATCAGATTTGACATTGCTTAACTTCAGTGATTGTACAGTGTTTCAATGAAATTTGGCTGTAGTTGATAAATTCATTGATTCATTGAATTAACACATTTATTATTTATTTTAAATGTCACAATTTAAAATAACTTCAGGTAAACCTATTTAAAACAAATAATAAATAGATGTGATACCTGTTAATAAATTCAATCAATTTATTTTGTCTTGATGAGTATCTTTGTGAAATTTCAAATTGAAAAGAAGATAAGTCATCAGAACTTTTATATATCTATTAAATATTGTTGCACTATTTTTTACTACTAAGCACTTTATTTACCAAATCAGATCACTTTGAATGCATTAGCCTCCAGTAATTTACTAACCAACATGTTTTATTAGGCATATACAGGGTGTCCCCAAAAATTTGACATCATTTTAAAAGCAATTATCTTGAAAACTACTAAGTGTAGCTCAATGAAATTGAACAGTTTAGGTGTTAAACATCATAAGTTTATTATGGGACCGATTTCATGAGTTTTCAATATGTGTGCCACCTGTGATATGGCACACATCAAGTCGATAGTTAAGCTCTTGCCAAATACTCTGTACCATGTCTCCGATAACATCATCCACTGTGTAATTGACTCTCTGCTCAAGTTCATCAATGCTAGCCGAAAGATAGGGGACCAGTTCCTTCACTTATATTCTCATAAAAAGAAATCACATGAGGTGACTGAGGCAGCCATTTCATCAGAAAACTGTCTTCATCTTCACCATGACCGATCAATCTCTCTGGAAGATTCTTATTGAAATAAGCACATACTGTCCTCTTCCTTTAAATACATTCTGCAAAAATTTGAGGTTATTTCAACAAGAATTGTCAAAACTGCGAAAACAAAAACTACTTGAAAACTACTAAGTCTAGCTCAATGAAATTGAATGCTTTAGGTGTTGAACCGATTCCATAAGTGTTCAATATGTGCACCATCTGTGACATGGCACGCGTCAAGTTGGTAATTAAGCTCTTTCTAAACACACTGATATTGATGATGGTCTACTGGATCCTTTAGCCCTGCATAAGCAACCTTCCCCTTTAAATTTTTGGTACCAAGTCCAAATTGTTTTGCCAGTTGAAATTTTTTTAAAATTTTGCATTGAAGGTATGCTGCAGAGTCTTGGTTGACTGTGTGCGAGCATATTCCAAGACACAAAATAACTTCTCTTTGGAAGTGAACGGCATGGCTCAACCTGAAAACAGAACAAAAACAAAACATTAAATATAAAATCTTGATCTGTTTCTCTACATTCTGTAAAAATTTGAGGTTATTTCAACAAGAATTACCAAAATTATTGGCCTGTGAAATGATATCAAATTTTTTGGAACACCCTGTACAATCTTTATTATTATTATTAGGATGATGTTTCCAGATGGACACAATGCAAATTACTAATATTCCACCCCAGAGGAATGAACAAAATGACACAGGAGTTCCACAAGATTTACACTAAACTGTTTTATTAATGACTCTTACTAACCAACAGAGAATTTAAAGATGAACACACTTCTAATTATGTTAGTCAAATTTTACTTGCATTTCATTCACGCTAGCCTGTGTTTCACTCACTTTGCCACATTGATTACCAGTACAATTGTTTTTCTCAAGATAAGTGACATTTGTACAAAGATTTGTTTTAATACTTATAGATGTTCTCTTTTTTTCTATAACTTGAAGAAGACTGACATATTGTCAAAATATTATTAAACATTGTTTTTGGGTTTTTTTTTCTGGAAATCACACTCTTCTGGAAGTGTTGCAAAATATTAGAAGTGTTACTTCAATGATTTTGATTATTATCATTATTAAAATGAATTCTGTCTGTATTTCTGAGATAAGATATTGTAACTATTTATACTATTTACATCGTTCAGACTGTTGTCTTCATCTTTGTTGTCATATTCACAACATTTCAGCCATTACATGTTCTGGCCTTTTTCAGATGATTGAAACTTCAAACTGAACACTTTATTTTGTCCACCAGGATAGATCATTCTAGTTCCCCATGCCATGTCTCTTCTGGATAGTTCAGTTTCAGTTATTTCCCTTTAGTAATTCAACTCTCCAAGTTTTTGTTCACCTCTGCTGTGGCCAGGTACTCAACTCATAACTTTTTGGGTGAAGTCACTTGATTACTTCAACCAATGCTTTTATCCCCTTGGGGACCAAGGTGAACAAAAATTTGAAATCTAATAAAAACTGTTTTTTTCTTTTTTTTCCATAATATATGTTTAATTTTGATTAATGGAAAAGATCCAAAGAAAATGTTGAAAAACAGAAAATAATAGAATTGTTGAATGAGGGAACATCCTCATTGGAGATATCAAAGGAGCTTCATAGAGATCATCAAATGAAAATATAACTCAGTTGAGAACTAGAAACAAAGGAAATACTTTAAGAACTTGTCTCCTCAAAGGGAACGTAAACTAAAGGGAGTTCTAGCAAAACAGCTACTTATAACCAGTGCTCATAGCTTTGAACAGGCTGGAATTGAGGGAGTCAAGAAGTACAAAAGGTGTAGAATACATAGCAAATTAGGATCTGTCAAGAAATCTCCTTGGCAAACACCTCTCCATAAAGTAAATATTTTAAATATCAAAATTGGGTCGAAATACATAAAAATTGACTTTTACAAAGTAATTTTCATTGACAAGTATCAGGTGACACTTGCTGGACCTAAGGTTGGATTTTATCTAATGCAGGTGCATTTAGCTAAAAGGAGTTTTCATGTGATGACATGGGTTGGAATTGTTGACCAAACCATTATTGAACCATTCAAAATCGATGAAAGAGCTAAACTGAATGGTACAAATTCAAGTTTTAAAATAAAGTGTTTATTTATGCACAACAATGCCTCCTATGTGAATTGCCCATAAATATTTTGAGCATAAAATGTTTACAGGAAATAAGATAATGGAATGGCCACCCTCAAGTCTTGATCTGTATCTGATTGAAAATCTATGATTAATTATGAAAATGAATTATATGAAGGTGGCAAACTTATAGGAAGCAATTAATACCACCATGTCAGAAATTGAACATGCTGAAGTAAAATATTTAACATCAATGGATAATAGATTACTGGCTTTTATTTAGAAGGATCACTATATTAAGAGGTAATTGCTTCAAATGCTTTTTCACATGTTTGTTATTCTATTATAGGTGTTGAATAATTGTTGATAATTTTATTACCTTGTTATTTAAATTAAAAGATGATTTTATACCTGAAAATTTAACTCCTGCTTTGTTTTGATGTCTAAATTAATCGTTTAAAATTTGACAAAAATTCTTCAAAGCAAATTCAACTTCAGATGAACTTTTAGAGCAGCCCCTACCATTTTGTTTAATTGTCAATGTAAAATAGTATTTTTTCTTTTCTCACCTCCAGGTGCGGACAGTTGGTGTATTCAGCTGTGGACCTCCTGGAATGACAAAAAGTGTAGAAGCTGCATGTAATGATGCCAGCAAATCAACCAAAGCTCTGTTTAAACACCATTTTGAGAATTTTTAAACTGACTATGATAATCTCTGTAAATTTAAACCAAATATCTTTCAGCATTTTGAAATAATCTACAAAAATTGTCCAATTTAAGAGAAGAAACTGGATTTTATAATAATGTATGCATGATTTATTTATCATTGAATGTGAGTATCCTCAATTGAATCAGTGTATATATATATATATATATATATATATGATAATATTAGTAATTGGTATGGATATTTACAAAAGGATATAGATCCAGAGAGAGCTTTATGTCAAAAACAGAGCAATAATAATTATTATAAAAAAAATGACTCTTAAAAGACACTGAAGTGATATTTATTTTGTTAAGGTCGAAAAATTTAATCCCCAAATCTTCAGACCTTGTTACACAAATCAGATTTGTGTAATGTGGTCTAAAGAGTTGGGGTCAAATTTTCTGACATTAACGAAATGAATATCACATCATGGTCCTTTAAAAGTTTGTTTTCTTTATAATATGTGGCTCTGCAGGTAGTTTTCTTTAGAGAGAATCTTGTCTATAATTGAATGACAAAATAAAAAAATTCTATGGAATACAAGTTGAAAGGATTTCTTCAGACTAAATCTTTTTACTGATGGAATCCTGTATATGTAAAAGGAATGAAATATAACAAATGTTTATTATAGTTATACATCAAGAGAAAGCTAAAAATGGGTGAATTCTTAACTTTAAATTTTTGACATCTGATGTATTTAGATGCACTACCTAATTGACTGTATTCAGTTGTCTACTCTTTTTTTTTTTTTTTTTTTTTTTTTTCTATTTTTCTTGTTGCATTTTATCCAGTCACATTCCTCCCTGGTCTTTTGAACAGAAGTAGAGATTTATTCCTTGTTTCTGTTTATGATTGGGTTTTTGGTTCCTTCTAAAGTCTTTTTTTATTCTCTTTCACTCCCATCAGCACCTTGCATCTTAGTGGTGTCATCACCTTGTTTGGGGTGAATCAAAAAAAAAAAAAAAACTCTCATTCTAATAGCTGTAATTTTGTCAAGTTAATCTGTTGTATGATCTTGGATGCAAATTTATTGTGGAAAACTCAGAAATTAGTGCACTTTCTATATATTTTGACTTAATAAATTGCTTTCTCCTTGAATTAAAACTGCATTATTTAAGTCGAAATTATGGTCCAACTTATTACAATGAACAATTAATGCATTGAATGTTTTGTTTTGTAAAAGATCCTTTTATGTCTATTACTTTATTTAAATTCCTAAAAGTTTCACCTGTGTATTTCTTGTGACATTTATTACAGCCTATAGTGTAAATTCCTGCTTCAGGTTTTAGGCTGTTATTTTTTGTATTAATTCAATCACTTATTGTTTTTTTTAATTGTGACAAATTTTATGTTAAGTTTAGACAAATGCTTTTTAGTTGTGGTCAGTATTGAGTCAGTCTGTCAGATTACGTGATAGGATTTTATTCAAATTATATTATTTTTCTGATTTTATGACTCTGAATGAATTTTATTTTAACAGGCAGAAGATTTTCAAACAGTTCATATTCTTAGACATCTTTTTTGGTCATTTGTCAACATATCATTTGTTGAAAGTAGCAGCAATCAGCATGAAACATTTCATCGAAAGAAAAGAAAAAACTTTTAGAACTCGTTTATCTATAAAAACAATAATTAACCCTTTAGCATTCAACACACTCAAACCAGCTCCGTGAGTATCAGTACTCAAAGTCTCACTGTTTGTGTCACATCCTGCATTATTTGCTATGTTGTTGTCATATATTATGGCAGAGTATACATGGGCAGGTTCAAAGCTAGAGGGTTAATTTTGTAACTGCATTGTACTTATTAAATATCAAAATATTTTCTTGATTACATTCAATACTTTCTGAATGTTGAACAAAAACATTCTATTCATAAAATTATTATTCTATGGAATAATAAACCATAGAATTATTATTCCATAGAATATTTGATTTCTACAGCATCAGACGAATAAGGAATTTGTCACATAGGAAAGTTATACTCAAAAGGTTGTGTGTGTTTTGTATTATTTTTCTAAGTTTCCATTGAAGACAAAGCAATTCATTAAGTAATTTAGAGTTGCCTCCCTTGACTACAATTTCCTGTTAAGTGATAATCAAGAAAGAATTCTATTTTTGTAAATCTTTATGCTTAAAAATATTTAATATGAAACAAAAAAACCCCACTGTATTAGCGACCTGGTTTAATAATGAGATATTTCATTGTTATGGTAACATGATACATGTACACTTATAGATATAAAGTAATGCTTCTGTTCACATGACAATTGAAAACTCATTACAAAGAGGAAGAGATCAAGTTGCGTAATTAATAAATGTATTGTGTTTTATATTGTAAAATAGATATTTTCAATTCATCTCTTATTTTTCTCTCTCTCTCTCGCTTGCTTTGTGTCTGCATCTGCATGTGTCTAGTTTTCACTTTATCCACAGACATGTAGTGAGTCTCAATAAAAAAAAATATAAAAAAATTAAAATTAAAACAAGGTATTTGCGCTTTCTTTTGAAACCTTTATCTCTTTCTTTCCATACTTTTCTCAACTAAAGAGAAGGCAACATTCAAATAAAAAGAGGAAGAAGAAAAAACTGAACCCAACCAAAAACACCGGACATAGAGCTGAGTTATTTGTGAGTGAAAAATACCAAAAATCAAGGAGGCTCCACGCATCACTTCTGTTTATATTAAAAAATAATTGATAAAGAAAGGAATGTCAGAAAATAAAATTATTTGGCCAATCAAAAGAACATTGACACAAATAGACTTGATATCAGCTGAAACTAATGTTTGTGCAAAATTCTCAAGCCTGATCAAAAGGATATAAACCTGACACCTCTGGGTTACAGGCAGATGAAACCATCCATGCATGATGCATGAAGAAGCAGTTAAGACGTCATGTGCTACTGATATTACTGCCCAACTCAGATCTGAGAAAAATACAGCAGATTGACATCAACCTAATTTCTGAGATTACTACTATTCCTATCATGGTCTTACTTCAAAACAACAAAATGGACATTTCTCTAGACTGCTACCAATATCAGCCATATTAACAAACTTTTTTGGTACACCGGATACCAAAAGACTCCCTCATCATTCAAGAAAATAAATAAAAATATATTATTATTGACGTGAAGTAGCAGTTTAGTACTAGTCAGTCACTAAGCTTGTCCGCCTTTGTTATTCTCAGTGACGAGTTATATAGGCTTTCTCTTGCACTTATGCAAATTAGGCATATTAATTTGCCAGTATCACTACATCTCCCTGAAACGTATAGGTTTTATACCTCTAGTAGTTCTTGTACTTGTCATGATATTTTCATTATTTTGCTCTACTTCTCTCTCACCCATATTTCTTTTTCTGGGAGACCTAGATCCGTCCCGCGCTAAGCTGTAATCATAGGCATCTTCTTGCATTATTTGGTCTTCGTCTGAACTTTCAAACTCATTCTGGCCTACTTGATCCTGCATTATTTTGTCTTCTGATGTTTCATTCTGTAACGGTTGTTCTAATAAATCATTAATGGACGGAATTGTAAACATTTCTTCATCATTTTGCTCTTCATATTCACCCTGGGTCCTTATTTGATCTGCATGGGCTAATAACACTGTTGCCGTTTTCTCTATTTATTATAGCTGTATTGT
Organism: Acanthosepion lycidas; assembly: GCA_963932145.1. Classification (NCBI taxonomy): domain Eukaryota; kingdom Metazoa; phylum Mollusca; class Cephalopoda; order Sepiida; family Sepiidae; genus Acanthosepion; species Acanthosepion lycidas. The sequence goes on along the minus strand of OZ010608.1, from coordinate 8,773,516 downwards.
GGCCTTTTTGCATGATTAATTCTGCTGTTTCCAGATTTGCTTCTTTGTTCTTTTTGTACCACATTTTTTCATTTGTGGAATACGTCATCGTTAGCAGAGCTCTAATTTGCCTTCCCATTAAAGCTGATGGGCTTTTTAATCTTCCAGCGTGTGGTATTGTGTGAGTGCTTAAAAGCAGCCTCGGTAGAAAAACTTCTACTTTTTCTTTTTGCTGAGAGCATGCTTTTAGTCCCATTTTTACAGTCTGCACTATTCTTTCCGCTATTATTTCTAACCATAAATTAAGATCTTCATCACAAAATTCTGGTGCGTTGTCAGATACCGGGGTTTTTGGTATACCATTTCTGGAAAATATGACCCTTAGAATCTGTTTTATCGTAGAACTTTTCTTGTCTGGCACCCAGATTATTTCAGGCCAGCCTGAAAAAGAGTCTACTAGAATTAATAAGAGTCCCACTCCAGTAATATACACATGATCCATATGCACCCGACTCCATGGCTCCACTTCTCTGGGCCACGAATGTAAAGTAGTCTGTGTAAAGTTTCTTAATTCTTTACATTTTTTGCACCTTTTTATTTATTCTTTGACATCTCTTGAATATCCTGGCCACCTTGCTTCTAATTTTATCCTTTTTTGTGTGGCCACTACTCCACAGTGTATATCATCATGTACACTTTTTATTACCAATTTTCTTTGTGTTTCTGGGCAACTACCAGATCCCCATTATAAATTACTCCATGTTCTATTGTTAATTTCTGTCTTATTTGTTTGTAGGGTCTTTCCGCCCTAGAACAATTTCCCCATGAGTTTTTTCTTATTCTCGATATTATCTTACTTAGTACTGGATCATGTCTAGTTTCCGTATCCATTCTAAAGACAAAAGATCAGTCTCTACCCAATGTAAGAATGCATCTTCAAATTCTTCTTCTGTTTTATTTTTTATTCCTTGTAAAATCACAATCTTGATAGTGCATCTACGTGTGGAATTGAATTTCCTTTGACATATTCTATATCAAAGTCAAATGCCATCAATCTTAATGCCCATCTTAGTATCCTCGATGTCGTGACTTTGGGTAATTCTTTCCTTGGGTTAAATATGAACTCTAATGGTCTATGATCACTTCTTAACAGAAATTTTTTCCCAATTAAAAATTGTCGGACTCTAGTAGTTGTCCACACAATAGCCAATGCTTCTTTCTCTATATTTGAATAATTAAATTCGGTGTTCGTTAGTCTTCTTGATAAATTATTGGATGTCCTTCTTGTGATAATATTCCTGATATCGAATGTTCGCTTGCATCTGTGGTTAATGTAATGTCCTTTTTTTGATCAAACATTTTCACTACTGGTTTCTTTGCCATAATTACTTTTAATCTATCAAAAGCTTTTTGTTGTTCCGCTGACAAAATAAATTCAACATTCTTTTTTCTTAAATTTGCAAACAGTTCAGTCAAGTCCGTGTATTTTGGTAAATATCACCTGTAAAAATTCACCAATCCCAAAAAAGACTGCAGTCCTTTTTTATTTGTAGGTGTAGCTACTTTTAGTATTTTTTCTATCAAGGCTTGGTCTGGTGATATACCTTTTTTTGAAATGGAATAACCTAAAAAAGATATTTTACTACAATTGCTTACGCATTTTTTCTCATTTATTGTCATTCCAGCATTTCTTAATCTATTCAAGATTAAGTCGGTTCTCTTTTTTAATTCATTTTCATTAGTAGCTCCTATGCATATATCGTCTTGGTAACAAATCATATTTTTCATATTTTCTAAAACCTGTTCAATGACCCTTTGAAATATGGCGCTTGCGGTTTTTATTCCATATGGTATCCTTTTCCATCTTAGTAACCCTATTGGCGTATTTATCATGGTTACTTCTTTGAAGTTATCGTCTATTGGTATTTGGTGGTATGCCGTTTTTAAATCTATTTTTGTAAAAACGCTCATTCCTGCTAGTGCATGTAATGCAACTTCAACATTCGGTATGGGATATGAATCTGAACAAACTTTGTGATTTACGCCTATTTTGTAATCTCTACAAATACGTAAATCACCATCTGTCTTCCTCAAAACTACAATGGGTGATGCCCACTTGCTACCCCCGGGGGAACATGTTCAAGAAGGTCTTGTTCTATTAATTTTTGTAGTTTTGTTATTACTAATGGCAACAAATATACTGGTAATTTTCGTGCCTCATAATAAGAGGGGGAGACATTTTCTTTTAATTTTAAACTTGCTTTATAGTTTTCTAACTTTCAGGTTTTTTCCATTTTTATCTCATTAATTAATTTGGTAGAATTTATGTTAAGCACGTCATTTCCAAGAAGTCCGTAGTTCTTTTTACAACTTGTGACAATTATAGGTATTACTTCAAATTTATCTTCTAACTCCAAGGAACCTTCAAAGTATCCTAAAGTTTTTATGACCGACCCATCAAATTGGCAGAGTTGTAAACTGCTCTTTCATAAAGGTGACTTTCCAATGTGTTCCCCAAAATGTCTTGGTATCAGCGTTACTTCCCTCCCAGTATCAATTTGCATATCTAAATTGCAATTGTTGATTTTAACCTTTAGTATAATGTCTTTTTTCTTTTGTTCAATTTTTTCTATATTCTTATTTTTTAATGTGAAGACTTCCATATTGGTTTCATTTTCTTCAACTCTTTCAACCTTTTTCTTTTTGAATTTGCATACTTCTTGAAAGTGGTTCTTTTTTAAACAATTTGTACAAGTTTTTCCAAATGCTGGGCATTTCTCCCTTATTTTGTGTTCACATCCACAATACGAACACTTTTTTATCTTTTTTAACATGTACGTATCAGCGAATATTTGTTCGCTGGGTTGAACTTTATGATGGTTGTATTTCTGTATTAATTCTTGTTGCTGTATAAAGTCAATGCACGTATTTAAAGACATATTTCCTATTTGTAATTGTTCCATTATTTTATATAGGTGTGATGCATTGCACATACCTTCAATTAACCTTAATTGAATCAAGTCCTCTTCAATAGTCTGTTCATCTTGTCCAAGTTTTTCAAATTCACAATATCTACTTGCATTTCGTAGACGGTGTAGATATTTTATAATTGGTTCGTCAATTTCTTGTTTCATCGACATGAACTTTGTTCTTTCTGCCACTACCAGCCTTTTCTTGGGTCTCATATTTCTCCTTATAATCTGATTTATTTTTTTGAAAGTCAGGTCTTCCAAGTTTGTGGGATATGCCATGGTGGAGACTTTCATTATCGCCTCGCATCCAGCTGTAGCCAAAAATAAATCCGTAATTTCATTTTCGCCTCCCTTCTCCTTGTTGTCTTTCCGCTTTTTACTTCTCGCACTGGCAACAATAATAAGATGGAATAAAACTAGTAATATAATAGTAATTATAAAGAGTGTATAGAGCCAGAGTTTTGGGATAAAAAGCAACAATAATAAGATGGAATAAAATCAGTAATGTAATAATTATAATGAAGATTGTATTCAGCCATTGTTGGGATAAAAAGCAACAAGAGTAAGATTAATGCATTATCAATCTCCTGACTTGACTATGGTTGTAGGGTTGCTGCACAGCCAGGACCCTAACCAGCTCCCACCGTATCTCATTTGTGTACCAATATCTGGGTCTGTGTGAATGATCTTCCTGTCTACTCAGCCCATTTTTTCCTTTGTCTACTTCTTCTTCTTTGGCCTATGGTGGTCACTTGTAGGATAGCAGTTTGACAAGTGTTGGCTCTTATCACATGGCCGCAATATCTTAACTTTCTCTTCTTGATGGTAGTGATGAGATCTTCTAACAAGTTTGTTACTTGTTTGATCGTGTCTGGCATTAATGATACAGTCAATGTAGAAGATTCCTTGGATGGTTTGGTAGCATCTCATTTCTAATTTTTGGATTCTTTAATTGCAAGAAACGTGAACTCCTGGTTATTAGCAAAAGGAACAGCCCAACTGCTTCAATCGTCAAGAATTATGTATGAATCTCTCTTGCATGATATCGATCTTCCTATATGGCAGTGGTAAAGAAGAGATTTGAAGCAACAGAAATGTGGCTCTACAGAAGGATGCTGAGAATACCATGGACTGAACAGCTAAGTTTTAAAGAAAATGGAAACAAAAAGGACACATACTTAACATCAGGAAGAGGCAGTTAAAATTTCTACAGCACGTAGTTCAGAAAAAAGACTTGGACAATTTAAGTCACAAGATTGAAGATAAGATGGGCAGAAAAACAATGCATCACCTACTTAGAGAACTTAAGCACATGGATGTGTGGTGAAAAGCCCCATAGAAGCAAGTGAGCCAGTGTGGCTTACATCTGGTGCATAGGAAAATAAGGGTCTTACCTTAATGTGCGGCACGTGACATCGGCAAGTTTGCTCCGTGAAAATGGCATTACTCTCCCATCTAGCAATTCCAGCATTATATGGGGTAACGAGGGTTTTTGTACAGTTTGGCATGCTTCCACCAATAGCAAGTCGTGTGCTGATTGGTCGAACTGGAGGAGGCTATTTGCCTAGGTAACTGAGAATAAAAGTGAAGAACGCTGATTGGTTGGTCAACCACAGTGTTGGCCTGATAAAAGAGGGGGCTGAAGCAGTGAAAAATGGTAAACAAAAGACTGATTTGTTTTGTGAAGTGTTCAGAAAGCAAGAATATCGGATTGAACCAGTGGTATCTTGATTTGTACAAGTGACATCATAGTAATAGACTTATTTAAACGAGAGGATATAAGAACAAGATTTTGAAAAGATTGTGAGTTATCCCATTTGACTTTGCCAAAAAATCATTGCTTGGGGCACTCCTTAAGCATATATAAAGGCATGCATTTCTCTCTCTAGCCTCTTACAGATTTTTAGCTCTTGCCTTCACACATAGTCACACATGTGCAAAGTGCCCCCCACTGAGGCATGTTCATTTACATGCTTTTCTCTCTTGACTTTTGTACTCTCTCTCACACACATTCTTATAGCTAGTATCATGTTTTTTCCTTTTGTTAATAAATGCATTGCCATCTGTTTTATACTTATTGTTTTGTGTTACTCATTTTTTACCTGGACTCACATTGAGTCTGCCAATATTGTTTGTAGGATGAATGTTCTAGGAGCCTGTAAATATTTACTTTCCAAAGTGATGAGTGCCGCAACAGAAAGGTGACTAATATTTACTCAAACATACAAGCATCCCACAAGAAGATAACAAAAAAGACAAAATTTATTAAGAGCTACAAAGGTCAGGAAATTGTGAAGAGCCATGATTGCCAACATCTTGAAAGGACATGATAGATAGAAGAATAAGAATGTCCAGTATCCACAGGCGTTGAGAAAGAACACAACAGTTTGATCTTTGCCTTCAGGAAATTGTTCTGGTCTTTTCAGATGATTCTTAAGTTCTGCAACAGCTGCCATTGAATAAAAGTATATTTTGCTTTAGATGCAAAGGCTAATATTTGCCCAGACTCTGTAGACTGTCAGTAGTTGTGTCTAGCCTAACTCCATAATGTTATAATATTAAATCAAAATCGCAGTGGCTTAAATACAAAGTTGATAGATCTGGTTGGCTAATATTTTATTTCTTGTAACTTAGCCAAAATCCATAGTACTGTAACATTAAATGTAATTAGGGAGCAGGGTGAGGAAGGTAAAGATATGTTTTGAATAAAAGTATAATTATTATTTTTTATGAACCTGAATTAACACTTGTATCATGTGAAGATGATCATGACTTTGAATAGTGCAACCATTTGTAAATTGGAAATCTTATAAGAAAAAAAGAATATTTAAGAGAAAATTTGATACTAATTGAAAATGAAAACCATCAGTGTAGAAATGAATCTTTATTTTCTTTGCAACCCTGCATGCAAATTCTACAGGAATCTTGAATAAAATTAAGCAAACTGCAATTAGGCATGTATTGATTATTGAGCGTATATTGTTTACCCAAAAAACAAAAACCTAGACATTGAAAGTGAAACTATGGGGTTGAACACCTCATCATCATAAAGAGTATGGTACTGTATCTAACAAAGTCAATTATCTTGTCTATTATTCATTTAATTGTATGCTAGCATGTTTCATAAGTGGGTATATATATGTGTACAAGTATCCAAAAAAAGCCTCTAATATATGTACATGCCTGGGTTGGTATGTACTCTCTCTCTCTCACACACACACACACACACATATATATATATATATATATATATATATATATATACACTACAGTTTAAAAGTTCAAAGCTACTCCCAGAATTAGCATGGAATGAACTTGACAGAAGAGTGAGTAAAATAAATAAAATGAAAAAGAGCTCTTAGAGTCATTGAAAAAAGAAACTTATACTTTGAGAAACTTTTGCAATGAATGCCAAAAATTTGTGCTGCTGTAATTAAGGGTAAAGAAGGATATTTTGACAAGAACAAAATTTAATCATAAAATTCTTTTTTTTCTCTTTGTCATAAGAAAATTTGTAATAAAAAAAAAATTAAGTCTCACTTTTTTTTACCATGTATAATAATTTTCTCTTATTTAATGTACAAAACAACTACTTTTGGGGGCCAATTTAGAAAATTACCAGAAGTGGCCTCAAACTTTTGAACTGTAATATATATATATATATATATATATAAAACAATAGTTTTGGTGGACAGATTTAAAATTACACCAACACCATATGCCTCTGATATAAATAAACAAACAACAGGTGGTCACTCTCTCAAGTTTGGACATTGGAGGTGATAAGGTGATTTGATTTATTGTTACTACTTATTGTCAGAGATCCCAAGGCATTTTCTCTCACGTCACAGTTTTGTCTTTTTCATTCTAATCTGAGGAAGCCAAAGAGAGCAGATGCTCCCAGCAAAACACACCCTTTATAAATGTTCCCCTTTTTCTCATCATCTTCACATGCTAATCTATTTTAAACCTACCTGTATACTGGCACATCATCATGTGGTCATAGGATAACCGTGACACAGAGCACATGACCAGCTTCCTCCATATATCAGGTTTGAAAGCCAGAGAGGCATTAATTGAAGTTTTGCAAAAAAAAAAATTGCAAAAATGTTGCAAATGATAAAACAATGGCATTTCTTCCTTTATTAAATAGCAAGGAAGTTGGAGCATTCTTGCTTTGTAAAGAGTGATTGAAGAGTTGGTTGATTTTGTTTAGCACCATATCAACTTCTATGGGTTATTTAATGCCAAAATCTAATTTTGAATGCAATTTTATGGCTTCAACTACAGGTAAAATGTATTGTTGGTAGTTCTACTATAAATATGTATTGTTGGTAATTTTAAGGTGTCTTTCTCCAGCAGAATAAAGTAAGGGCAGACAACTCTGCAAAACAATACCAAGAAAAAAAAGGTTTATATCATCCATACAGATCATATTTAGAACCTACAGATATTTGTTTCGATTATTAAAACATTTCAGAAACAAAGTTGGTGTGTTGATTTTGTTTAGTGGCATATCAACACCTCTATGGGTTATTTAATGCTGAAATCTAAATAATCTGAACACATTTTTATGGCTTCAATTAAATATATTTTGAATGCAATGGTATGCCTTCAACTACAGATAAAACGCATCACTTGTCATTTTGCTTTAAAAATGTATTGTTGGTAATTCTACTATAAATATATATTGTTGGTATTTTTCACTTTTTTTATTTACTTTCATAGTGTTTTGTTTTTGTTTTGGTGTTCACTATTTGCCCATAGCTGGGACCCTAAAAGGTGCTACCACCCTAACTCAGGGTGAACCTGATAACAACAACAATTAAGAGATGATTTCATGCTCCTGAAAACTTCCAATCTCTTTCCTGCTGGATGCAATTTGTCATCATACCCAGGATGCAGTAGGATTGGTAATTCAACTAAAGAAAAATGCTTTGTCTGATAAAAAAAAAGAATAGAAAAGCCAATCACTGAAATTTTCTAGAGAACCACTGAACTTTTTCTCAAGAAAAGTAGTTTTATCAGAATACCCACTGTGTTGAAAATGTGGCACAAGGCCAGTTTAATATGGGGTCTCAGGGAAACGGTTAACCAGATTCCCAAAACAGTGCTACTCTCTCGACAATTCCCTTTTATGAGGGATGCTTCAGATGTCATGAATTAAATCCAGATCCCTCTTAAAGGAGGGGCAAAACCTGGGGAGCTGGTTCCCTATCAAGCTGAATTTAAATGTCAAATTTTTGCCTTTTGGTGGAGTGAAAAATATAGATATTCCCACTTCACAAAAAATGGCATTTTTAATGGATGTTTGTAAGCTGGTATCAGAATCCAAACATAGTCCAACCACCTCCTGAGAGAGACATAAAGTGCTTGTTAGAATGAAGGAAAACATTCACATCATCATGAGATCACCAGTTACGTAAACAGCAAATATTACTCTATTATTTGCTCAGACAAGTTTAAATTATTATACAGTATATATGGCATTCATCAGTCTCAAGGGACTATGGATCTATTTCCAAAGAGTTATGCTTCAGCTGCTGATGGTGGCACAGCTGTTGAGCACACTTCTTCCCAGTGGCAAGCCTTCATTTCTACTCTCCTTGCTCTAGGCTTTGGTGTGAATTGCATGAGTAATCATTGGCAACGTCTTCACACCTTCTCGATATCCATGTCTATAACCCTCATATCCCTTTTGCAGAAACCCTTGGGGTGAAGATAAGTCACCCTCATGCCTTCTTGTTGGTAACCAGTTCCCTGTACAGAAAGATCTTCAGAATGCTCCCATTCAGCATACGGTGTACATGTCTAAGCCAGTAGAATTGGCACTTTTGGAGAAGAGCATATGGGCTGGGTAACTAGGTGATGATTACAGCATTGGTGACCCAATTGGATCAATTGATGTCCATAATGCATCTCGGATAGTAAAGATGAAAGACACTGAGGTGTCACTCCTATCCGGAGTAGATGTTTCAAGTTTTGCTGTTGTAGAGCAATGTGTTGACAATGTGTCCTCTCCAGAGCACAGCACCTGGACAGAGTTTTATGAGAGATCTTCGGTTGCCCATGCAGCATGTCTCTCCACTCCATGCTACTGATATTATCCAAGGAAAAGGTAGAGGCTAATGCATCATAGTATTGGTATCATCACAGGAGTTGCTAGTATGAAGATGAAGATAACATTGGACTGTCTTAGAGACTCTGGCTCCAGATTTGTCTTCAGTGTTTACTCCCAAATCCTTTCCCATGATTACCTGACCTGGTATCTCAATGCCAGTTACTTTCTCACAGATGTGATGTGGCACCCTCCATCTTTTCTACAAATATTTTAATGGCATCTGCTCTGACAAGCTATTTTCACTAGTGCCCCAATTGCATAAATTTAAGTGTGCTATTAGGGTGGCATCTCGGCCCCACCCTTTTACTGTCAAAACAGTTAAATGTAACCACCTCTTCTACTCCAACAGCTCCTCTCACACTTCACGACAGTGCAACTCCCTTCCTCTTACTTGCTTCACTGATCTTCAAAAATTTAAATGTAATGTCAATTGACATCTTCTGATACCTTGATCTTGATCCCCGTCCTTCTCTTTATCCTTTCCTCAAACACCCCTCTTTTCTTTTACTTTACTTTAACCCCTTGCATATTAGTGGCACTCCTGCCTTGGTTGGGCTGAAATGCTTAAAAAAATGCTTATAAAATATCTGTTCTTTTGAATATCTCAAACATTTTGAAAGCCATTTGGGACCCTAGTCTTTTCATATTAGAATGACAAAATCTAACCTTTCATATCTTTCTAAACTTACCTCTGAAGTTAATATGTGATAGATGTTTTGGAGTTGAACACATATATGTATCAAATGACCTACTTAATTTATTAATGTTCACAAGAGTACAATGGAAAGTTGACATTTGCTTAATTTTATGTATGTTTAGTAGTTGTTTTGTCACTAAGTCTGGAATTATTCAAAGGTTTTGATACATTTGTTTTGTTTTTTTAGATATGTAACCTTTGGAGAGGAATGACAGTTTTGATATATTTGTTTGTTTGTTGTTTGTTTTTTTTTAATATGTAAACATTAGAAGGAATGAAGGCTTTGATATGTTTTTTTTTTTTTTATATGTAATCGTGAGAAGGAATGAAGGCTTTGATATGTTTGTTTTTTTTTTATATGTAATCGTGAGAAGGAATAAAGGCTTTAATAAAGTTTTTTAATATGTAATTATTAGGAGAAATGAAAACTTTGATATACAGGTACAACCATTGATTTTCTGGCACACTTGATTTCAAAATGAAGCCAGATTATCTGTTTTACCAACAGTGGTCACATATGTTAAGACATATGCAAAAAAAAAAAAAAAAGAAAAAAAGCTGAACTTTTTCATTCATCATTTTGGGAGTGTCCCCAAAACATAACTTTGAAGTACTGTCCGTCAATTATACATACATTTTGATTCAGTGATCAAAAAATATTAATGTTGATATTTGATTATTCTTTGCTCATTGATTTGTACATATAAAAGTTGGATAAAACTGCCCTCTCCAGAATCAGGTATGCTATTTTAGGTGGTGGCACTTTATTCTAAGAAAAATTCTGTTTTTAAATGTAAACTCCACTGTTCTGATAACAACACTATGCTCCAGGGAAGATAGCGTAATATTACACTAAAATGTTTGGAAAATAATGACATTTTACAAGAAAGAATATAAAAACAAATTTAAATTAAATTTATTTACATATCAGAGTGTTCAGAAACTAATTTACATTTTACCAGAATGGGTATAAAAACCAATGCAAGTTAAGTTGATTTAGATATTATTTATCAAAACTATAATCACCTTCATTTACAACTACTGCAGCCCAATGGGAAGCAAAATTTTCAATGTCAACCTTTTATTAGTTTCTGAACATCCTGCCACTTATGAAAAGGTTCTGGTGATTAAAACAAATGAAAATCTATAGCTGCTAAAAATATCTGGTGAATATGGAGGATAGGGAAAAACCTCTCATCATCACTGTCTTTTTTGTGCGTGGGGGGGTTGTAGACTTGTGTGCCTTTGCATTGTCATTATAGAAAATAAAATCTTTTTTTCTGATTAGCAAAGTAGAACACTTCCACCATAATGCTTCATTTATTCAATCAAGTTGCTAACAATAAACACCTGTACTGAGGGTCCTTCCAGGTACCTGTGGCTCATAATGGATGACACCTTTCATACATCACCAAACATAAAGCAAGGACTTTATTGGATGAAGTCATCATTTTAGAATTGGCACCGGTTTCTCATTTTGTGATAACCACTGTCTTTTTTGTTTTTGTTGGCATGCAAAACCCATTTTTCATCACCTGCAACAATTCAAGGCAAAAATGAAAGGTTGGTATTCCTGATTAAAAGTTGTGTTTAGTTCTCAAGCAAGAGCTCCCAAGTAATCCAAATTCCCACTTTAAAAGTTTTCCCAATTCAATTGAGATGTTTGCAGACAGATGAACATGACACATTAAGCCATTACTTAAAATATCTGGTGCTTTGGATTCAATTAAATAGTCTTTTTCAAAATGTCTTTATTTTGAGTGGTTCATCTTGTAAGACTTGTTGGATATGTGATAATCACTTATTTTTAAATCTTTCAAAACATAGCGTGCATATACATGGCTTCACTGTATCCCATATTTTGAATATTGCTGCTACATTTGGTCTGGTGCCCCCTGCTATATATTTAGAGGTTCTTCATAAAATTCAAAGAAGAATCTGCAATGTTATTGATCCTGACTTGGCATCTCGACTTCAGTCACTTGCCGACCACTGTAATGTAGCTTCCCTGTGCCTTTTCTATAAATATTTTCATGGTAATTGTTCTGATGGACTTTGTTCTATGGGACCTAGATGTTATGAATTTAAGTGCAGTACTAGATTGGCAGCTAGGTCTCATTATTTTACCGTTGCGATGGATAGAGGTAACCATAAGTTCTATACTAACAGTTTCTTTTCTTGCACTTCTCACTTGTGGAACTCACTTCTGGATTCTTGCTTTCTAGCCAACTTTGATCTTCACAAATTTTAATGCAATGTCAATCATTAAGTTCTTTCTTCTTGATTCCTCTTCTTTTATTCTTCTTGCTTTTAAATTCCTCCATAGCAGTGCTGCAATTTCAGAATTTATACAGTAAGCAATATTGTTTTTTACAGTAATAATCCTCCATGGATTATGAAAATGCACTATAAATGACTCTTCTATATGGCATCATCATTGAAGATCATGGCTCTCCACAATTTCCTATCATTTATAGCTCTTAATAAATTTTGTCATTTTTGTTATCTCTTCTAAACCTTATTCCACCATCCATTTACTCAAGTTTACTAGGTAGGTTATACATTGTTTTCCTTTCGCCTTCTTGCTTTCAATTCATCTTGTGAGTATCAAATTTTCCAAGCCCTCCTTCCTCATTATGCGTCACAGAAACCTCAACTGTCTCTTCTTGATGTTAATTATAAGTATCCTTTTAAAATTCTGCCGTTGCTCACATATTCAGTCCATGGTATTCTCAGCATTCTTCTGTAGAACCACATTTCTGTTGCTTCAAGTTTCTTCATCTGTAAGGAGATTGTCCAGCATTCAATACCATATAAGAGGACTGATATTATGTAACAGTTCATTACTCTTTTCTTTTGTGTTCTGCTTTGGCTTTTTTATTTTTAATTGGTATCACCCTAAGACAGTAAAGCCACTAAGACGCAAAAAGTTACAGGGTTTGGAGGAATTAGGAACAGAAACTTTAATAATGAGTGGGAAGAGGAAAGAGTAAGCAGGAGGGTGATTGATATTGCATTTAAATTTTTGCAGATTAAAATTGGAAAACGTGGAGCCACATGTCTGTGATCAAGATAAGCCTTGAAGTTGAAGGGCATCAGCAGTGGTTTGACCTTGAGAAGAATGTTAGGTCTACTTACCCAAAATATGCTATGCATGAATGGCTAACTATCTGGCTTTCACCCCAGGTATCTTGAGGGGACTGGTCAGGTGCTTGGCTTTGCAGTCACACCTTACAACCACACTGAGTCATGGGACTAATGATGATGATTTACATTTGTTATATTAGAGTCAACCAACAAAAGGACCTAATAAATTACTGTTCCCATCATAACAAATTAAAATCCAGTATAATCATCAGATTCTACCTAAGAGCTCAAAGAATATGCAGCTCAGATTATTTACACGAAGAGGAGAAATACATTGAAAACACTTTCAAGCTTCTCTCATGCCCTAATTATTTTATATTCATTGTGAAACAAAAGGCCAATAAAATATCCCAAAATCCAAAAAAAATGTCCCTTCCTGAGAAACTGAATGAATCAAAAAATATATTATCCTGCCTATTAATTTCATTACATCTACAATCAAAAAGAATGTATCTAAACTCAACATAAAAAGTTGTTACTACTACATCCAAAACAATAAAAGACTTAGTCAATACCAAAAAAAAAAAACAATAAGCTAAAACCTGATGGAGTTTACTCCTTCACCTGTAATAATTGTCACAAAAATACATTGGAAAAACCTTAAGGAATCTAAATAAAAGATTATATGAACACAAAAGGGAAATTTTACAAAATAATACATGAAATGTGTTGGTTGCCCAGTGTAAGGAGACTGACCACACTTTGACATAAAAAATGCTAATCTGATCAAAGGAGAAAATAATTCACTGCGACGTAAATTTGTGACCTGGCTCTTAAAACATTTCATCATTCCTGGCAGATCTTCTAATATCAAAGTGTGGAATACCTACTTAGAAAAGTCATGGAAAAAAAAAAGATTCTAAATGAATTCAGCTAGATAAATAAAATTATTAATTCTAAAATTCCCAGCACCCCTCTGTTGTATGCACGTGCAGTTCTACCAACATAGCAAATTAAATCCGATGAAGTCCTGAAGGACAAAATGCATCACAAGTAAACTTTTTCCACTTTGTCATATAATTTGCCCAATACTTGAGTCAGTATAAAGAGATGGAATATCATCAAAAGATTTTTGAGTGTAATCAAGAAACTTCATTGATTTATCAGGCAACAGCTTGGCTAAGTTTGCAACATTAGTGCTAAATAGGAATTTGCTTACTCTTGTCACATGTGATAATCATTAAAACCATCTTTATTTACATCCATCAATAAAAAGGTGGAAATATATATACATTGATCTTCATTGAATATCAAATTATATACAATAATATTCTAAATTACTTGCAATAATAATTCTTTTATGTACCATACCCTTCCAAGATATAAGCAATCATGGCTCTCTACAGCTTCCTGTCCTTTGTAGCTCTAAGCGACATTTATCTCCATTCCTTGTCACCTTATTCTCCCCAGTCTCCTGTTCTGCCATCCATAACTCATTAGGTACATTACTTAGTTTCACTCTTCTCTCTTGATTTCAATGTCCTGTGAATATTTAAAAATATGTTCAAAATTATATATTATAAATTACACAAATGTTCATGCTATTAAATAGGAATGCACATATACATCAAGTAACTATATATTTTATATATATACATCCATACATAAAAATAGAATAAAATAAATATATTGTAAACCTGAGAATTAGTGGGAAGTACTGAAATCAATCTGGTTTAACAATTTTAAAAAGATATTTATTTTTATGCCGACATATAGCCACTAATTCTTTTATTTAGTACATTTGGGTTATCCTTATTTTTAAGATGGTCATTTTTTTTTCTAGAAGGCAAAGATTATATCTTTCTCTCTTACCATTGTAAGATTTATATATTTTAGATATATATATATATGAACAGTGAGTTTGATTTTGTGACAGGGTTTTTATGTGAAAATGGGTATCCGCCCACTGTTGTTAATTCCATCATTTGTAACAAGATCACTTATTTTAGAAAAGTTAAGCCTATTACTGTGGCAATTTAATTATGACTTCTTTGGATTGAAGCTAACTAAAAAAACCTGTCCAGGCAAATTTTTTTTGAGTGTTCATAAGTGTTATTTTTCTGCTGAAGTTCATGTTGTATTCAAGACCAGGCCAATCCTCTCATCCAGTCAGAAGGATGTTCTCCATCCTCATCAAGTAAATTTTGTCATTTATAAATATAACTTTGGTTGTGGAGTCAGCTACATAGTGAGAACTACTGAACGACTGGATGCAAGAATTAAACAGCATGTACCAAGTGAAATCAGGAACCATACACTTGATCAAATGAACTCATCCATAATACTTATGGTTCCTCAATTTGTGAACACCTTAATTAAAAACAGAAAATGTGCTGTTCAATTCAGTGCTGAATGGTTTACTGTTTTATCTCATTCACACTCAATTTTTAATTTAAAGATACTGGAGTCTATTTATATCAGGTCTCACACACCTTCTCTATGTAAACAGTGTGGTTGTTTTCTTGGTCTTGCTATTATTAGTCTCTAGTATTTCCATCCCCTCCCCAAACTTTTTTTTGTCCTCTCATCAATTAATCATTCACAATTTTAAATTTGTTATATTTTACTTTGTACACTCCCAGTTAAAATACCTAGAAGAGCTGGGGGGGGGGGGGGGTTCGAAACCAGTTGTTTTTCCTCTTTTATTTTTCATTATGCCTAGTAATATCAAATTGAATGTTTTTAAAGCAATACTCAAGTTCTGTACTGTTAAAAATGTATTTATATATTGAGCACTGATTTTAAAAATAAAAACAAAAATACTAAAGAACTTTGGATTATTAACCTAACAATTCTTTCCTATTTTTCTATATATTTGCAGACACACACACACACATATGTATATATAATCTAAATAAAGTATATTTCAGATGCTTTATACAAATAGATCAGGACACTCACATAGAAATTGACAGTAAATAATTTTATTTGAGTCTGGTATTTTTATGGTCAGCAGTAAAGTCTAAAAAAGTCAGATCTTCAATGGAGCCAAATTTTTGTCACATATTAATATGTTATTATTAATACATTATTATTAATATTTTATTATTAAACTTCTTTTAATAATATTAATAGTTTTATTAATGTTATTCTTTTTGTTTCAGAACCACATTTAAAGAATAATCATGAGTTGCCCTTAAAATTGGATGACAATGGCTACTCCACAAGAAAAGGCACAATCTATATCTTGGTTTATCAAAACAAAGTCAGATATTCACACAAAGAAAATTCACAGCTAAATGTGGGGAGACAAGCTTTGGCACTTCAGTCAATTCTAATAACTTTGTGGGCACCTTATATATTTCGTTTTGGCAAAGTGGGCTTTGCAGAAGATGAATAAACTTTGTATTGCATGAATGTGCTCTTTAGCTTAAAGCTTATGACCCTGTACTACTCCCCTAATATATGTATTGTCCAGGAACTTAGAATAATTTTTTGCATTTATTTTGGTTCCATCATCAATTTTAGTTTGCTGTCTACAATATGAGCCCCAAATCATTATTCCACCTCCCAACTGTTACCTCTGAAATCATGTGGAGAATCTAACCTCCAACCCTGTTTGTCACTTATCGCACTTAATTTTGCAAAAAAAAAAAAAAAAAAACATTTCTGGGAGTGCTTCTTAAACCTATGAAAAAGGTGTTCATTTCTCTCCCTAGCCTCTTTTATAAGAACTTTTAAAGACAAGACTTAGTGGTGTAGTGCTAGATTGTCTTAGTAATATTTATCAGAAAATTCAGAACACTTTAAAATGAAGAAACAGAATCAAAGATATAAACAAACAATATATATTTATTAATGTTATGTTTTTTTATGTTTCAGAACTGCATTTAAAGAATAATCGTAAGTTAACCCTTAAAATTGGATGACAATGGCTACTCCACAAGAAAAGGTACAATCTATGTCTTGGTTTACCAAAACAAAGTCAGATATTCACATAAAAATAATTCACAGCTAAATATGGGGAACTAAGCTCTGACACTTCAGTCAATTCTAATGACTTTGTGGGCACCCTATAATATATATATATATATAATAGCATACAATGAGTGCTGGTGGTAATGAAATAGTGCTTGGTGTAAAATAACAGAGCTAAAATTTATAGTAAAAAATTTGTGTACATGAAACTCAGTTGCATCAAATGGTGAGGAACACTGTTTGATGTGTAATATATATATATATATATATATATATATATATATATATAATATATAATCATTTATTTGAAAATTATAACAAAAATGTTATAAAATCACTACAAAAATCGCCATTTTTTTTTTAACACTTCTGATGTCTTATCAAGTGATAATGTTGAATGAAGAATAAAGGGTTTTAAAAGGTTCAAATCAGTCAAACACCCCTCGCTACAGGAAATGCTGTTACATAAGCTGGAATGACCAATCAAAATACAAGTATATGAGAATTCAAAAAACTTGACAACGAACTTAAGTTATAATAATTATTTAATGTTTTAATGTTAGGGTTAGACTAAAATAGAATTCATTGTAAAATAGAATATACTTATATATATATATATATATATATATATATAGTGTTATTTTCATTTTTGCATAATTTAGACAATTTATCCATCGCACCCTGTGTGTGTATATATATATATGTATATATGCGATGGACAAATTGTCCAAATTTTGCAAAAATGAAAATAACACTGATATCTCATTTGCCGTGCCTCTTACTCTGTAACTTTCTATCTCGAGTGGTGCCTGGGCCTTGTACAGAAAAATCCTCACTGTAGAATAAAAATAAAAACACCTCATATATTCGGAGAAAGACGTTCGATATATTAAATAAATATTGCAAATTCAGAAGATTCTTCTTAGGGTGCGATGGATAAATTGTCGTTTAAATTATGCAAAACTGAAAATAATACTGACATCTTATTTTAACAGATATATTTATCAAAATTACACAAAAATATCTTGAAATAGTAAAAAATAAATTTATTCAATAAAATTACTACTGGCTTCAACCACAGCCTCCAGACAACTTCAGCATCTCTTCTAGACAGTCTCCATGTTTAAGTTGGTAAACAACCCCCCTCAGTTCATCTTTGGTATTACAAGGACTTTTGTTGGTCTCTCACTCAATTGCACCCCCCCACACACACACAATAATCAAGTAGGTGGCCAGATGTAAGAAGTGATGTGGTTGCAGAAATTATCTGACAGCCATGATTGGGTTCTCTTGCTTGTGTGGTATGACGTAGAGTCCTGTTGGTATAGGGTCTTCCAGTAGCCATTCTCTTGACCCAGGGCAGCACTACCCTTCAAGGCACTTGATGTAGGCCTCCGTGTTGATTCTGAGGCCCTCACCAACAAATTCAGGGCTTCTTTTCTTATCAGAATGATCAGAGTGAGTTTTCTGACCTGCCATACTTGTGTAATCACCATTAGACTCATCCAACTCTTTTCCAAATCCTCTCCAATTGACACCCAAACACTCTAAAATATTCATATTGGAGTTTCTGTTGCAAATGCCAAGCAATACAACATATCATTTCCAAATTTCTGGCAGAGTGAATTGCATCATGGTGCTCTTTTTCTCACAGACAGTGCCCAACTGACCCTACTATACTGTGCAGTAGAGAAAATCAAAATCTAACAACATGCATGTGCAAAATTAAAAATATAAAATGGCAACAATTTACTCCTCACACCCTCACACAAGCAGGTGGCTCCAAACTTTGTCAAAATCAACTCCTTTAGGAGTGTACACATTTGTCATCCCCATTTTTTAAAACTCAAACTTAACTATCCACTTCAACCACACATATTTGCAAACTTTAATTTGGTTGGGTTTTGACAGCTTCATTGTTGACCTTTCACAAAAATTTGCTAATACATTTCCATTCTGTTTTTTCATAAACTAACTGGCTTCGTTTTGGAGATTTCTTTTTTTTTTTGTAAACCTTTGCTTTTTTTTTTTAACAATAATGTTCTCCCTGTGCAAGGCCCAAGAGCCACAGAATAAGATATAAGAGACACAGTTTATCAGGATAATGTTTAACCCTAGACTTGAATAGGTTAAATTTGTTGTGGTTGGGAAAACATCCTCTTGGGAGTCAGTTCCACAAAGTAGTGATTTGTAGGAAGAAGCTGTGTGGTCAGATTTTAGGTGGAAAAATAAAATCCCATGTCAACAGTGTCATGTCAACAAATACAATACAATATATAAACAACGCCAGGAAATGCTCTTCACAGAAAAGGAAGAAATCTCAGATAAATATGACACTAACATTATATACAGTATATATGTTGAAAATTATATACGGTATACATGTCGAAAATGGATGTTTTTTGTAGTGGCCATAAAGAGACCAATAGTTTGATGTGAATTGTTGCAAGTGAGACTGCAGAGTTTTCAAAGTTATTTTGTTGCGAGTCTGCAAAGTTTGGGGTAATGAAACGTGTATGACTACTTACATTATTTACATTATTCAGACTTTTATCCTTATTTTCATTGACATATTCACAACATTTTGGCCATTGTACACGCTGGCCATCTTCGTATGATTAGAATTTCAAACCAAACCCTTTATTTCATCCACCAAGGTAGATTGTTCTAGTTCCATGTGCCATGCCTCTTCCAGATGTCTCAGTTATTTCTCCAAGATTTGATTCATCACTGCTTTGACTATGGCAATGAAGATGAGCATAATAGTCTGAATAATGTAAATAATGTAAGTAATCATAATACTTCATCTCAGAGATATAAACTGATGTTTGTAACTGTTGGCTGATTGTGTGTGCTAGAAGTAATTTTAAAAACAGTCTACAATGTAGGGATATGGGACTTACTTTAGTTGCAGCTTTGTATGTAGGAAAATCATCGTTGACTGAAGCATTGTCATAGTAATGTGTGTTGAGGCTGGACTGGTTCACTGACTGTTCTGTTTCACAGATCTGTCTGCTGTCTGTTGTGTTTCAGATCTGTTCTGCTTCCAATCTCTCCATTCACTCTTCTGTTTCAGATCTGCTTCATGACTGTTCTGTTTCAGGTATGGCCCTTGACTGTCGCTGACAAGCCGTTATTATGGCAAGTTGGTGACTGGCTCACAAATTCTCACTGAGTTGCACGCAAGAATCTACTAAGTAACCCAAGCCCTGACCTCTTTCCAGGTTATTTGGAGTTCAGCTGTATGGACATTGCGGAGAGCACATCATGTGACTTGTCATATTTAATCAGGTTCCAGAAACCACTTTATTCCATTTTTGGAGCTGTGTTTTTTACAGAATTGTAAAGTTTTAGATCTACTGATTTTTATAGGATTTATTTGAAGGCATCTCTTACTTGTTTGTGCTTCACTTATTGGCCATAAAATATAGGCGTTTATATCCTATAAAACAGTTCGAGTGGAACTTACAACTCACCAAGGGGATGGGGGTGGTTTGCTACAATGTGAATATCATGGTGCATCTTTTCTGTGAAGGTTAGAACTGGTGGAAATAAAGAATTGTGTTTGTCTGAATACTTTCCATGGAAATAGTGATAAAGTAGTGAGCGGTTTGCCACATTTCATTTGTGCTAAAATGGTTCTGCTAAACAATTTTTATGTGCTTCTTTTGTAAAACAACTTGCCTCATTTTTCAAAGAAACCATGTTAGTAACTTTCTCATTTTCTTAGCTTTTCATACAATTTCAATATTATCTTTTTTATTATATAATTTTTATATACTTCCTCCTACGTCCATACGACCAACTCATTAACCCTACTTTGAGTGGCTCTTGGTCCTTGTATTAGGCGGACATTTAGTTAGAAAAGAAAAAACTGTTTTAAATGAGGTCATCACTTAAAAATAGGATAAAAAAACTTTTATTCTAAAAAAAAGTTTTTTTTTTTCCTCCATAAAGAAAGCTAAAAAAATTGCGTGCTAAAATTTTACTTGACTATATTTTTTTATTCATATTGCGTCATTTTTGCCACAAGACAAGTCGCAACAGATATAACTTTTAACAAGAAAATTCACTTTTGAATATCGAAGAAAAGTTTTTGGTTAATAAGAAAAAAAAGAATAGATTTTTTTTTCTTGTTTTTAAAATTTCAACCGATAGAATTTCACCTTTTTTACCCGCCAACCAAGTAAAAAAGTTTAAAAGATAAAAAATTATTGTTTCCGATATTTTAGTTAGTATTCAGAAGCATTTGCAAACTGTCTTGGAGACAGAATTTTTAGTTAATTTAACGATTGTTTTAGGGGGGAAAAAAAGAAGTGAAAAACAAACGTCTCTGACAACCAGGCTAGTAAGTGTAAAAAAAGTCATGGGCACATTGAAATGTGTTGTTGTAATCAATGAATGCGTTGTGGGTAACAATGCAACGGGTGTTTTATCGTTAAATAAATGTGTGTAAGAGAGGGGGAGCCGTGTATCAGCGATAACAAGTATAATCGTTCTTCTGAGTAGAAACTAAACAAGTAATTCTTTTATTATGAAATGGTGTGTGCCACGAACAGTTCCAAAGTTCACGTGAGGCCCAAACAATCACATGCCAGCAGGAGCAGGCAAAAAAGTAGAAGCAAAGATCTTCCTTGATTTGTTGTCGTTCAGTTTCTGTTTCAATATTAAAAAAAAAAAAAAGTTTCCTGTCGTCTAGTTGCCTGTCCTGCTTTTTTTTTTTTTCTTAAGTGCGGCATTTATTTGCAATGATGCATGTTGTACAATATCAACAGCGTGCAAGAATTATTCTGTCTATAACTTTTTTCTTTGTGATAATTTCAACACCATGGAAGCCAGTTAATGGCCAAGTGCACCTGGAACTCAATGGAGACTGGACAATACAAGCTGAAGGAGAAAGTAAGTTCAATGGGCTTTTCTTTCGGTTTTAGTTTAGATTTTTTATTTTACACTCCAAAAACAAAATATTTTTCTAAACTAAACATGTTTAGATTATTTTTTTTAGATTGAGTTTCGTAAAGTTCGTAAGTTTTTTTGTTGTTTTTTTGTTGTTTTTTTTTAACTACGCTAATTTTTTTCGAAGTTCTAAAAAAAAAAGTATGTTATTTAAAATGCCATTATTTATTAAAAAGAAATAAACTATTTAACATTTAACAATTAAGATGATAAACACTAATAAAAATAGTAAACCTCTCTTCTTTTGCCCATGTGTAGAGACTAAAATCTCAAAAGGGTTTTCTTTCTACTGCAACACAATTTTAAAAAAAAATTAACCTGCCGTAATTTTTTAATTAATTAAAAAACATTCAATATTTTAGTTTTAACCACAAAATTGACATATTCGCTATAAAAATGAGATGGGTTTAAGTTTTAGTTTTCTAATATAAAAATTTAAAATGAAGATTAAAAAACAAGATTCAAGAAGTTAATTTTTTTTTGTTTTCTTTTTCAACTTTAGAAATAATTTTTTAAATTATTTATTTGCGTTCATTTCTTTTCTTATTTTTTTACCCATTTTAATCGCTACAAAAATAAATTCAAATATCTTCAACAAAGAAAACTATCCTTTATTTTTTTTAAATGTAAATTATTTTGCATTTTTGTTTTTAATCTCCTTAAAAATCAAAACTTTTTTTTTTTTTAAAATGAAAATATAACCTTTTTTTTTTTTTTTTTTTTTTTTTTTTTTTACTGCCGATTTGTAGATATTTTTTAATTTTACTTAGAAAAATAAAATTTCTTATAAAAGAAGGAAACACGGAAAGCCACGATTATTATGGGAATCAGTCATTGCATTTAAAAACCACTTAAGATTTGTTGACTGATATTGAAGATCTGGTCACGCTTCAAATAAACTAAATTTTAAATTTTACCTTCTTAAATAAGAAAGGTAAAATTATTTTAAGAATAGTTTTCGTGTTTAAGTTTGCTGTTCAATTCAGAAGGTTAAATTCCACAGATTTTTTTTCAAGATGTGCCGTGATAAAAAGAAATTAATTACTCGTCCGTCATATTGCGAATAAATGGCATTTAGAGATTTATTTAAAAACCTTGAGAGTAATTTTTTTTTTTTTTTTTTTTTTTTTTTTTTTGCCGGAGAAATATAAATTAATCAATTTCTTTCTGTCAATTTTATTCGCTTTTTTTTTTCTTTTTTTTATCACAAGAAAATTTTCCAAATGTTGCCAATGTATTTTGGTAATTTTTATTTTAAAGAACTTAGGATTATTTTGTAAAAATCTGAGCTCTTAAAATTAATGCAAGTATTTTGTTTGGTTGAAAAGTGAAAAGTAATATAAAAATGCACATGACAGGGTAGGGACAGTTATATACTAGGAACTCTGCAAAGGACTTTGGTTTAACCATGTATTTGGTGTTGGCACAAACCATATATTATAGAAAAGTAAAGGAATGGTGGAGTAATGGATACCAGCTTGTATTGAGGAATTGGAGAGCCGAGTTTGAATTCCATTCGGATCAATTACATTCAATTCTTCTACCCCAGCTATGGGTAAATAGCAGGACAGATCAGGTTCTATAGCCTTGGATTGCAACTGGTCTACTGCAGAAAGTAATAGCAACCTGCTGCAGGAAAAAATCTGCCTCGTCAGTTATGTATCGAAAGATACATGATCACCTAAAGTGTGTATCACACATGGCACATAACTGTCTAAAAGGAATGCTTCTTGATATTCAAACTGTATTCATTCCCCATCCAAGCAAGAAAAACAGATTGGGGGTGGGGATCATAAAAAGCAAACCTTCCAAAGTATAGATATAGCTGGACCACTAGCTAAAGATGATGCCCTCCTCCTGGGGGCAGGGGAGATTCTAAAAAAAAATATTAAGACCTTGCATTGAGCTCTGAGAAAAATGTGGATGATGAAAGTTAAGCTTGTGCCTTTAATAGTTAGTGCACTTGGATCAGTACAAAAAACATGAGAGGCAACATTGAATAAATTAAAGATTTGAGATGAAATGCAGCAGTCGTCTATAGCACAGATGTACTCGTACTGGAGATGTTGAGGAAACTTGTTAGTTAGTCTCCTGTGGTAACCACGAGGGATCTGATGTGAACATGAAAATGAATTGAATAATTTTTAAGGAGTGTTGAAAGGATGTGGCAGACCCCCTACATATTGCTACAATGCAGATAAAGAAGTTGAAAAGATTATGAACAACTCAGCTGTATCTTCACTTTCCATCTGAAAAACCACTACTGTAGCTGAAGTGTGTATTGTTTAGCAATTTAAGGAGACATGGTCTTTCTTTTAGTAGGACTTTTCAGTGTAGGCCAGTTGATAGTTCACTGTGTAAGAAAATAAAAAAAAGGATGCCAACTCCAACATTAAAAATAAGCCACTAAAAATAACATTTAGACTAGTAATAAGAAATAATGTAGGATAAAAAAAAACTCCATTTAATATATATATATATATATATATAAAATTGTGTATTTGGGCATCAATCTTTCTTTTATACAAGTTTCATTAAAGATGACTGACAAGGTGCTGCGATTCAGTCAGTTATATGCCATGTGTGATACATGCTTAGGCAATCATGTATCTTTTGATACATGACTGACGAGGCAGATTTTTTTTCTGCAGTAGACCAGTTGTCATTCAAGGCTATAGAACACAGTCTGTCCTGCTATTTATACATAGCTGGAGGGAGAAGAAGAGAATTCATACCTTTCCCAAGGGTAGTAGCACGTAAATGAATGTAATGTAATGTATTCGACAGGAATTCAAACTCTGCTCTCCGATTCCTCAATCTGAGCTGCTATCCATAACTCTACCATAAGCTTTTAAGTCTTCTTGTGTTTGTATAAGTGTTTTCTTTTCTGAACAATCAAGGATTATTTTTATTTTTAACTGAATGTATGAATTTTTTTATGTGTGTATCTAGAATTATAGGAATTTTATTTTATTCTTTTTTCAAACATGGTCAGCACATTGTGGCCATGTTCATAGTTGATGTTATTGAGTGTTGGCTTTTTCTTTATTAGTGCTTCCATTATTTTTATTTATTTATTTTTTTAACATGTGGGTGATGCTATTATCCTTGTATATCCTAAAAGTATATTGCAGATGGTTTTTGTCAGTTTTCCTTGCTTGTTTAAATGAATCCTAATGGAGTTATGGCTAGAGAGATTGTGAAATTTCTTGATAGGTATGTAGTCGTATGACCAATTCGTGAATTTGGTTTGATCAGGAAAGCTTAATTGCAGTACCTTGTCAGTCGTCTATAATGAAACTTGTGTTTTATACACAAACACGCACACACACACACACACACACAAAGTAGGTTAATCTCAATATCCAAACATATTTTTAAAAAGTGCTCAATACAGAATAGAGCTTAATAATGTTTATTAACATTTTTATGGTTCCAAAGCAGCAATATCCTCACAGGAAATAGGGAAGGTGAAAAAAACTAAATTTCTAACATGCAAGGGAGTGAGATATATATTGGTTGGTTTTGAACTTTTGAAAACTCTTTATTCTGCAATTAACGACATCACTTGACAACAAACCAGAAGTGTTGAAACAAAATGGCTATAATTGTAGTGATGTTACAACATGTTTGTCATAATTTTTGAATAAATACTATTTGCCTCTACTCTGTATTGGGCACACTTTTAATAATAGTTTTTTCTTATTGGAATTTTATTCTGTCTATAACAATCCTATACTTGGATAAAACAGAATATGTGTGTGTACTATTTATGCACATCCATATTTTTCAGATGATTTCAATGTAATTCTACATACATATTGCAAATTTATCAAGATAGGTCAAGACCAACTTTTCAATCTCTAGGCTCTTTGGATTTGGCAGAAAAATCAATAAAACTTAAAGAGGATACAACTTTTTGTAAAAACAAAGGAAAAGTTACCCACGTACAAAATTTTTACTGGATGAGCTGATGTTCTCATAGCTCATGTTATGAGTGTTTGATAGTTTTCCTGCAACATTGGCTTCACACAAAATATTGGGTTTTTCATACTACTTAAAATAAAAACTTGAATAACTTCCTCATTTTTCATATAATTTTCTTCAAACATGTCACAAAAAATTTGCCATCATGCAAGAAATAAGATATTGGGGTTTCAGCCCTGCTCATTTCTCCACATATAATGAAAAATTGTTCAAGAATCCCTTTTTTTTTTGGCCATAACTCTCTGGTTTTTCATTCAATGCTTTCCAAATTTGCCATGTAAATTATATATAACACACAAATTGTCTTGCGTGAATGTTTGGTTTCGATTATTTCAGCTAAGTTGACGAAATCTGTGAGAAACTAGGTCCAAAATTGACTTTTGCCATTTAGCCAATAGTTTCTTCATATGATTCCATCCTAAATTGGCATTCGAATGACTTTTGATGCAAAGATTGTTTGAGAAAGATTATTGAAGTGTTAAAAGGGAAAAATTCCTGAAAAACATCTTATTAACCCCAGCTTTACAGTAATTATGTGAAGGAGGGGGGTTCATGTGTTTGCATTTGCAGTCGAATCAAACTCTGATGCTTCATCCTGTTGTTAGATTATTAGATTTGTTAACAATGGCATGCTATTTGAAGGTTATTACTGCTATAGGAAATTTACTGAATGTCTAAAACATTGAAACAATTTAACCCCGAGCAACAACCACACAAAAAGGTTTTATCGATAGAATTCCTTTAAGAACAATCAAACACTTGCGAAGGACATGCCACAAAAAGATGAGGGTTAGGGAGTAGCTTAGTATACCAACAGATGATGCATGCAAGCAGGGACACAGGCAGACATTTCTAGACAGGGATAGGGTTATACAATTGCAGCCATGTACACCCGAGCAATGCCAGATACGTCAGATAGTACATACACACACACACACACACACTATATAAATATATATATATATATATATATATATATATATATATAAACTCACCGGTAGCACAACTTGGAGTTTCTTCATGCACAATGCAATCCGTTTTTAATCAACACCTAACAGTTGCATTGTGCATGAAACTCAGTGGTACTGGTGAGGAAAAAATGTATATTTATTATTAATATAAGTTATAGTTCAGTTATTATATATCAAACACTATTTTATGAACACCAGCACTCGATATGAAATATTTTATATATTAGGTTGGTGCAAAAATAATGACATAATAATGTCGTTTTTTGAAAAAAACGACATTATTACGTCATTATTTTTGCACCAACCTAATATATAATGTGAATCAGTTATAAAGATAGATAGCATGCAGGAAATAATTCCACAAAAGTGTGCTCAGTGTCTTCAACTACAGAGTAATCAGAGGGTATTTTTTTTAAAATGTTGTGTAGCTGCTTACCAACTAACCAATTTTCACTGGAAGGGTTTTCAGCCTATTATTTTCCTCATAGAAAAATGAAGAAACATTCATTTATTCAAGAGGTATATCTAAACCATTGATTCCCAACATTTTTTTTTTTTTTTCACCTAAGCACCACTAAAATCCTGATGACCTCCCCCCACCCCTGTAACATATAACTCTTATTATTCAAAAAGTGAACTCCTATTCACATGAAGGAAACCTAAAAGACTATTAACTTTCCTTAAGAATTTGGGACTGCACATATGCAATCAATCAGTTATATGCCATCAATCAGTTATATGCCATGCGTGATACACACTTAGGTGATCATGTATCTTTCAATATATGACTGACAAGGCAGATTTTTTTTTCTGCAGTAGACCAGTTGCCATCCAAGGCTATAGAACCTGGTCTGTCCTGCTATTTACCCATAGCTAGGGGGAGAAGAAGAGGATTCATACCTTTCCCAAAGGTATTAGCACGTAAGTGAATTTAATGGATTCGACCAGAATTAAAACTCGGCACATCAATTCCTCAAACCGAGCCACTGTCCATTACTCCACCGTGCCTCCCCTTATTTAATTATAGAATTTTACAATATTTATAAAAATAATGTGTTACTAATATAAATATATATATTATATGCAGTACATACGTAATTTCACATGTACATACATATTCGTAAATTATATATGTACATACATGTACACATCCTTCTGTAGAACCACATTTCATTTGTTTCAAAACTCTTCTTCATCTGTGAGGAGATTGTCCAGCATTTGATGCCATATAGGAACTGGACAATCTCTCAAAGATGAAGAAGAGTCTTAAAGCAATAGTAATGTGGTTCTACAGAAAGATTTTGAGGATACAATGGACTGAACACATGAGCAAAAACAAGTTTTTAGAGAAAAAGGAAACTTATACTTATCAAGAAGAAGCACTTAAAATTTGTAGGGCATGTAATGAGGTATGGCTTGGAAAATCTGATACTTACAGGACAGAGAAAAGCAGCATGTAGCATACTTGATGAGCATGATTAAATGCATGGTAGAACAGGCTTTGGGAGAAATAACAAAGACAAAACTTATTAGGAGCTAGAAGGAACAGGAAGATGGGAAGGGCCATGATAGCTTACATCCTGAAGGGACGTGATTTTGAGGAGTGTGTGTTCCCAGGTCCACCCTGACCTGGGGTGGTAGCACCTGTTATGGTCCTTGCTATGGGCAAATAGTTAACCCACAAACTGGGGTCAAAACACTATAAAAGTGTAAAAATAGATTTTAATACCGGCAATGAATTTTTGAAGGAAAAAAAATATTACCGGCAATACATTTTTTAAAAAAATATTACTAGCAATAAAAATCTTGTCTGCATTAAATAACCATTGAGGTTGATATGCCATAAATCAAAATGAACCAAACCAATCTACTATCAACAGTTTCATATGCTTATCTTTTAAGATTGTAATTGCCAATAATGAATCCTGGTAGGACTTCTAGTTCTCTCAGTATCACCTCACTGTAAAGGAGATAAAGCAGAAAACCAAGTTTTACCTTGAAAAAGAAACTGTGTTCTTTAAGCTTTGAAAAAGAAAATCAAGATTGAGTTGACTTTAGTAAGCTTCAGAATATGGCAACTGTGCTTGCCAATCACTCTTTCAACCTCTCTTACCGCAATAAAAGAATGTTACTTTGGACGACAGGACAGCTATGTGAAGAAGGTATTTGTGCATTACAAGTTGTGATACACTATTCACATTATTCGGACTATTGTCCTCATCTTTGTTGCCATATTTATCATGACGTTTTGGCTGTTGTATGCTCCGGCCTTCTTCAGGTGGTTGGAATGTCGAACTAAGCCCTTTATTTCGCTCACTGTGGTAGACTGTTCTAGTTCCACGTGCCATGCCTTATCCGGATGTCTCGGTTATCCCTCTTTAACTCAACTTTCTAAGTTTTTGTTCACCACTGTTCGAACAATGCAAATAGCAGAAATAATTATAATACCTCATCTCAGAAATATAGACAGACATTGAATTGTTGATCATTTGAAATATTGTTTTTCAGTTGGAAATTTTACATCTTCCATGTAAGGGCAAAAACTGTTCTATATTATTATTATTGTTATTATTTTTTTTTTTTTTTTTTTTTTAACTCCAAAACTGTTTTTGGATTTCAGAAACAGTTATTGTTAAGCTATAATTTAAAAAATTCTCAACTGGTTTTCAACAGAATCAGTGATGCTAATAGGTTTTTCTAATGTAGTGAGTTCCCTGGAGCCACAGGTGATGATTTATGGTAGGTCCATGGAAAATTCATTGAGTCCCAACTTCTTTTATGTGCCATGTCTCCTGAGGATGTAGACAATCATGACCTTCCACCTCCTCCTATTCCTTGTAGCTTTCAATAAGTTTTGTCTTTTTGTTATTTCCCCAGATCCTGTTCTGCCATCCACTTGCTCAAGCCCATTAAATATTTCATGTTTCTTTCCCTTGTCTCTCTTTCCCTCTATCCATCCTGTGATTATCACATTTTCCAAGTCCTCCTTCCTCATTACATGGCTTGGAAATTTCAGCTACCTCTTCCTGATGTTAAGTATAAGTTTCCTCTTTGTTTGCATTCTCTCCAAAACCTTGTCATTGCTCACATGTTTGGTCCATGGTATCCTTAGCATCCTTCTGTAGAACCACATTTCTGTTGCCTCAAGTGTCTTCATCATCTTTGAGAAGATTGTCCAACATTCACTGCTGTAAAGGAGGTCAGAGATCATGTATCAGTTCAGTACTCTTTTCTTTGTTTCTAAAGTTTCTTAATAAAATATGTTAAATTGCAGAGTTATAGACATTTTTTTTTATCATCCAAAAAATCATGCTTAATCACTTAAATTAATAGGACATTTTAAATTTTTTTTTTTTTTTTTTAAATTAACAAATTCAAAACAAAAACTCTTAATCACAATTAAGAACTTATATGTTTTGACAATTATGATAGAACTTTTTGCGTTTTTAATTTATTCAATAAATTTCAAACAAAAACTGTATTTACACTTAATCACAGTTCAGTTAAAAAAAACTATATTTTTGGGAGAATTATGACGGAACAAAGTTTTTGTTTTTCGTTTTTTTAAAATTGACAAAACAAAAGTTTTTTTTTTTTTTAAATTTAAATAAAAAAAAATAAATAAAAAAAAACTAATCAACAAAAGTTTCTGTTAAGGCAACATTGATGTCTGTTTCATTTCCCCACCCTATAAAAGAAGGAAAGAGTGAAACAAAGAAAGGGATAGTTAGTAAACTGTATTTGACAGAATAACATCAAATGATTAATGCAGTGTTTATTATTTAAAATTACAAAAATATTGGTCTCTCTATAGTCTGGACCAACCATTACATGAAAATTTATTTTGTCTGAAGACGTATTTTGAGTGCTGTTAAATGTTATTTGAACAATGAATTGAATGTTAAATATGAATGTCTCCACTTGTTTGTTAAAATGTTTTGTACTCAGTTTTAAAAAGTATGTTAAAAACAAAAATAGAAAATGTTTTAAAAAATAAAATATCTATGTACTAATTACTATCAATATCTAGTTCATTTGACTAATGATTTGCATTTGATTACGAAAAAAAAAAAATTAGTTTCATTTTAAACTAAATTGATGCTGTTTACTTTGTATCAACCAACAACAAATTCCTTTTACTATGCCATAACTGTTTCAGGTTAGTTTTGTGCATTGTATCACTTTTCATGAGAAACTTTAGTTGCTGTTTAAGTTTCCGAGATGAGGTATTATGTACACTATTTACATTGTTCAGACTATCGTCCTCATCTTTGTTGCCATATTTATCACATTTTGCCCATTATACACTCCAGCCTTCTTCAGCTGGTTGGAATGTTGAACTGAACCCTTTATTTCACTCTCTAGGGTAGACTGTTCTAGTTCCACGTGACATGTCTAATGGATGTTAGTTAAAAAAAAAAAAAAAACTTTTTTAATTATTCCTTTTTATTTGATGGATGGTATGTTACAAAATGAGCATTTTTTTTTTTTTTTTTTTTTTTTTGATACACCTCATACTCCTGAGATATTTTAAGCTACCAAACCGATTCTCTGACCCTTTCTTGGCATTTGTTTAGTCCCAATTGACCATTGTGAAGTGTCCCTTATATCTCTGGTCTAAGTTTTTCAGATATGACAATTCTGTCCTGAAACTATAGTAAATTGTCATGGACTGACCATTTTGACTTACAAAATATGGTCTTATGCCTTTTATTCTTTCTATATTCCACTGGGCTTAGGGTAGAAAGATGAGTTATCTGAGAGTGGCCTCTGAAAAACTGAAGCAACACAAAGATGACATAAGACATGCTAAACTCAACAACTATTTCATTCAAACTTGTACTTGATCCATTTGCTCCCAGCATTCTCTAATGGGACTGGAGGTGCTTACAAATCATCATTATAATCAACATTATTGATGTTGTTATAGAACAACATCCTTTTAATATGTTTATGCATCAGGGATGCAGGACATGCACCTGTCAGCATCTCTGAAGAATTATTCCAGATAATGTAAAAGGAATTCCAGAAATGTAAAAGACTTTGCAGCTGTTTGGCTAATTACTATAAGAGAGTGCTTTTGCTAAACAATGCTCTTCACCATCTATCTTTGTAAACTAGTACATAATGACTTTTGCAGTGGGGGTTACCCTTCTTCAGGCTATTAAACTACTTTAACTGAAACTCTGTTTCTTATTATTTCACCCCCCCGCCTCCAAGCAAGGCAATAAAGCTACTAAAACAAAAGGGTTTGCTGAATCTGAAAGAATCTGAGGAAAAAAAAACATTAAGAGAACAATTAAAAGAATAGGAATTAAGACAGAAGATAACAATTGACATTGCATTTAAATATTTGAAGATCAGACTTTTCTGTAAAATCAGAAGCTGAAAGAGTTTGACAAATGCTAGAGAAGAAACTGTTAGCATAGAACTTACAGTTCCATCTTGCCATTTCAACTGTAAAATGATGAGACCTGGTTGATCTGTCTAGTACTGAGTTTATAAAATGGTGGTAACAAATTATACATTTATTTACCCCTACCCATCAGAACAACTATTATTAAAATATTTATAGAAAAAGCACGGGGAAGCTGTGTTATGGTGCTAGGAAAATGACTGAAGCCAAGATGTCGAGACTGATAATATTGCAGATTCTTTGGATTTACTCAAGAATCTCTAAGTATGTAGTCGAAGTACCAGACCAGATATGACAGCAATATTCAATGCCTGCATTTTTGGTTTGAAACAAATATTACTTTAAGTTTAAAATATTGCAGAAATGCATTTTCTAACATAGCAGTAGCTGTTAATTTAAGGTGTTGACAGATCTAAGAATTACTTGAGGAATATAATGTGAGTGTCTTTTTTTTTTTTTTATATATAATTTTTAACTATCTAGTAATCTTAAAAATTTAAAATATTGTCTGTGGTCTAATGTTTTATTGAATTTTGGGTCCTTTGCTTTAAATTTACTATAGTTATCACTCTTATTTTCTGATAAAGTTGTGTATAGATGTCCATATTTACAAAAATCAGCACATTTATACAAATAGAAAAATAATTCACAATTCTTTTTAAAATATTGGAGGTTGCTAAATTGTAGTAACCTTTTCCATTTATGAGTAATAAATATAGTTTTCACTTATCAGCAATAACACTTAAAGGGGACACATTAAGAAAGAATTTTAAAAGATTTAAAACTCAATAAATTTTACTAATTAAAATTAAAATTTAAAAAATGAAAATGTAAAAATTCTTGCCTTCAACTTAAAAAAAATTTTTTTTTTTTTTTTTTTTTTTTTTTTTTTAATTAAGTACAAAAATGTTATGTGGTCATTAAGTGGTCATGGGGATTTTCCAAGAAAAAATTTGACGAGAGATCTATGCAGATATATTTTCAAAGAAAAGAGGTAGATGAAAGGAATTTCAACAAATGTTACAAGTTTATTTCAATCTTGCAACATTTTTGTCTCTTGGAAATTAAATGAACATAATATGTATACACAAACATTACATAATAATAATACATTTCATTTTAAAACAGCAATATTTAAAGAGACTGGTTCTCTCAAAAAGGAAAGAAAACTACATGTATGTCAAAAAGTCGGGGATCAGTTTGACATTGTATTTATATTGTAAACAGGACCCTCCCTAATCTAAAACAATAAAAACTTAATGTTTTTTCAATTCTGACAAATTGCCTGAGTAGAGAAGTACTTCTGAATGCTAGACAACAAAAATTAATCATGAAAATATTTCTGTCTATAAAAAAATTCCTAATTAATATCTATGTCTGAAAGTAAAAGATCGTTTTGGGATTTAATCTATTTTTTGTTTCAATAGTTATTTTGATTTTCATACATTAATACAACAATCTTGTTTTTTTTTTTTTTTTTTTTTTTTTACACAATATATCCTAAGCTAATAATGTTGTAATGTTTGATTTCTTTTTTGAAAATATTCCACTGCAATGTATCATTGCTAATAATTCTAGACATCATAATCAATGCTATTTCTCAATAAAAATATTTGATTTTTAAAGTTTTTTTGTTTATTTTCTTTCTTTTTTTTCTTTTTTTTGTTTTTGTTTTTTAAGATTTTACTTTAATATTACTTTTTACATATAAAAAAAAAAAATTTTGCATATCCTAAAAAAATTGCTGCAGTACCCTCATTTTTAAGGGGTCCCTCAAGGCAATTTATACCGGCCCCTATATTAAGCTAAACTCATCCCTATATATATAAATAAAGGACAGTGTTTTATTTTTACAAAAATTTTAAATCAATTAACATTATTGTTACAGGATATGATGCTTTCTCTTACCACTATTGTTAGTTTTTAGTATCCTCCTCCTCCTATAAGTACATATTTATCTATAAAAAGTACAGGAGTAAATACAGCAGACTAAGTTGGAGTTTGAACTCTTCTTGCCAATTGCACTTCCTACATTATCTGCTAGTATCCTCATATATATGACATATATATTTGACACTTATCTATATATATATATATATATATATATATATATATATATATATACACCCCCGAAAAAATAATTTTCTGTTGAGCACTTTAGAGAAAAAGTGCAAATTTGTAAACAGTGACAGCTGACGATGCAAAGCTCTTCTGTGAATCGAGCACTCTGAGTCACTGGCATGTTTATTCAAAAGAAATATGTAAAAATTCACCTTCCTCTCTGCTGAGAGCCGATAGCTTAGGGGGAGAATCTCTGACTGATGCCAAATTAGTTGGATTTTGATCCTAGCTTGTGACAATCTGATATCTAGCCATGCTGATGAGCTGTAATACAGTGAAACAGTCTGCATATGACACACACACATATATATATATAGGATTTGAACCTGCATCTCTCTGGGCAGAGAAAACTATCATTAGATCTAACGTGCTATATACTGACTGAGCTACAACAAGGCTGTTAGTGCCTTTAAGCAAAATTCCTCTCATCATAGACTTCTTTAATTTTTTTTTTTTTTTTTGTCCAAATATAAATTAGTTTTCTAAAGTAATGGATTTTATTTATGAATCTGGAGAGTCTCTACTTAAATCTGAATGGCCACTAAAAATAACATTTAAAGATAAAATCTGTTGGTTTAATCAATAAAAATTCATTACTTTTATGACATCATGACTGGTGTCAAAGGTTAACAGACAATCTAGTTTTTATTTCAAAAGAAGAAAAATATTTTTTATGTCAAAACAATACAATACCATGAATTGTCAGGTTTGTGTCACTTTGGGAATATTGTGTGAGAGGTGAAATTATGAGCTTGGGTAGGGTTGGTCGTTAGGTACAGTTTTAGGTCTGTTGAGCTTGAGTGTTGTTTTCATTTGATAATGGAAGTATTAATTGAAATGAGTGACACAAAGTAAATCTTTACAGGTCAGGTTTGTTTTGATCAGGGATATGACACACTGTCAGATGAAGGTGCCAATGACACCTATGATAATTAGATCAAATGAGGGTGATGAGAGAAGAGCTGGGATGGAGCTTCTCATCTCCCCTTCCCCCCTCCAATACTTACAAACACAAGGCCATTATTTTGATTGGATCACCAATCATATTGGTTTCTTGGGAGCTTTGTTTCCTTCCCTTCAATGAGTATGACACAAGATCATTGGTCAAGCATTATTATTGGCTAGCTGATTAGAGCAATGCAATTGGGGTTTTCTGCGAACAATTGTGTTGGGTTTTAAAAGCAGTCACCGAAAGAGCAGAAGTAAGATCGAACTGGTCTCGCCACTAGTAGATCAACACACTCACTGCTGAATGAACGTGGTACCTCAGTCAGCTAAAGACTTGTTCTCTACACCACTTTTGACCCACCCCCCTTGGATCAGCTGCCTTCATTTAAATAGTTGAATGACTCTGGCCCTGCTGGGCTCTTTCACCATAACTACAGCCGCCTGCCACTAATTCAAGATTTCCTTATACGGAGAAACAAATCCCTTTTGTTTATGTATTTATGATCTTAACCAATCATAGTACCATAAATAAAAGTCGTTATTTTTACATTTCTTAATGAATGTTGTTAAAGTTAAGCTTACCTGCTACACCATAGCCAGGGCAGTGAGGAGTCAAGCCTGATCTTCGACAGTTCTTCACTGATATTCCTGCGTATATACTGAAACACAACATGGTGGGGGCAGAATTGGTGCAGAGTGAGTGTAGCAGAGATGGGCCAAATTAAGAGTGGCATTCAGTGAAGCAACAAGGACACACATCTTTAGAGTTTTGGTAGGAATTTATATTCACAAGCAGTCCCCAGCCACATGTATACATGTTTTTTAAAAGTATGTGATCCAATTTGAATTCAGCATTTTTTTCTTGTAGACTAGTTGCCACCCAAGACTATAGGACCCAGTCTGTCCTGCTATTTTACACTTATCTGGAGAATAGATGGATTCATACTTTTCCCAAGGGGTATTAGTATGTATTGTAGCATACCTACGGATGATAATGGGTATGTCCCCATTCACATAAATACAGTAGTAAATGCTGTATGTTGGTCTGCAGTTGGAGATTCGTCTTCAGCTGTGCTGGTCAAACTCTCTGCTTCCAAGCAATGTCGAAGGACAGAATTTTCTCTCAGGAAACAGCTACAGGGTTTACGGGGAATTTTTGGCCAAGCCTATGGGCTCGGATACCCCACATTAAATTCTGCCTTGTGCCACATCTGACCACATGGGACAGTTAGTAGATATCCTGCAGTTGGAGATTAATTGTAGAATTCACTTGACTCACTTCTAGCAGTTGATTACTACTTCTACATATCACTGGCGAATCTTATATGTGTTATTCTTGTCCTAAGTATTATCATTCATTACCAACCTTTGTAACCTTCCCTAGGTTATGTCTGTGAATGTAATGAACTCAACTGGAATTCAAACTCCAATTTTCCAATTCTTAAATTCAACCCTCTGTGCCTCCACCATATTTCTGGTTGAATATCCAGCCAGAACTTTTGTATTTGACTTATTTATCATGAAGAACAAATTTCCAGTCTTGTAAACAATTGCATATCACTCTCACCTTGTAATCAACATGTGAGTCCAGGTAAAAATCAAGATTTTAAATAGGGTGATTTTTTTTTTCTTTTAACAGGCACTCTACTGGGGAAAATTGTTGTGTAACAAAATCTTCAACCTCTCTACTGTTTTTAGTTTGTTTTTATTTTAATTAATTTTTATGCCTAGTATGTAGGTACATGAATAAATCTGAAGCTAGCTTATGAAAAATAACATTTATTTTACGTACACTATTTACATGGGGACAAAGATGCAAACAAGACTCCACATATGTAAATAGTTTAAATAATGATAATTTTTCATCCCAGAAATTCAGACAGAAATCATCTATTTTTCACAAATATTTTTCAGCATAGTCTATAGTCTCCTACCTTGTCAAAAATTTCAGCACAAACTTTAATGACAGCTGTTGTCTGCAAACAAACCTTCATATGTAGGTACATAACTGTAACCTAATGATGAAAAAAAGTATTTTATTTTACCAAGAAAATTTTTATTTTTTAACAATCTCTTGCTTTGTCAATGCACTTAATTCAATGGTCAATTTTAATCATATGGATTGAATATTATATAGTGAAAATTTCAGATTGAAATTCTGCAAACAGTTGTGTTGGGTTATGAACTTTGCCCATATAAATATCAAGAACATGTATCACACTTTATTTTATCTTTGACCAAAAATGGAGCAATGGTCATTAATGAGTTAACTGTTACAAAGATAAAATTTAAGAACTACATTGAATCAATAGCTTCATCTACTGCAAGGAAAGTTGTGCCAGAAGGTTTTTCTTGTCCGAGTCCATCCTTCAAATCTACCATTTGTCCATGCATTGAATACTGTTGCCATATATGGCCTGGTGTCCTCACAGGTTCTCGACAAAATCCAAAGATGGATATGAAATGTAATAGGTCCTGACCTGGCATTTCAACTCCAGTCACTTTCTTACAGATATTATGTGGCTTCCGTGTGTCTTTTCTACAAATATTTTCATGTCATCTGCTCTGACAAACTTTTTTCACTGGTGCCCCAACTGTGTTAATTTAAGCATACTAGGTTGGCATCTCTGTCCCACCCTTTTACTGTCAAAACAGTTAAATGTAACTGCCTCTTCTACACCAACAGCTCCTTTTCTCACACTTCCCAACAGTGGAACTCCCTTCCTCTTACTTGCTTCGCTGATAGCTATAATCATCAAATATTCAAATGTAATGTCAATTGACATCTTCTGATGCTTTGATCTTGATCCCTGCCCTTCTCTATATCCTTTCCTCAAACACAACTCATTACTTTTACTTTCACTCTCTTTAATCCCTTGTGTGCTAGTGGCACTCCTGACTTGCTTGGGGTGAAATGCTTAAAAAAAAACAATATTTGTATATTTCTTTTTCTTTTTTTTTTTACTTTTATTGACACTAAGTCAAAATAGGTGAAACACCATTTAGTACCTCCATTTTAATACCCAAACACTATGGCTATATCACATTGAATTATTGGTTCTCACTTGATCACCAAAGTTAAGCAACAGTGAGCCTGGTCATTACTTAGGTGGGTAGTTGTAAGCTTGGGTGTGTGTATGGTATAATGGAATGACAAATCAGAATTGAGTTCATTACATGGAGATAAATACCTTCGAGAAAAGTATGTCTGTATTTCTTCTTTAATCCAGATATGGATTAAATAGTGGAACTTGTATCTGAAAAAAAATTCATTGTTACAGGTGCAAGTTATTTCCAACACTTCCAAGATACACTGAGCCGAAGGAAGGAAGGAAGGATTGATTTGATTGATTGATTGATTGATTGATTCATTCAAACTGTTAAGAGATTAAATTTAAGAATGTTACATTTGTTTTGTTAGTCAGGTACTCAGATATTTAGTTAAAATAAGTGAAACCCCATTTAGTACTTCCATTTTAGTACCCCAGGACTATGACATACAGATACATCATGTTAAAATACCAGTTCTTTCCCAATCACTAAATAAAACAATATTTGCTTTGTTTTCTTTATAAATCTAAAATTGTTAAAATATTTTTATTATTTTTGTATACAATGAAAGCGAAAATAAATACAAAATGTACACTTTAAAAAATGAATTTCTTTTTTTGTTTTTTCTTTCTTTTCACCCCCCAAGCAAGGCAATAAAGTCACTAAGACACAAGGAGTTACTGAGTGTCGGAGAATGAGAAAAATATACTATTGAGAGAGGACAATAAAAGAACAAGAATTTAAGAAGACAGAAGATAACGATTGACTTTGCATTTCAATTTTTGAAGATCAAAGTTGACAGAAAAGCAAGAAACCAGAAGAGTCTCACATGTGAGAAGTGTGATAGAAAAAAAACTGTTAGTATAGAACTTAGTTACATCTAGTCATTTTGACTGCCAATCTAGTACTGCACTTAAATTCATAAAATCTAGGTACTATATAGGAAATTTAATCAGAACAATTACCATGAAAGTATTTATAGTAAAGGCACAGGGAAGCTATGTAATGGTGGTGGGAAAGGGACTAAAGCTGAGATGCCAAGT
This sequence comes from Acanthosepion lycidas, assembly GCA_963932145.1. Classification (NCBI taxonomy): domain Eukaryota; kingdom Metazoa; phylum Mollusca; class Cephalopoda; order Sepiida; family Sepiidae; genus Acanthosepion; species Acanthosepion lycidas. Next base: position 8,734,189 of record OZ010608.1, on the reverse strand, counting down.
CAGGACCAATAATATTGCAGATTCTACTTTATATTTTATCAAGTATCTTTAAATATATAGCAGAAGCATCAGACCAGATGTGGCAGAAATGCATGTATGAATGGATTGTCTAGCATGGCACAGTGAACCAACTTCTTGGCAGCAGACCTAGCAATTGATTCAATATAATCTTTCCACTTCATATTAGTGGAAAACATTAGTTTGAGAAGGTGCAATGAGTCACTCTACTGGAGGTTAGCATCAGCCTGGCTAATGGAAGGTAAAAGGAGCTGAGATATTTTTATGATTTTTATATACAATGACAATGAGCATAAAATGCACCCCCTGAAAAATATTTTTTTTATTTTTATTTTTATTTTTTTTTTTTATGTGCATTAATGCACACTTTTCTCAATGTTCCCGAGTTAATAATATTTTAAATTTCATAATCAGTATCAAACTTTATTGTGGGCATTAATGGCTTAAATATCATCTTACATGATATTTTTTTAAACACCAAGCTGATGTTTCAATAAAAGTTCTTTCAATGTCAAATGCCGAAAAAAAGTAATTGCTATTTTCTGAAAAACAATAGCCTGTTGAAGGCAGCTTCTGAGATCAACATTAGCTTTTGTTAGATAATTTCTTCTGATCCACATTTAATTAAACATAGACAGAAAAGAATAGACACGACACAAAAGAGCTGATCATTTAAGTCTGTTCAATGATATCTTCAATTCTTTATCTGTGACTGCTTGAATCGTTTAATGTTATTTTCTCTCAGTGAATTACTGTATTTGATGGCATATAAAGCTTTTTTTTCTCAAAAAAATATCCCTCATATTTGATTTCAACTCTATACAAAGTTGGATAAGATTTACCCAGATACAAGTACTTATATCTCACCTAACTTCATAATACTGTAATATTAAATGCAAATAGGGTGGTGTCATATTTGAGGTATTTGATAGGTCAGGGGTCAGCAACCTTTTGGAGAGGGCAGTCCAGAAAGCTGTACATTGTTTTGGAGGAGAGCCATGATATCAAATGTATTATAACAAATTGTTTCGATCTCAGACTGCTTTGTCCAGGAGACTTCCTTGGTCTGGAAGTTTAAAGAAAAAAAAACAACAAAATTAATGCTATATTATTTAAACAAGGTTCCATATTTTACTACGGGATAACAATTAATGCAATCAACAATAAATGCAAATTCCTTACTACAAAAGAAATACAGTTAGAAATGGCAAATTATTTAATGAGTCACTTGTTTCTGCTTATTGTTTGATAACTTCACCACATCAGGTGAAAGATTTGTCGATGACAAGAGCAAAACATCATCCAGATATTCATCACCGCCATCTTGTTCTTAAATGACTTTCTTGGTTACTTTTAAATCTCAATTATTACATATTTTATCATCTTCTGAAAAGAATGAATATTTTTCGATACATATTTATCTGATCTTATTCAAAATGTAAAACAAGCAAAAATTCCTAATTTGATTTACTGGGAAGGGGAAAAAAAATCATTGGTATGTGATATAATATTGCGGATGAATGACATTTCAAAGACTTTTTCATCTCATTGAAACTGAATAAATTGCACTTCACATTGTAATTGACAACATATACTGACATTTTTACCAAAAACTGTCTGGCAAAAGGAACTTTTAACCTTTTTAAATTGGTTTAAACTCAGTTACCCCAATGTACTTATCTGATGTTCACATTTTAAAAAGGATGGAGAGAAAAAAAAAGTTATTATTAGTATTTTATTATACTAGAACATGCTGCTGTGTATTAAAATTTACACAATATTTAGTATCGTCAAAGTTATTGCTAATATTTACTGTCGAGATTTACAAACTCTGTTTCACTCAATTTCGCAAACCAATCAACGAAATATAAAAACTTAAAGATATGCAAAAAACAATATTGTATTTTTATTAAATAAGTACTTATTTTAGTCATTTAATTGTTTTTAAAATACTGAGAATATTTTGTATGTTAAATAATAAAACTTTTAATTTAAAAAAAATTAATGAAAATTTATTGTACTAAGCTACATGCCCTAGTAAACTGTACTTTGTACTCCCTTACCTGTTTGGACACAAAATAGCCATACAGTTAATGTATGGATATTCTAGAGGGTATGACAGACTAACAGAAGTCACAGAATTTTATATATAGATAGAGGAACAGCCAAGAAAAACTTACCTTTTACTTACAAATTTTAATATCATATGGTATTAAAAAAAGAAAATTGTCACGTAAATCTTCTAGGTGGGGTAGAAGCCATCTGCCTAGAAAATAAGCATTTGAAATCCTATCTTTTATCTATATCCTTTGATAGTGATATTAACAATGTAAAGAAGCCCTATTTTCATCATGATGAAGACCAGGGAAGACTAATTACGACAAGAATCTAGGGAGTGATGATGTTTAACAATATTTCATCAGTACATCATTTTCTATCACATCACCTTGGCAACTTGTCTAATCTATAACCAATTAAGACTCCCAGTCATCATCTCCAGAGCTGTTTCAACTGGAAATCAGTTGTGATTTCTCATCCTCAGTATAGCTTCTCATTTTCAACCATGCCTCCCAACACAGGTTCACTTGTGTTTCTTAAACAGCCATGGAGACTTCTTGTGGCTTGTACTGCAACTATTTCTGACCAGACCTCAGTTATAGTTCAAATATATGCCCCTACCAGTGCTACATATGGTTTTGCATTCAGTTATCATTCTTCTAAACTGGTTACCAATGACAGCAAGAGAGTTGAGTCTGCTCTGCTATTTAACCCATAGCTGAAAGGTATGAGATCAATTCATTTGGCTAAAATTTATAAAAAAATCTTTCTCTTAAAACAATTTTCCAAGGAAATAGGTTTCTTAAGCCCATTAACTGTTGTTGCTCTTTCTAGTATTGATGGATGTTTCCTTCCTAACCTTTTATTTGGAGTAGTGTGGAATATCAACATCTTGATTATGTCATTATTTTCTCTTCAAGTTACATGTGATATCCATTTTAGTTGTTGCTGCTGTTGGTAGTCCTCTAGTGATATGGTTTCTGTTATTTAGTGCAGTTCTTTGTGATTATGTAGTGGCCAGGCCACAATGTTCAAAGAAGGATGATCTTTGTCAAGACCCTCAGGCTTCCCTTGCTGAAAGCCATTTTTTAACCATTGATCTTAGAAAGTGGTCATTGACAGTTTAGATATTTCTGGATAGGTTTAGTGCCATCCATGTTGATGGCAAAAGGGATGAAGAAAGGTAGTGGACATGATGGACTCGTGTGAATATATGGTGGGAGGGGTGGGGGAAAGATGAACATTACTAAGAGCTACAAGGGATAGGAAGTTGTAGAGAGCCATGATCACCTGCATCCTGAGCTGATACGATGCACAGAAGTTGTAGTACAACAATGGAAACAAAACCAAGACAGTCAATCATCAAGTGAGAAAAAATAGTTTCTGTGTCAGAGGATTTATGCATCCTTCCCGTTAATAAATTAATCCTTTGAAAATAAATATTTAACATTTCTCAACCAATGGGTTGTGTGTTCCCAGCGACAATAAAAAAAAAAAATCATGCTTCATGATCTGTTTGAAGATTATTTAAGTATAGTCTGTAAACAGACAAAAGAAAAAACAGCAGCAACATACTACAACAGATAGATGGCACCATGGCTTAACAGATTCCCTTATTCATTCACCAGTCCTCCTCACTGAGCTACGTGACACTTGCACTCTTACTCATCAGGCTACATGATATTTTCCACTTTTCCTAACCAAGCTATGTAATACTTACACTTTCCTCCACACTTTCTCCTTTGCCTCTTTTTTTTCTCACACATACATGCAAAGAAATCACATTTCTTTTCATCTTAAACAACTACAAACGAGGAACTTTAACAGCATACATGATGAAAAATTTAATATTTTATATTTTATATTTAAAAACCTTTCTTGCCTTTTGTTTTGTTGTGAGTTGATTCACATCTGCAACAAAGCAAATTTTAAAAACAAGACTTGAAAGCAATTCTGTTGATAGGAATTGTGTTTTTGGGGCCTTTTTTTTTTATTGCATTATAAAGGTAAAAATTCCGGCATTATTTAGCATTTTTAAAATTTTATTTCTATTTTTTTTATTGCATTATAAAGGCAAAAAGTCATGATTTAGGATTTTTTAAATTTTCTTTTTTTTTTCTTTTTTTTTTTTTTTTTTGCATCCTATGATCTTTTGTTTTCTTAAAATTCAGCAATCTGCTATAGACTCTTCTCATGAGATACATAATTATTTTCTTCTGGTCAAAATGAATGAGATTCTATTTCCCACATGTTGAACAAGAAATCCACTGTATCTTTTGAAGTACTTTTTTACTTAAAAATCTGAGGTTGAAATACCAATTCTCAGAATATTTCTGTCCAAAGGAAAACATGTTAAAATTGTATTTTGATTAAATAATTTTGCAGTTATAAAATCTAATCTACATCCAGACAATATTTTTATATCACTATCAGACAAATTATGAAAGAAAAATAAAAAATAACTTTGTAGATACATATAAACTGAATTCTATGTATGGATAAAAAAATTTTTTATTTTTTTTTATTTTAAATGCTTCCTGGGTATGATGATAAACTACATCTGGCAGTAAGGCCTCTGATTGAGAAATTTTGAGAATCATGGAACCATGTAGAATTGCTGTTGTTCCCAGGTCCACTCTGACCCAAGGTGGAAGCACCTGTTAGGGTCTCAACTATGGGTAAATAGGTAACCTCCAAACTTGTGTCAAAACACTATGAAAGTATAAAAATACATTTTTATAGTAAAAATACCAGCAATACATTGTCGTAGTAAAAAATTTCCAACAATACATTTTTGTAAATGAAATTGCTAATTGTCACAAGAAAATTAAATTTCGACATTAAATTTTTATTATTTTGATTGAACTCTTATTCACTGCAAGCCCCATTATTATGTGATGACATTTTATTGGCTTCAATATAACATGATTATTCTTTCAATATTTACTATTCAGGTTATTTTTTTTTATATGTCAACCATTGTGTCCTCAAACTGTATTGCTATGGAATGTTTATTAGAACTTTTTCTTTCTATATAGATGAGTTTTTCAATTGTTAATTATATATTGATTAACTGTTATCTTATTTTATTTTTTTATCACTAAAGTTCACCCCTTCCCCATTAAAAAAAAAATTTAAAAATTCAGATATAAATAAATAAAAAAATACCTGTAAAAATATGAATAAAAACAAAAGAATATTTTTTTTCTTTATCCATGTATTTCATCCTCTGATGGACTTTGAGGTAAATGTAAGGATTTTATTTTGAAACATGTTATTTATAAACAGAAGTAAAAAAAAAAATATCAGTAGGTTTATATATAATTTCTTTAGTCCTCTTTTTAATGTAATTATTTTTTTTATTTCATTTTAATCTGATAAAGATATGTATTTATTTTAATAAGTTTTAATTTTACCATTCTCTTTTAATTTAAAAAAAAAAAAATTCATGGTCATTTATGTTGGCTTGGGAAAGGAGTATATTTTTTTTTTTTTTTTTTTTTTTTTTTTTTAGGAAACGAGATATTTGGAAAATATCTGGGGCACAGATTTACATTTTGGTAAGATTTGGTTGTGGCACTTTCAGTAACTTTCCATCTAAGTTATTTTTTCTTAATATGTGTAGCATTCTTTTAGGTCAAATTTGTGGTTGTATGACTAATGCATTTGATAAATTGTTATAAGATTAACACAAACATATTTTGTGGGTTATTTAAAGCAAGAAAATATTTTTACATTCTAGAAATCTTTTAGAGAGCAATGATTTGCTGATAGAAATCTTACTAATTAATCCACAGCTGAGAGGAGAAGAGTTGGATTCATACCTTTCCCAAGGGTGATTGTGCATGTGAATATAATAAACCTGACTGGAATTGGAACTTGGCTCTCTGATTTCCAATTCCAAGCCATTATCCATTATACTACTTGCACATCCATCTAGGTACTGACCAGCCTCGATGTTGCTTAACTTCAGTGATCATATGAGAACTGGGGTGTGATAAATAATTTTAGAAACTGAATATTTGAGGAGTTAATGGCCATTTTTCTGGTTCTGTTCCTAAATGCTATTTCAGTGACCTTTTGACCTTTTTCACCAGCCAAAACAAAATAATTTGCAACAGGATATCAATTTGACCTTGCATAGATGTTAGACTTTTGCTGCATTCCCCCCACCCCCGGATCTTGTTACTTTGGTTGCTACTCCTTTTACGCCTCCTCAAAAATCAACCTTTAATCTTCTGGATGTATTAATACTTCTATCTACATTGTCTGAATAACAACAACAACAAAGGACACTTATGCTTTGCTTCAAAAAGTAACAGTTGAAGTTTCTAGGGTGCATTATGAGGAAAGAGGGCTTAGAAAATTTGATACATTGAAGGAAAGAGGAATGGAGAAAAGTAACACATAGCCTATCTAATAAGCTTGTGTAAGTAAATGCTTTCCAGAACAGCAATTAGGAGAGATAACAAAAAGGAAAACTTAAGAGCTATAAAAGACAGGAAATTGTAGAAAGCCGTAAGTGCTCGTGTTCATAATAAATTGATATTAAGCAGTTGCTGTAAATATTTTCAGGATTTTTATATGATAAACATACCAGATGACTTTCACCATGTATCTGATTTTAAGTTTGCTTATCATCCAGTTTACACTCCTCTCTGGTGATTTGAACAGGAGTAAAGATTTAGCCCTTGTTTTCTGTCTAGGATTGGTTTTCTGGATGCTTCTAAAGTATTCTCATTCTCTTTCATTCTCAGTAACCCTTGCATCTTAGTGGCTTTATTGCCTTACTTGGGGTGAATTGATAAAAAATTTTTTTTAGTAACTTGAGGATTGTTCATTATATTGTAAGCAAATATATATATATAAGTGTATAGATGTTACTAACATTTGTTTTTCAATTTCAGATATATAAAGGTTGTCATGCATTATAAGAAAGTTTATGATTTCAAAAGATACTATAAAAATAGGTGACTGGAACACAATGTTGGAAATTTGAAATAAATTGCAGTAATGATCAATCAATAAAAGAAATTGAAAACATTGGCAAAATAATAACAAAAAAATAGCTTTAAGTATATCATGAAAAGATGTGAGAAAACTTAAAATGATAAAAAGAAAAGTGGATTGACCTGTAGCAGACATAATGAACCAGTGAAATGGCAGAAATGATGAACAAGATTTACATCATTCTTGACAAAAGAGAATTTGTCTTTGACATGTAGTTCTTTGATTTAAGAGAAGGTAAGTTTGTTGTTCTGTCAAGAGAGACCCTTCCCCCTGTTGTCCTACAAGGAATTGGGTCATTAGCAACTTTACATTGGACAGAATCAAGGAGGGACATCTGGGTGTGTTAGTGCTCCATTCTGAGGTGCCAATATGTCTAGTATGCCTATCATCTGCGTGAGTGAGTGATTGGTGATTCCCCATTATAAGTAGACCATCGTGGAGATGAGGGAGGTCTTCTGTTGGGGTACATTGTATGTACTATGCATACAATTGTGATGGACAGAACAAACGACGAAGCGGATACAGGGAAGGGAATAACGATAAATACCAAGAAACCAGTGTAGAGGGAAGAAACGGCCAATCTGAAATTACATCCCAAAACAGAACCGCTAATTTCTTTTGATGACATAACCATTGACCAGCAAGAAAATATTTGAAGAAGCTGGTGTTGAGCATGTAAATGGAAGGAAAAGATGTAGAATTTCAAGAACATTAGCCAAAGATAGGAAAGCAGCCAAATGCGAGACATACTTTTGTCCAACACTCTAAGATGCTACAAGACCAAAATATTAACCTCAAAACAGGAGTTGGGGTTCTTAAACAATCTTGTCAGAACAAGACTTTCATGTGGATGTCATACATGACATCAACTCATTCAGAAATATGAGATATCTATTTACAATCATCATTCTCAGATCAAGGATTAAAAATGGCTTTAAGCAAATAAATTTTTTAGGTCTTAAAGAAGACAATCACATATTAGACTGCTGCTACAAAATTACAAAGAGCTTTATCAAATTAAAAAAAGAAAGTTGAAACAGCAACAATAAAAATGGGTAGAGCACATTGCTAGAAGAGAAAATAATGATTTAATTAAACTATTTACTTTCCACATTATTTTGAGCAAAAGATTTGGAAGGAAATTCCTTTCATTACTTGAAAGGTCAATAACAGTGGATTGAGAAGTCTAATTTCCTGAAAAACTGTTTTAAGAGATTTTATAAATTTCTATTAACAGTAATGCTAAATGCTCATCAATGAATGGTGAATGTTCCCTGTATGGAAATTTTTAATTTAACCATTACCATTAAGGCATGAAAAGAGAAAAGGTGAAAGTTGGCTGAAGGAATACATGAAACCTGATTTCTCAACATTAATTTTTAATGATGAATGGAGAGGTACATTGGATAGACTTGATGGTTTTGCTAGTGTGGGTCTTCTATACAAATAATTAACGAATCTGACTCAGAATAGTGGAGAGATGGAGAAATGTTTTGGACTATTATTGTAGGTAGTAAAATAATAGTTCCTTTCAACGTTAGTGATTATTCTAGATAAATACTGACAATTTTTATAAGTTTTTGTAGAAGACAGTTTTGATTGGGACTAATCATAAGCAAGAAGCTTTAAGCAAAAGAGTTTATATTCACTTCAAGATAAGGCTCGTTCCTTAGAAAAAATGAAGGTCGATTATTAAGACAAATGACAGTAGAAAACACTATTTAAGAAAGGAATACTTTTTGGTAGCATTAACATGATGGCTGTTCATAAAGATCATCTAATCATTGTGCATCAGTTGTCAGATGATGTGAACATTAGTTACGATTCAGTTCAGTCGATTCTTACTGAAGATTCGGGTATGAGACATGTGTGCTCTGCAAAGTTTGTGCCAAAACTTCTTTCAGTTGACCAAAAAGAAAATCTGGTTCTAGCTGTACAGGATCTCCTTGATTGTGCCAAGGAAGACAAAAACCTTTTGAAAACGGTCATAACAGGTGTGATAAATCATGGGTCCAAGGCTCAGTCTTCGTAGTGGAAGACCCTCAAAATCCCTGAGGCCAAAGATAGTATGAATGAAAGCAATGTGAAGACACTGTTGACAGTTTTCTTCAACTACAAGTTCATCATGAGTATGCTCCACCTGGTCAAACAGTAATCAAGGAGTACAACCATGACATGGTGTATTTGTGAAATGCTATTTGTCAGAAAAGGACAGAATTGCATGCTTCCAGTGAGCAGCAATCCCACCATAACAACATACCTGTCTATTCAGTGCAGCTTGGGCAGCAGCTTTTAGATGAAGCACATTTCCCCAAGTTCAACAACCACCAGATCTCACCTTTCCAACTTTTTCCAAAAATTAAATCACACTTGAAAGGAACAAGATTTCAAGACATCTAAGAAATCCAAGAAAATGCGATGAGGCAGCTGCTTGTCCTCCCAAAAAAGGAGTTTCAGGAATGTTTCTATTAATGGAGATGATGTTGTATAAAGTGTATGGCTCCAGAAGGGACTACTTTGAAGGAGATTAAATCCTGAGTTGATATGTCTTGTAGTTTGCTTTTTATAGCACCAGTCCCAATACTTTTTGATCAGATCTCGTATATATATTTTTCAGGGATATACTTTAACTGCTTCAAGTAATGTTACAAGTAAAATGGCAGGTTAACAAAATAAAAGGCTTGAAAGACTTATACAAGTTGTAGAATATCACAAATCTAATATTTAGATGTAAAATAATAAAAAAAATTATTCCTGTCTTGAATATTGTATTAATCAAATGTTTTTATGATCTATAAATATAAATTCATCTTGAAAATTTAACCAAAATAGTTTGGTTAATGCCAATTTCATAATGAAAACATTGTCTATATTCACTAAATATCTATAATCTTCCTTGGGGTGGGAGAGAAAAAATATAATCTTCCTTGGGGTGGGAGAGAAAAAATTAGTACCACTTTTATCAGACAATTCATGATTAGATTTTTTTTTTTTTTTTTTTTAGTATCCTCAGCTTGCTAGGTAAGGATACAAGCAGTGAATTGTGTTATGCTTGAAAGGTTTTTTGATAGTAAGTTTTGTATTTCTCTAATTAGCTCAGGTTATCCTGATTGTTTGGAAAAGTATTGAAGGTTATCCCGATTTGTTTGGAAAAGTATTGAAGGTTATCCCGATTTGTTTGGAAAAGTATTTAAGGTTATCCCGATTTGTTTGGAAAGTATTGAAATTCAGACTTTAGTATCACTAGATCTTAAAATATTTTCTAATTTGTTAACTATGATTATCTTCTGCTTAAGTCTTTGGCTTGACTCGATAGTTTTGTTCTTTTCCTGAATCATTATTAAACTTTTAATGAGAGTATTGTCATTTATTGTACTTTTTTAAAAATTTTTGTTCCTATTGTTTTTATTGTAGTAGTGGGAAATAGTCTAAAATTTTCTGAATTTCTTTAAACATTATTATTAATTTTTGACTAGTATTTCTTTCATTTGATTTTTGTGGTGTTTTTTGTGATAAATATTTCATTTGTTGTGTCTCTTCAACAATGTTTTTTTTTTTCTTATCCCCCACTCCTTGTTCTACCATCCATTTACACAAGCTCATTGGCTAGGCTATTTATTGTTTCCTTATGTCCCTTCATGACGAGGGAATAATGGCCCTCCATAACTTACTATTCTTCATAGCTCTAAGCAGTTTTTGTCTTTTTACTATTTCTCACACTCCCTGTTCAGCTATCCATTTACACAATCACATTGGGTAGGCTATTCACTGTTTCCCTCCGTCCCTTCATGACGAGGGGATCATGGCTCTCCACAGCTTCCTATCCTTTGGAGTGCTAAGCAATATTTGTTTTTTAACTCTCTGCTTTACCATCCATTTACAAAAGCTTGTTAGGTAGTTTATTTGCTGTTTCTTGTTTGCCTCTTCAAGACAAGGGGATCATAGTTCTCCACAACCTCCTATCCTTAGTAGCTCTTTGAAAATTTTATCTTCTCAACTAGCAGCATGGCCCAGCATTGCCCATGCTTGACTCAAAAATCATACAACTCGTACAGCAATCACTATCACTTGACTTAAAATATTTTTGCCCTTCCTTGCCTTTAAAGGAGTGCCCTTTGCCGTGCTGATGTTGCTACATGCCTTACTTCTTGCCTATCTCACACTGCAAATTTTTTCAAAGCTCTATACTAAACATTAAATCTGTTACGAAAAAAGAATTAAACAAAATGGACACAAAATGATCAGCTTTAAAAAAGGACTCGTAACTGGAAAAACCGAACGAAAAAATGTTAACAACAAATACTTTTTCAAACCCAACCCACTTCTGCGGAATCAGAATCAATGTTGAGTTTAAGCAAGCGAATGAGCCAATTGGAGTAAAGTGCCATGTAGATTTAATTTTTTCCCACTTGTGACGAATGCAGCTATTGATTTTTTTTTTTTTTTTTTTTTTTGCATGCTAGCATGCTAGTTAACATTTGTGTCAATCAGCTGTTGGCTCTCACATTGGCCAATAGAATTTTCCTGCCTATTTGTGGCAGCCAGCTAAAGGTTCTCACTCTGGCCAGTAGAAAATAGCCGCAAACTACATGAAAACTGCCGTAGAAGCATGAAAAAATCGATTATTTCCACTATCGATGGGAGTTGGAAAATGCAAGGTTGGTCTTGGCCTTCCCGCTAACTTGGAGCATGTGCATATAAATTTTGGTGCAAATCTGTTGAAAATTGCGGCCGTGCATTCGTTACACACACATCCTGCCTTTTATAGATAGAGATACCTTTCTCCAAACTCCCTGTTCTGCCATCTATTTACACAAACTTGTTAGGTTACTCACTGTTTCCTTCTGTCTTTTCAGGATGGTGGATCTCCACCATTTCCTATCTCTTGTAGCTCATTGTTATGTTTGTCTTTTTACTATCCTTCTCACTCCTTGTTCGGCCATTGATTTACTCAAGCTTGTTAGGTAGATTACTCGCAGTTTCTCCCTGTCCCCTCAGAACGTGGATGATCATGGCCCTCCACAATTTTCCATCCTTTGTAACTCTAAGAAATATTTTCCCCCTTCCTATCCCTTCCAATCCCTGTTATGTCATCAATTTTGCACAAGCTCATTAGGAAACTTGCTGCTTTCCTCTCTTCCTTATGTCCTGTGAGTAAGCAACAAAAATAAGATGGAATAAAACTAGTAAAATGTTAACAATAATGAAAATGCTTAGAAATTCAGACCAACTTTAAGACTATTACATCTACTTTTTTTCTTCTATGTGTTGTATCTCTTCAGGACATAGACAATCATGGCTCTCCACAATTTCCTGTCCTTTGTAGCTCTTAATAAATGTTGTCTTTTTGCTATCTCTCCTGAACCTTGTTCCATGATGAATTTACTAAAGCTCTCTAGGGAGGTTATGCACTGCTTTCCTCTGTCTCTCTTGCCTTCAATCTCTCGTGTGTGTATTAAATTTTCTAAGACCGACCTTTTTCTAATTCCTGTTCTGTAAAGCATTTACACATGTGTATTAGATAGGCTATGTGCTGCTCTTCTCTGTTCATCTTTCCTTCAATGTATCAAATTTTTTAAGCACTCTTATGTTCCTTACAAATTTCAACTGTCTCTTTCTGATAAATATAATTTTCCTTTTATTTCCATTTTCTCTAAAACTTTGTTGTTAATTTCATCATATTTGTCTGTGGTATTCTCAGCATCCTTCTGTAGAACCACATTACTGTTACTTAAATCTCTCCTTCATCTATGAAGCAATTTTCCAGCATTCACTGCCATTTAGGAGGACCAATATTACATAACAGCTCAGTACTCTTTTCTTTGTTTTTAATGAGGTTTTCCTGTTTCTTAATACTTTGAGGTTTCAAATTTTGGTGTTGAATTTCCTATCCTCTGTTAAAACACTAAATATTTAAATTTTTGTATTTCCTTGACTTTGGCAACTCCCATTAGTAATTTGCATGTTGGGCTCTGCTGACAACTGTACATTCTTTCTTTTTACTTAATGTAACCAGACATTCTTTATTTATATATATATATATATATATATATATATATATATATATATATATATATATATATATATATATATATATATATATATGCATATTATCAGAAACCCTGACCTTCTTGCAATCACATTTTCTGCAGAGATGGCTTAGTCAGGCAAGAAGTCATTGCTTCATCTCAAAACCTACCCATAATTATACTTGTACTGGTTGTGGGAGGATGAGGAGGAAAAAGAAAAAGGGAGATATGGAGGCAGAGTGTGGAGGTGGATGACTTGCCTGACAAAGCCATCTCGACAAAAACCATGATTACAAGAAGGTCAGTATTTCTGATATTTTACAAATTAATTTGCCCAACATTTTTGTTCTCTGAAAATATTGAGCACTATTGTAATTAGGTCATTCTTTTGGCAAATATTATTTTTGACAAAAATTACATTCATATATATATATATATATATATATAGTGTGTATGCAGCAATCCTTCATTTATGCATATTTCATTAAAAACGACAGATGAGGTACTACAATTAAGCTTTTTATTTAGTTTTTTTTCTTGTGTTCGAACAAGTGTAGAAACTGCCCAAATGTTCTGATTCTGAATGCTTTCGACTATACTTTTAAACCAGAGACATACATTGATTAATATTATGTTCTATTAATGCAACACATGTTAATCATGATGTGATCACAGGAATTCTAATTGCACTTTATGAAATGTGAAATGTTCTCTCAGAACATTTAGAGAGATTTGAAAAATGTGCTTATTATATAAATGGTAACATGGAATTACTTAGATGAAAAATTGTCAGTCATTTTTTACTAGAATTCTGTTATTTGCTGCTTTTTATTGCAGCTTTTTGGTAGGTGCAGAAAGTGAATTGCATTTATCATGTTCAATTTCTGTTTGATTCTGTTTCACTTCATGTTAATGCCCTTCCTCCAAATGTGGGTTAAATAGTAGAACAGATTTGGCTCTTTTGCCTTGAAATAATAACCAGTCTAAGGGAAGGAAAACTCTGAATTCAAAGCCAGCCTGAAAAGGGTTGGGTTTCATCAGACTATCTTGCCCTAGACTCACCACCTTTGCTATGGCTGCAGTAAATGTGGTTCCTCTACAACTCTAAGGGGTTACTACACACACACTGCAAGTGACAGAGACTCATTTTACAATCTTTATAAGCAGCACAGACCAATTGAAAAAAAAAAATAATTGAAATTGTCTTTTCTTCATTTAAGAGAAAACAGGAAATGGAAACATAAATTGCTAAATAAAAATGTGAAATTTATTGTAGGGTTTATGTGCATAAAAAATCCACTTACCTTCAAAAAGACTGAGGGTGTGTGCTTGCCAATGCCATTAGCTCCATGATACAAAGAAAAACCAGGATAGAATCATTTTGCCATTTATAAGAGAAAATGGTTCATGGAATTGCTCAGATATACTACCTGCAGGGTTGATGGAATGGCCTGGGATGTGCTACCTGCGGGATTGATGGAATGGCTTGCGATGTGCTGAGTACAGATTAGTGTACTTACTTTCAAGTGCATATAAAGTCAGTGATAGTGAGCAGGAGGAACAGAGAAAGCCAATTTGTATGAGAGTGGATTTTTGCAGCTATTTGGATGTATGACTCTTTGAATTTGTGACCGTTGTGAATTAACTTTTTTACAAATTTATTGCCAAATCTTTGAGTATTGCTGCTACGTCTGATCTTGTACTCCTGTTAGGTATTTTGAGATTCTTCATAAAATCCAAAGAATTGCAATGTTATTGGTCCTGACCTGGCATCCTGGCTCCACTTTTGCATTACCAGAGTGTAACTTCCCTGTGACTTTTCTATAAAGAAAAGGCACAGGGAAGTACTTTCATGAAAATTATTCTGAAGAACTTTCTTCTTTGGTACCTAGACTTTATGAATTTAAGCATAGTACTAGATTGGCAGCTAGGTCTCATCATTTTACAGTTGAAATGGCAAGATGTAACCATAAGTTCTATGCTAAAAGTTTCTTAATCTGATAAGTATGTTCATGGCATTTGTTCTGATGAACTTTCCTCTTTGGTACTTACACTTTATGAATTTAAGAATAGTATTACATTGGTAGTGTTATATTTTCGTAAAAAAAAAACGGAAACTAACTTTCTTGTTCACGTGACTTTTCACACGTTCCCTTTCCTCTTTAAAAGCTGCGTTCTTCTTCCTTTTCATTCTGAATTCTGTCCTTTGTTGATTACTGACTGCTGTGAATTAAGTTCAGTAAAGCCTTAAGAAAAGGTTATTCTATCCTTGCTTTCTTCTTTGTACTACGTAACAATTTACTGAACTTAATTCTTCATGGACAAGATTTTTCGTCTGGACAAGTTTGATATATCTTCTGCAGACCCTCAGGCTAGCAAGCTTTGGAGACTATGGTACCGTAATTTTAATTATTACTTATCAACTATTGCTTCTTTAAACCCGGACAAACTCGAAGTCCTTTATTTAAACATCGGTGCTACCATTGCTGATGTTATCGAGGGTTGTTCTGGATTTGAACATGCTGTTGAATTGCTGAAAAGTGTTTATGACAGGTCTCCAAGTGTTATTCATGCTAGACATTTGTTGTCTACAGGTCTGCAGCAGGAAAATGAGTCTGTAGACCAATACCTTCAGGCCTTGAAACGACTTGCTGCTGACTGTTGCTTCCAAGATGTTACTGCTACTACTTACAGGGAGGAATCTGTCCGTGATGCATTTATACGTGGTCTCTGGTCCCCCGTAATACGTGCCAGACTGCTTGAAAATGATACGCTAACTCTCAAGGAGGCTACTCAATGTGCTAGAGCCTTAGATCAGGCTCACTTTCGTGCTGAATCATACGCTTCTCAAATTGGATCAGCCGCTGCTACTACCACTAGAGGACTAAAAATGTGCTTACCGATTCTGCCGAGGAGGCCACTTCCACTACTATTACTAAAAATATGCTTTCTGACTTAACTGATTCTCGTACAGAGTGTGACTCTGTACAATCGTCTGCTGCCCTTGCTTGTAGCAAGTGCTACAACTGTGGAGGGAAACGTCACTTTAAGGATAATCGTCGCTATTGTCCTGCCCGTGATAAGAGATGTCGAAACTGTGGCAAACTCGGTCATTTTTCTAAAGTTTGCCGGCGCCTTCACGTTCTATCTCAGCTATTATAGTAGCCCGTGCTAAAGACGATGATAGGTCTCCTTTAGTTACTAAAACTTTAGAATTAAAAGGAAAGAGATTAACTGCCCTTATAGACACCGGTAGTTCTGATAACTTTATCAGTGCCCGTACTGTTAAAACAATGAAACTGTCTACTTCTAAACAGAATTCCGTAATTTCCATGGCATCATCTGCCATTTCCCTCAAACTATCTGAATATTGTACTGAGGATATTATCTTCAATGGTTACGAATATAAACAAATTGACTTTACAATACTCCTGATTCCTGTATGGATATTATACTCGGAGTGCCCTTCTTAAAACTACACCAGAGTATCACTATTTCTTTTGGTGGATCTCAGGATATTCTAAAAATCTGCGCTTTAACCAAGATCAGTTGTGCTCCTGTTAAGTTGTTCCGAAACTTGACCCCTGACTGCAAACCTATTGCTACTAAATCCCGAAATTACCGTGCGGAGGATGCTCGGTTCATTGAAAAAGAAATTCTACAACCGCTTGAGGAGGATATAATTGAAACAAGTTACTCTCCGTAGCGTGCTCAAATTGTTCTAACTTCGTCACCTAATAAAAAGAAACGATTGGTAGTCGATTTCTCCCAGATTATTAATCGGTTCACCTTACTTGATGCCTACCCCTTACCTCGAATTGAAGATTTCGTATACCAAATATCCCAGTATTGTATCTATAGTATAATTGACTTGTCCAAAGCGTACTATCAGATTGAAATTTGCCCCGAAGATCGCCCCTATATGGCCTTTCAAGCTGGAAATCGTCTGTTCCAATTTAAACGAATACCCATGGGTGTTACTAACGGGGTTTTTGCCTTTCAGCGATTTATGAATTCTTTCATTTCTGATAACAAATTATCTGGAACCTTTTCGTATATAGATGATATAACTGTTTGCGGTAAAACCCAGGAGAAGCACAACGTCAATTTGGAATGTTTCTTAAAGGCTACCTCGACATACAACCTCGAAATAAACCAGGAAAAATCAGTTTTCACTTCGTTCTATTAACGTGCTTGGATATCAAATCTGTAACGGAACTATCCAACCCGATCCTGAGCGTTTTTGAAGTCACTTTGCAAATGCCTCCTCCTTCCGACTCAAATTCATTAAAAAGCTTTCTTGGTATGTTTGCTTACTATGCGAAATGGATACCTAAATATTCACACAAAATTCGTCCACTGGTCGAAAATAAACAATTCCCTATGCCTCCTATAGTTATAAATTCTTTCGAACAACTTAAGAAAAACATTGCCGAGTCATCTGTAACAGTTATTGATGATGAATTGCCATTTACTATTGAAACTGATGCTTCAGAAAAGGCTATTAGAGGCACTCTTTTACAAGCTGAGCAACCTGTAGCATTCTTTTCTAGGTCGCTAAACCACTCTGAAATACGACTTCATATAGTCGAAAAAGAAGCATATGCCATAGTCGAATGCGTTCATAAATGGAGAGACCTCCTTACCGGGAAACATTTTACTATTATTACTGATCGACAAGCCGTATCTTTTATGTTTAAACCTGCTAATCGCGGAAAAATAAAAAACGATAAAATTATATACGGTGGAAAATGGAACTTCTTCCCTTTTCATACGACATAAAACACCGTCCTGGAAATGAAAACACAGTTGCGGATACCTTATCCAGAGTATGTGGTGCTGCTGCTTCTTCCTTCAAGGAACTTAAATTGATACACGATTCCTTAATACATCCTGGGGTACAGCGCTTTTGGAAATTTTGTAAGGTCTCAGAATATGCCGTATTCGCTTGATGAAGTCCAACGTGTGACTTCTGAATGTACGACCTGTGCCAAAATAAAACCCCAATTCTTCGATTCTGCTAGTAATGTTCTGATCCGTTCTTCTGCGCCATTTCAGCGTCTTTCCATAGACTACAAAGGGCCTGTCCCGGTATCTCCGACAGGTTACCGATATATATTTACTGTTATCGACGAATATAGTCGATTTCCTTTTGCCTTTCCTTGCCACGATTGCTCTTCGCAAACTGCTATTCAGTGCCTGACAAGTATTTTCTCTATTTTCGGGATTCCATCGTTCATTCAGTCCGATCGAGTAACTTCGTTTATGTCGGGAGAATTTAAACAATTTCTAACACGACTTGGAATTGGATGCAGTAATACTACTGCTTATAACCCTAGAGGCAATAGCCAATGCGAACGTTACAACGGCATAATTTGGAATACCATATTATTGGCCCTGGAATCGAAACAGTTACCAATTAGTGCTTGGCAGGATGTTCTACATGATGTGTTAAATGCTATCCACTCCCTGCTATGCACCACTACGAATGCAACCCCCCACGAACGAATGTTCAATTTTGAAAGGCGGTCCTCCTCCTGTACTGCGTTGCCTGTTTGGCTCTGTGAGCCTGGGGAGGTATTATTAAAACGATTCGGTGGCAGAGGTAAATATGATCCTATCGTTGAGGTGGTGGAACTCCTTGAGGCCAACCCTACGCATGCCAAAATACGTCACAATGATGGCTGGGAAGATTCGGTGGCGCTGAGACGGTTGGCACGTTTTCCACGCCCGGATGGACCTCAAAATGGACCTCAAAATACTCAACCCGACGTGGACCATGCAGATTCAACCCTTTTGCCTGATACAGGTCCCGTTAATATTTCTTCACCTTATAGAGAAAATGAATCTGTGAATAATAGCCAGAATCCTGAAAGTCAGCCTTCTCAGAGGTCTGGCTCTTCCATGCCGGTCTAGCAGGATTTGTAGACCAATCTAACGACTGGATTTTATAAAATTTTTTCAATCTCTTTTGCAAGTGGGGGAGAATGTTATATTTTCGTAAAAAAAAAAAGGAAACTAACTTTCTTGTCCATGTGACTTTTCACATGTTCCCTTTCCTCTTTAAAAGCTGCGTTCTTCTTCCTTTTCATTCTGAATTCTTTCCTTTGTTGATTACTGACTGCTGTGAATTAAGTTCAGTAAAGCCTTAAGAAAAGGTTATTCTATCCTTGCTTTCTTCTTTGTACTACGTAACAGGTAGCGAGGTCTCATCATTTTACAGTTGAAATGGCTAGATGTAACCATAAGTTCTATGCTAACAGTTTCTTAATCTGATAAGTATGTTCATGGCATTTGTTCTGATGAACTTTCCTCTTTGGTACCTAGACTTTATGAATTTAAGCATAGTACTAGATTGGTAGCAAGGTCTCATCATTTTATAGTTGAAATGGCTAGATCTAACCATAAGTTCTATGCTAACCGTTTCTTAATCTGATAAGTATGTTCATGGCATTTATTCTGATGAACTTTGCTCTTTGGTACTTAGACTTTATGAATTTAAGCATTGTTCTAGATTGGTAGCAAGGTCTAATCATTTTGCACTTGAAATGGCTAGATGTAACCATAAGTTCTATGCTAACAGTTTCTTAATCTGATAAGTATGTTCATGGCATTTGTTCTGATGAACTTTCCTCTTTGATATGTAGACTTTATGAATTTAAGCATAGTACTAGATTGGTAGCAAGGTCTCATCATTTTATAGTTGAAATGGCTAGATGTAACCATAAGTTCTATGCTAACAGTTTCTTAATCTGATAAGTATGTTCATGGCATTTGTTCTGATGAACTTTCCTCTTTGGTACCTAGACTTTATGAATTTAAGCATTGTTCTAGATTGGCAGCAAGGTCTCATCGTTTTACGGTTGAAATGGCAAGATGTAACCATAAGTTCTATATTAAGTCTTCTTAGTCTTACTACATCAGTAAAATAGATTCCTGTTTCAATGGTTAAGACCATTGTAGCCTGATGTTTGTGACTTGTAAGAAGTGATTGCATTCCAGGTTCGTTAGATCTTTGGGCAGTCTGTATTACAGGAGAAATATCCTGTAAAATGAATGGCTATGGTTAAATCTATATGAAAGGCAGAGCTGCCCAACAAACAGTATTAACAAAGTTTGCAATAAACAAGAAAAAAGGAAAAGAACAGGTCAAAAAGTAATATAATGCAAGCAAACAATATGTACAAGGCAAAGCAACAGTAATATGGCAAAACATTTCACAAAGTAAGACTTCAAGACAGACTGATGGAGTCAGATGACATGGACAAGTGGCCTATCTTATTATCTAGGAAGAAATCCAAGCATGAATTTGTTTGCTTCTCTCTATAAATTGGGTAGGGGGAAGTATTTTGCACTCATTCCAAATTGGAACCAACAAATATTCAAGTGTTTGTTTATATATTTACATTGATATAAGAATGTGTTCTGAAAAAAAAATACAGCCATTTTTCTCTTTTTACAGCATTTTTAATTGAAAATTCATCCTATTAAAAATGCTGTAAAAACAGAAATGGCTCTAGCTGAAGAATCCATTGTATAATTTTAATGAAATTTGGCACTTTACATTTAATCATGGCCGTTCACACTACAGTAATGTTCCAATTATTTCCCTTGTTGACTCTCTATAAAAGGAAGTAACAAGACTGGTAAAAAGGGAGTACCATTATCTGTATATATTTAAGGCAAATTAACAGCAATATGGCAAAAAGTTTACAAACTAAAAATTGGTGTGGATACACAAGAGCAAGTTCAGATAAGCATTCTAACTTCAAGACAAACTGGGCCTGGATCAGATGACACTGACAAGTGGCCTATCTTATTGGTTAGGAAGAAATCCCAGCATGCATTTGTATGTTTCTACCTATAAATTGGGGAGGGGATAGGATTTTGCAGTCATTCTCTATTGTAATTGGAACTAACAATAAATGAGGGATTTTGTTTAATACCCAAGTAATTTAAAAATACACTTGGGTTAGGCTGATTGCTCATGTAATAATTTTTTATCACCCAAAATAAAGAATGAATCTTTTCATTCATCCTTATCAAAAGTAGGTCACTATGCAACATGCTGCAAATAAATTGTATAATTAAAAACAAAAAAAAAACAAATAAATCAACATAAAAGTAAAAAGTTAATTGTTGACAAACCTTCTCAAAATACAAATAAAAATAACATTGTTGCTAAGAACCAGACAAAGAAAACTTCACTGTCAGAATTTTTTCATTTTATTTTTTTCACAAGAATCTATCTTTAATATTTTATAAGTTGACCCATTCACCCATGCATTTAATATTGCTGCCACATCTGGTTTTGTTTTCTTGGTCCTGATCTGGCATCTTGTCATCAGTCTCTTTCCCACTGCTGTAATGTGGCTTTTCTCTGCCTTTTTATATAAATATTTTCATGATAATTGTTTTAATAATCTTTCCTCTATGGTACCTAGACTTTATGAATTTAAATACAATACTAGTTGCAATGTCGAGATGTAAATGTAAGTTCTGTGGTAAGTTTCTTTTCTCACACTTCCCTCTTGTGGAATTCTCTGGCTTCTTGCTTTCAAGCCAACTTTGATCTTTAAAAAAATTAATTGCAATGTCAATTATCTGTCTTCTTGATTCCTTTTTTTATTGTTTTCACTCCTTAATAGTGTTATACATTTTGTTATTCTTTCACACTCAATCACCCCTTGTGAATTAGTCGTATTATTGCCTTGCCTTGGCGTCAAATGATTAATATAAATATTGTTTAGAATTTTATTCATGTCAATATTTGGTCTGGAAAACCATTATATTTTTCTTGAAAAATATATTTGATATTTTTGTCTTAATTCCTGTCCTTTTTATTGTTCTCTCTCCTTAACATATGGCAAAATAGATTTTTTTTTTCATTTGCCTAGATATTTTTGAAATTATTTGTTGTTAATGGAAATGGTCTTTGTTTTTTTTTTCTTTTTGTCTTCTCTCTCTCTCTCTCTCTCTGTGGGTGTGCATGTTTGCCTCTCTGTTCCCATTCCCTAAATGAACAATGTTACATAAAACTGTATATAAAATAAAACATATCATACATACTTTTCTTTAGTCATATTCAGAGGATTTTTGGAATTGGTGCTGTAGATGTAATATACACTGTAATTTACTTTGTACTCATAATGGAGGCTTAATAAAATCTGGAATGCATATAAAAAGAAATTTTTAAAATTTATTTATTTATTATTGGTTAAAATTCAAAAAGCCAACAAGATATTAAAAGAAAAAAACAGTTATTAAAACAAAATTTACTTAAGAACATTAATCTAAAAAGTATGCAAATTTTATATTGTTGATAATCATAGAATGAAAAATATGTCCTTTCAAATGAGTATCTATCTGAAAAGTTTAACCTGTAAGCATGCAGCCATGTACTAAAATTGTTCTCCCAAAAATGACTTTTTTTTACCCCACCAGAAGTATCCCTGAGAGCAACTGTATACATTAAGCAAGTAACCATGGCAACAACACATTCAGCAACTCAAAATATTAAGACTGGTGTCTCTCTAACATACACACTGATTTCAAGTAGGATTTGTTATCTTTTAATGAAAGTTATTTTTTAAAATAACTAAAATCAGCAACATTGTTCCTTTTCAGCTAACTTTAGAGCTAATAAGGTTAACATGTACCGAGTAACTTGAACTCAATGAATGTTTATCTTTGTTCAGAAAAATAAAATTCATTCATTTATCATTCAATCTCTCTCCCCCTGTTCCTCCCTCTCTCCTATCCCCTCTCCCTCCCTTCATCTCTCCCTCCTTCTTCATCCCTCCCTCCCTCCTTCTTCATCCCTCCCTCCCTCCCTCCCTCCTTCTCCCTCCCTCCTTCTCTCTCCCTCCCTCCCTCCTTCTCTCTCTTTGCTCTCTCCCTCCCTCCCTCTTTCGCTCTCTCTCTCTCCCTCCCTCTTTCGCTCTCTCTCTCTCCCTCCCTCTTTCGCTCTCTCTCTCTCCCTCCCTCTTTCGCTCTCTCTCTCTCCCTCCCTCTTTCGCTCTCTCTCTCTCCCTCCCTCTTTCGCTCTCTCTCTCTCCCTCCCTCTTTCGCTCTCTCTCTCTCCCTCCCTCTTTCGCTCTCTCTCTCTCTCCCTTCTTCTTTCGCTCTCTCTCTCTCTCCCTCCTTCTTTCGCTCTCTCTCTCTCTCCCTCCTTCTTTCGCTCTCTCTCTCTCCCTCCTTCTTTCGCTCTCTCTCTCCCTCCTTCTTTCGCTCTCTCTCTCTCTCTCCCTCCTTCTTTCGCTCTCTCTCTCTCTCTCCCTCCTTCTTTCGCTCTCTCTCTCTCTCTCCCTCCTTCTTTCGCTCTCTCTCTCTCTCTCCCTCCTTCTTTCGCTCTCTCTCTCTCTCTCCCTCCTTCTTTCGCTCTCTCTCTCTCTCTCCCTCCTTCTTTCGCTCTCTCTCTCTCTCTCCCTCCTTCTTTCGCTCTCTCTCTCTCTCTCCCTCCTTCTTTCGCTCTCTCTCTCTCTCTCCCTCCTTCTTTCGCTCTCTCTCTCTCTCTCCCTCCTTCTTTCGCTCTCTCTCTCTCTCTCCCTCCTTCTTTCGCTCTCTCTCTCTCTCTCCCTCCTTCTTTCGCTCTCTCTCTCTCTCTCCCTCCTTCTTTCGCTCTCTCTCTCTCTCTCCCTCCTTCTTTCGCTCTCTCTCTCTCTCTCCCTCCTTCTTTCGCTCTCTCTCTCTCTCTCCCTCCTTCTTTCGCTCTCTCTCTCTCTCTCCCTCCTTCTTTCGCTCTCTCTCTCTCTCTCCCTCCTTCTTTCGCTCTCTCTCTCTCTCTCCCTCCTTCTTTCGCTCTCTCTCTCTCTCTCTCTCCTTCTTTCGCTCTCTCTCCCTCCTTCTCTCGCTCTCTCTCCCTCCTTCTCTCGCTCTCTCTCCCTCCTTCTCTCGCTCTCTCTCCTTCCTTCTTTCGCTCTCTCTCCTTCCTTCTTTCGCTCTCTCTCCTTCCTTCTTTCGCTCTCTCTCCCTCCTTCTTTCGCTCTCTCTCTCTCTCCTTCCTTCTTTCGCTCTCTCTCTCTCTCCTTCCTTCTTTCGCTCTCTCTCTCTCTCCTTCCTTCTTTCGCTCTCTCTCTCTCTTTCCTTCTTTTGCTCTCTCTCTCTCTCCCTCCCTGCTTCTTTCTCTGTCTTCCTTCTCTCGCTCTCTCTCTCTTCTTTCCCTTCTCTCTTTTCCTTTGCTCGCTCTTTTCCTTCACTCTCGCTCTCTTTTCCTTCACTCTCGCTCTCTTTTCCTTCACTCTCGCTCTCTTTTCCTTCTCTCGCTCTCTTTTCCTTCTCTCGCTCTCTTTTCCTTCTTCTCTCTCTCCTCTCTCTTTTCCTTCTTCTCTCTCTCCTCTCTCTTTTCCTTCTTCTCTCTCTCCTCTCTCTTTTCCTTCTTCTCTCTCTCCTCTCTCTTTTCCTTCTCTCTCTCTTCCTCCTTCTTCTCTCTCTCCTCTCTCTTTTCCTTCTCTCTCTCTTCCTCCTTCTTCTCTCTCTCCTCTCTCTTTTCCTTCTCTCTCTCTTCCTCCTTCTTCTCTCTCTCCTCTCTCTTTTCCTTCTCTCTCTCTTCCTCCTTCTTCTCTCTCTCCTCTCTCTTTTCCTTCTCTCTCTCTTCCTCCTTCTTCTCTCTCTCCTCTCTCTTTTCCTTCTCTCTCTCTTCCTCCTTCTTCTCTCTCTCCTCTCTCTTTTCCTTCTCTCTCTCTTCCTTGGGATTCTTTATTTTATTATTGCTTATTTTGAAAATTTGGCAATGTTTAACCTTTTAAAAACAATAGGTGGTCAGGAGGGCAGTGTATATTAGTGTATACTCTCTTGATCATCTTTACTGTTTTAGAATTTTATTAACAAAAATGTTAAACACTATTTTGTTGTTAGATTGTTTATTTACAAGATTAATTTTATATTTACAAGTTTATAAAAAAATATGTGAACCAACTACAATGCAACATTTATGAAAATACACGCATGTCTGTGGTAAGTTTGCTGTGTAAGTCCCCGTGGGCTATGGTGCTATTAAGAGGAGGTCATATCATCTAGTGGTTTGTGTTGTGATTCCCAGAGATAAGAATGAAATATTATTTATTTTCTTCCATTCTTGCTGGCTATGGTGTTCTTTTTGTCCAGATACTGGGTGAATAATGCCTACATAGGAATAGGTGATTCAATGAGCTAGATTCTCTTCAATAATAAAGATTTATTAAAAAAAACAAAACAAAATACAATGAAAATTGTCCGGTGGTGAACATGGATGGTAGGTACTAGAAAGTATAGAAAAAGGGGTGTTAATACTTGCTTTTCTTCAATTCAGTCATCCATTGCTAGGAACTTTGTGAGAGTGAAATTTCTTTTCAGGTATGCTTCACTCTACAAGTTAATCATCACAGCTAGCAACAGGAACTGGGCCCAAACTTAACTCACTGTGCATTCCAGTGACTCATCTTTAGGAAGGATACTGTTCACGCACCCTGCATGATCAAAGGTCACGACAGAAGTCCAGGGACAGATAAATTCTTTTATCTGTCCCCAAAATTACATATGAATATGAGCAGATTGAAGCATAGAATGATCTAGGTCATTGAAAATTTCCTCTGTCAGAATTTCAGTCTAGAACCCTGCCCATGTGAATTCAGGTGTCACCTGCTCTGACCACTTAGGATTCTCAGTTTCAAATCCTCACAGGAATTTTAGAAATTTATCCTTACTCTCCAAGCCAATTTTCAATCTTTGCTTCTTTCCAAAATTATTTATTATAATCAATGATGACATCACCCTCTCTCTTTCCTTCACTTTTACCTTATACATGCTTTTAACCCTCCTATTTTAATAAAATTGCTTTCTTAAAATGATTATACAGTGTAACCCGGATATAAGAGTTGTCGGGACCGGAGAAGAAGTCCCTTATATCCGGGTTTCTCTTATATCCGGGTTTGGTCTAATTTATATACATTAACACAGGCTCTAATTTGGGACCAGATAAAATCTATCTTATATCCGGGTTTCTCTTATATCCGGGTTATACTGTATTGTCACATATTTATTATTTACCATTTTATAAAAATGGATTTTTTTTTTTTTATTCATAAATATATAAATATTTACAAAGTTATAAAAAAAAATAATTGAACCAATTATAATGAACTAGTTTTTATTTTCCATTTTATAAATATTTATTTCCAATTTTACATTCCAAACGAAGCTACCAATAGAAGACAATGATCCTGATTTCCCTCCGAAGCCCAATGTAATGATGAGGAGGCTGATGACATAGGTATTTATAGTTGGGATAAGAATGATCTTTAAGAAAAATCAACCTTCTCTACAGAATGTTCCAAGAAAGAAGACTCCGGATAAATCTTACCAAAATGTAAACTATGATCTTGAATTGGAATGAACACAATAATGGCACATACCATGAATCCATAAGAATTTAGGATGTGGAATTAGTAAATACTAAACCTTTCATCATCAGCACCTGCTTGCATCTGATCATTGGGATCATCACCCTGTCTCCCTATACCCTTTCTCTCCCCTGGTGGTGGTGGCAGAGATAGCTTTGAATTAAAGGGTTTGATGAAGCCTTTTATGTGAATTTGATTTTGGTGGACCACTATGCATGACAGAGGAATACACTTGGCCAAAAGCAACTCCCCCTCAGGGGCTCAAAGGGGGGCTTGAGACAGGCAAGATGTGGCAAACCTGGTTGCATCAACAAAAAATTATCAAATACAACAAATTTTCACCCAACACCACAAATTGCTGCAAAACCAAAACCTCAACCTGAAATGTTCTTAAATAGCCTCATCAGATTGAGACATGGATATCATGCATGGTGACAAATCCATTCAAAAATCTAAAATGTCGACTGCATACAATTGCTTTCTTTGATCACTGGTTCAAAATGAGAGAGTGAAGGCTCTGGGTTATGCCAAAGACCATCCTTCTTCAAACCTTGTGGACTCGTTCCATTGAATCACAAAAGAACTGTACCAAATAGCAGAATCCTCATCTCTTGAAGACTTTCAACAGTAGCAACAATGAAAATGAATAGCACCTGTAACTTGAAGATAAAAGGACATAATCAAGATGTTTATAATCAATACTACTTCAAACAAAAGGTTAGAAAGGAATTTCCTATTAATTCTGGAAATTAATTATTGATCTTATAATAGATACTGAACTTTACAAAACCATTTTCCTGAAAAATTATTTTAGGAGAAAGATTTCATAGATATTAACCAGCAGTAGTGCTGTTGGCTTTGGTCAATGAATACCAAATGAATTCCTTTTAAGGAAATTATTAATATTGCCGTTTTATGAAGAAAAGATTTTTCTTACCTGTATTCATAAATTTATAAAAATGTCTGAACAAGCAAATTTAAATAAACACCTAACGAGTTACTGTAATTAACAATTTTGAAAAAAATGAATTTTCCAGGAATTTCTTTCATTTACTCTCACCATATAAGTTCACTAAAATAGGTTGAACATTTCTACCTGTAAACCAAACATTCTTTTAATTTTAGATTTTAGGTACAACAACACCCACTCAATATTTTGTGTATATACCTCCCTATTCATTGGGTGGACAAAGTTTTCCTTCTATATAATTACAGAATATCAGTAATTTTTTTCTGTACATTTCTATTGATTAAGCATCCTTGATCATGAAAAACAAAAATTTGGAAAATTTAAACAAGTAATCTGAGATGCTAAATAACCTGAGAAGAAAATGTATAATATCCATAAAAATTGTTTATTTAAATTTTCTTTTTCTATAGTTCAGACATTTTTTTTAATAAAAAGATTTTTCATATTTCTTTATAAAATGGTAAATAATAAATACTTCATTGTAGTTGGTTCACAAATCTTGTAACTATAAAATTAAACTTTTTAAATAAACAGTGTATAACATTTTTGTTACTAAAATTCTTAACATAGCTTTTTTTTTTTTTTTTTAAGGAAACAAAATTGTCCTTTTGATCTTATTTTTTACTGGTCCAATGGTTAAACTTTGCCAAAAATTCATACATTAAAAAATCCTTTTTATAAACCTTAATTTTTACATTTTTTTAATTTGGACAACTTAATCTTAGCCTATTTGATGATAAAGTTTTTTATTTTTTTTTACAAAATACACTCGCACACCAATTTAAATGTCCCTTGTATCTCCAACAAAAAACAAACCAAAAATAAAAGCAAATATGTTGGGTATATGACAAATACATTAGCAAGAAGGCTTACACTACACATGTCTGACCAATCATTCATTGCAAGACATCTACAACAATATTCCTGGCCACATTCACAATATAAAAAATTACTAATCAACAACACAACTATCCTACACCATGAAAGCAACAAATTTAGATTACAACTACTAGAAGCAATATAATTAAAAAAAATTAAAGCCAGCACTGAACAGAATCAACTATGACGACTGTAGTAATGTTGTGAAATGCCTATAAAGGAACAGTTTTTTCACGCATTAATGCACACATGACCATGACATTATAA
Organism: Acanthosepion lycidas; assembly: GCA_963932145.1. NCBI lineage: Eukaryota > Metazoa > Mollusca > Cephalopoda > Sepiida > Sepiidae > Acanthosepion > Acanthosepion lycidas. Next base: position 8,705,579 of record OZ010608.1, on the reverse strand, counting down.
CATGAAAAATATTCCATAATGGATAATTTTTCACATTCTAATGAGCACTCAGCACATTGTAAGCCGTTTTGTATTTAAAAGCATAATAAAAAATTATGGTAATGGATAACAACGCACATCTTTGTATTTTATACTTATACTAATGAACAACATAGTTTTGTACCACTTGCACTCCTGAAGATGATCTTGGAAGAAGATTGAAAGTACTTGAGAAATTAAAATAAAAGAAATTTAAGCAGCTATAGCACATTTCTCTCATCCTTTAATATCAACACATGGAAGGTTATTCATGAGTATGAACGAAATTTGTTAAAAATTAGCAGACATAATGTTTGTGATTTATTCAATCAGACATGCCTAAAAGAGAATTTGCTGCCTAAATACATACATACATATACATATATATATATATATATATATATATATATATATATATATATGACGTATGAGGGCCAAGCAGATCAGTTCCTAGGAAACCAACAGCCCAACACCAGCACATGAGATTTGATTATACTGGTGAATGTTTCATGCAGAACCAGCCACACTTTTTGTAGGGCCAAATACAGAGATCTGGTGCACTATGTGCCACAGGGTCCCCAGAATTCAGAGTTGTTGTTCTTCTAGACCAGTTGCCATTCAAGGCTATAGAACCCAGACTGTCCTTTATTTATTTACCCATAGCTGGAGGGAGAAGAGGATTCACACCTTTCCCAAGGGTATTAGCATGTAAGTGAATATAATGGATTTGACTGGAATTTGAACTCGGCTCTCTGATTACTCAATCCAAGCCACTATCCATTACTCCACCATGCCTCCTAAATATATATATAATAAATTTAAATTACAGATGTTTCAGGTATTAATATAGGTCCATGGTTGAAGAGTTGGATCAATATTTCTAAGTTTGTAATGATATTTCAAATACGTTGAACTCTTTTCACTGCACTTTGTAGTTAGATATTAAGTGTTAGTGTTTTGTAATCTGTCACACGTATGTAATACAAGTAATAACTGGAAGACTTCATTGTAAAATAATAAAGTATTTAATTACCAAATGCGAATTAAAATACATTACAAACAAAGAAGTAAAGTCAACGAAAAGGTAATTGATTACTTATCAGTTAATACACAACTGCGTAGACCTGCTAAGAAAAGTATTAGGTTGGTGCAAAAATAATGACGTAATAATGTCGTTTTTTGACGTTAAAAAATACGTCAAAAAACGACATTATTATGTCATTATTTTTGCACCAACCTAACACTAATTCATCTTGAAACATGTGATACTTGACTTTAACATCTGGGTTCCCACAAGTCAACACGTAATTGTAACCAGTATTTACCAACCCTGGCACAAGGCCGATTTTTAAGCGGGGTGAATTCGAGCCTGTAGGCTTGGGCAAAAATTCCTTGTAGACCCCGTATACATGAGGTCTGGTTGGTCTACCTCTCCAGACAAGACTCTTCCCAAAGGCAGAGAGTTCAACACATGATTGTACAACACATAATTGTACCCTCCACACCAGTAGCATGATATCTCAATTTATAGTAAATGGAAGTCAACATTTTCATTGTCTAGAGATTAACTTTCAAACTCCAGTGTCAGCAGGTGACACTTTTCATTCATATGACATAGCGTTAAAAGAAGAGACAGCAAACTGGACAGAGGAGTTTTGATTGACACTATAAATTGAGGGACTAAAAGGAAAAAAAGTTCGACATATTTTTTTTAAATTTAGAGAAAATTTAAAAGAATTATTAAACTAGAATGAAAAAGATGAGGATTCATTTATAAAGATTTTTTTTCTATTCATTTCAAGTATCAGAGACTCTAAACTTTGACAATATTGAATCTATAATGATCTAATTTCTCTATACAAGCATGTTAATTACATTAACACACAAAAATTGGCACATTATAGCAATATTATATTAGTGCAATACTGTTACAAATGGTTGAAGTATGAAACCATTTCCATTCCAATTTGTTAGCCTTTTTTTTTTTTTCTTAATTGACTTCTCCCCAAGTCAGTAAAGCCACAAAGGCACAAGGGGTTACTGGGTGTGACAAAATTAGAAACAGAAACATTACAAAGGAATGAGAACAAAAGAAGAGTAATCAGGAGGACAGTAGATAGCAATTGACATTGCATTTAAATTTTTGAAGATAAAAGTTGGCTGGAAAACATGGAGCTGGAAGAGAGTTCTACAAGTGAGAAATGTGAGAAAAGAAACTGTTAGCATAGAAGTTACACTTACATCTAGCTATTTGTTGGCTAGATGTGAACATAACTGTAAATTGGTGAGATCTCAAAGCCAGTCTAGTATGGCGCTTAAATTCAAAAAGTCTAGTTACCATAGCAAAGAGCTCATCAGAACAATTACCATGAATGTATTTATAAAAAAGGCATAGGGAGGCAATCTTACAGTGGTGGGAAAATGAATGAAGTTGAACTGCCAGATCAGGACCAATAATATTGCTGATTCATCTTTGAATTTTATCAAGAAGCTTTAGATAAATAATAGGCGCACTGTACCATATGCAGCAGCAATATTCTAAGCATGGATGTATAGATGGTAGACTTATAGATATGTCTGATAGATTCTGGAGAGAAAAATTATCTTGCACAATACAGTGAACCAACTTCCTTAGCTAACCTAGCAATGGATTCAATATAGTCTTTCCATTTTGTCAGCTAAGAATAATAGCCTAAGAAAATGCAATGAGTCACTTTCCTGGAGGTTAGCATCAGCCATGCTGATAGAAGGCCACCAATTAATGGAGAGTAGTTTTAGAGGTGTTAAAATTAACAAACCATCTTTTGTCCCAGCTAGCAGTAAGAGACAGTTTATGTGGATATCTGGGGAAGGTAATGAACAGGTTAAGATTGTAGTGATTAGCAGTCTTTTCTACAGAATAGTGGTTTTCTGGGAGAAGCTGCTTGAGTGGAACTTACTTCTCATCAATGGAATACAGAGGGAATGAGAATAGTTTGCTGCAATGTGTGTAAGGTTAGAACTGGTGGAACTAACAAATGTAGTTCATCTGAGCACTTTCCATGGAAGTAACAATAGAGCAGTGAGAGATGGGTTGCAGAGTGGAAAATAATTTGTAACCCACAAGGATGCAGAGATACTGTTGAACTCTATCAAGACTGAAAAGTTAGGACTGGGCAGCACCTGTCCAAATGTGACAGCAGTAGTTCATTTTTGGCTTGATCTGGCTCTTGTCAAGGTAGAGGATAGCACAAAGAGTCAGGTACTTACTAGAGTGGTACAGAGAACCAACCATTTTTCCAGCATCTTTAGTGATTGATCATATGTACAAATTCTACTTGAGGTCTGGGTTGAGTTTGAGGTCCAATAGTCACTCAAGGCACAGGGCTTCCCTGAGGGCATGTCTATTCATTGTGATTGGTGGTAGTTCAGGGTCCGGTCAGTGATGTTTTTATTGTGATGGATAGGTGAGTAGTTTCCTGTTACTTTCGCCAGTTTTAAATTCAGAGATGCCCTTCTGGACTGGCTAGCTGCACAGCTGTGTTTTGTTACAAATGTTAAAAAGAAAATCTTAAAAAAACTACACAGTGGAGAATACATTGCATGTTGGAGAATTTCCTATCCCAGATCACTGGTTACCATTTTTAGTTCCCACCAGTTGAGATGCACATAATGCATCAAAACAAAAATACATATTTGTAGTGGGTAATTGTTTTTATCCACATGAAAAAAACTATAATAAATAATTATTGCTCTACTCTTGGTATTGAGCCCTCTTTTGATTTAATGCTGTGAACATTAAAATTTATATTATTTTCATTATCATTACATTTGGAGATATATATAGGCAGCAATTTTTCATTGATGCATGTTTCATTAAATAATATAGACAAGTTTTGTCTTTTTTAAGTAAGTTCCTTTCATATTGTCTGAAAAGGAACTTAAAATAAATAGACAAAACTTGTCTGTATTATTTAATGAAACATGCATATCTCTCTCTCTCTCTCTCTCTCTCTCTCTCTCTATATATATATATATATATATATATATATATATATATATATATATATATATATATATATTATTCAAACATATGTCTCCTTTACAAAAGAAATTGTTGTTAGATCCAGCATACTTATGCCCACATCACATTGAAACACCAGTTTCTGCACAGTCATTAAAGTTAAGCAACATTGGATCTATTCAGTACCTAGATGGGTGACCACTTATGGGAATATCAGGTGCTGTGAGCTTGAATGTGTGGGTAGTGTAATGGATGATGGCTCAGAATTGGGAATAAGAGAGTTGAATTCCAATTCCTGTTGAGTTTGTTATATTCACTTACATGCAGATATCCTTGGGAAAGGCATGAATCTACCTCTCCCCCCCCCCAGATATGTGTTAATTAGTAAGATTTGTGTCGCTAAATTATTATCTCCCCAAAAAAATTCTAACAATCTAAAAATGTTTTTTGTCTTTAAATAACCTGCAATGGGTTAAGCTATATAAAGTGAATCAATCAATAAATCTGATGTGCTTTAACCAACTTCGCCACAAAGGCTGGATACTGCTTTTAAGCACATCTTTCTCATTTAGATACCTGAAAGTTCCTATCCATGTATACAGCCTTGTTTAATTGTGATACTCTTTGTGGCCAAGTCAGTTAAACCATATTGGATCTAAAGATTTCTCTTGCAAAGGGGACGTAGATTCAAATCCTACCAGAGGGTGCATTTTTCTTTAAGATTTATTTGGACTGGTAGACAAAATAAAAATACTGTTAAAAAAATGTAGCGTCTACAATACAGGTATCCACTAAAAATAACTTTTAAGCGAGATATCTATATATATTCTCCTGTTTATCTGTTTTATATTTTTCTGCTGTGTCTAAATTAAATTTTAAAAATTACATATTTTAAAATTTAAATACTTAATGTTACACACACTCCAATATGCTTCTATCAAAGAGTTAGTGTTAGACAATGAAGAATTTTGGTGTTTAATGCTGAAAGCCCCAACTGTACAAGTTAAATGCATGAAGGAATTGTCGTATGTAATAATAAAATACTGTTTTGTAAAACTTTTAGTTTTTCTTTTTGTAATAATTATATATTTTAAAGAGTTTACTTTATTTTCTAGATGAACAATATCCAGCCATCGTCCCTGGTGGGGTTTACATGGCTTTGTATCATAACAATGTCATTTCTGATCCATATGCCAACTTTAATGATGTCAACTACAGATGGATTTCAAAAAAGAACTGGATATTTAAGAAACAGTTGAACAGTAAGTACATTCCTTTTTTTTTTTTTTTCTCTCCTTTTATACAGCTTCATCTGCTGTTTGTATGTAACTCTTTTTCCCTTTTCATAAAACTGAGGCCAAAATTTTACATACAGTTAAGATCATCGACTTTGCTTTATTGAACAGGACAGTTCTTTATTTAAGCCCTGTCTTTTCAGTCCTTATCTCTTTTGCCACCCTTTCTGTAACCCCCTCCCACCCATCAAGTCCTTCCGAACCCCCACCATCTCTCTAGTAGAGCTCCTCTCCTCTTTCCAGTAGAGCTCCCCCCTATCTCTCTGGTAGAGCACCCCCCACACACGCACACATCCCTATCCGGTAGAACTCCCCACCCCCACCCCTGTACTTCTCCTGTAGAGCTTTCCCCCCATTCTCGCATCTCTCCAGTCGAGCTTCCCTTCAATCCCCCACTCCTCTCTGGTAGTGAACTCTCTCACTCTCACACACACACACACACACACAATCTCCGTTATGCCCTTTCTGTTGCTTCCCATTTGTTCTATTCTAGTCCTTTGTTGATTTGTAAAGATAAAAAAAATGCCATTTTCAATTATATTTTGTATTTACATGAATTTAAAAATTACTATTCATATTCTCTTTGTCTTCTATTATAACTTGGCAATCCTTACGTATAAGCACAATAATTTATGTTTACATTTTGAAGTACATTTGTGAATTGGAATTAATTGGAAAACTCGTATATTCAATATTGTCTTGACTTTTGAAGCTAGCTCATGTTGATGCATGTCAATGTAAAACATAGTGCAATAAAAACAAAGTACATGATCAGGTCATGTGAATTTAAGAGTAAACGTCTGATTATGTTTTTGATGATTGAATATATATAAAAGAGGTCATTTGGCCATATTGGTCAGGAGGATTTGCCAGAAATCTGATGTTCATGAGATTAAAGGTGGTCAGATGATTTCACTGAAAGAAAACTTTGTTCATCATTTAACCTTTTATTCTTTCTCAAATGAAAATTTCAACTAACACAAGAATGCAAAAAAAAAATAAAATAAATAAATGATGTTTCAGTTGTATTTTGATGGTCATTCTGTTACAATGTGACCAGACAATATTGCAGGTTTTAGAAAATGACTGGTTTCAAAGGGTTAAAATGAAAATGTCAATTTCTATGGCTAGAAAGTGCATTCACTCAGAGCTGTGAGATTTAGATAATTAGAAGGTGATGATCAAGGTTTCAAACAATAGGTATTTTAAGTGGTTGACAAAGTTAAAAGTTGAAAATCGTCTGTGCTGGAAATTGTGTGTAAATTAAGAATCATGTGGTAGGAATTGATTAGTTGGGATGAATTATGGCCAGGTGGGGTGGGTGGAGAAACTCCTATTTATTCAGCTGCACAGAAGTTATCAGCCAGTTGGAGAGGTGGAACGTGTCGGGGGCCACTCACACACAGTTGTTGCCAGTTATCAAAGATGCCGGGAAAGGTTAACAGGAAGAGTCGTCAAAAAACAGTTGTCAAAAGTAGGCAGAAATTGGACTCCACCAAAACATAGTGGCCCCCCAGCAATAAAAAGTAATAATTGATTGTTGCAAAGTCACGTGACTATGGCACTTGGAGTAGAACAGATGAACCCAATCTCAAAGTTTTTTTTTCCTGTGTTATTCTGGCTACATGAGGCCTCTTGTTGTCAACAAGGAGAACATTCTATCTTTTATCTACTGTATACACTGTCATTTACATGCAAAAACAATTGTATGTTCATGCACTCTAAATTTATTAACTGCCACAAGTGATTAGTATTTTGGATGTTACTTTTTTCAGTACAATTGGTTCTCAAAAACGGAAATTACTTATGACTCATTCTAATATATGTTATTTACTTGTAATTTATACTTTATTCATTTAAGTTTGTTTTTAATGTTTTTTTTTCTTTCATGCATTTAGTTTGTAAAAACATGGTTGAGTAATGGATAGCAGCTTGTATTGAGAAAACAGTGCTGCACAAATACCCTTGGGGAAAGTGTTAATCCCTCAATTTATCTTCCTTAGCTATGGGTGAATAGTAGGCAGAATAGGCTCTTTAAACTTTATATTTATGTGCAAATACCTTTGGAAAAGGTATGAATCCATCTTTTCTGTCCCCAGCTATGGATAAATAGCAGGACAGATTGGGTCCTTGTGTGGCAGCCAGGCTAGGAGAACAACAACTCTGAAATCAAAATCTCCAACTATTGGTAAATAGCAGTGCAGACTTGTTGCCACCCAAGGCTGAAGAGTCCAATCTAGGAGAAGGACAATTCTGAATTTAAAAAAAACCATATGAAGCCCTGGCAAATCAGATACTATACAGCTAATGAATAATGAAAAGACTGTGAAGTTTACAATGACTCCTTGATCCTGACTGATATATATGGTATTTTTTTTAGGGGGATAAATATATACTATTTACATTATTCGGACTATTGTCCTCATCTTTGTCGCCATATTTATTACAACGTTTCAGCTGTTGTATGCTCCAGCCTTCTTTGGGTGTGTAATTTAAGGAATTTGTTCACTGATGACAACTTTGTATAAGATGTGCTTTAATATCAAATTTGTATTTTGTACTATTTGTGAATTTTCTTTGAATGTTGGATTATTCTGTTTCTCTTTTCAGTCACAGAAGAAATGATGGATAAACAACATCTTTTGTTAGTTTGTAATGGTCTTGATACAATTGCTAAAGTATCACTTAATGGTCATGTTATTGGCAATGTATCTAACATGTTTGTCCGTTATATATTTGATATCAAAAAATATGCCAAGGTAAGATACCTGTTCTCTATTTTCTGATCATTTCAACTTGCAACTAGATTATTTTTAAAATAAGTTTCTTGTTACATCTCTCTTCTGACATGACGGAATTTTAAAACTTGTGTGTTTTTTTTTTTTTTTTGTTTTTTGTGTTTTTTTTTATACAGAATCTGCTTAAACAATATGTTGGTTGTACAATACAATGGGTTCCCCACTCACTTGGCTCAGCTACGCATATAATAAAGTGGACTGAAAATGATTTTATCTGAGCCTGAAGTGACTGGTGTTTTATGACTTGCATCTTCATAAAATCAGTATGTGAGAACTACAAAGCAAGTAGAGAAAAAATAAAGCAATAAAAAATTTTGGTATCAAATACCAATTAACTAAAAGATAGGGAAATCTGTTTATGGGCTTATAACGTCCAGGGTAAGACGATAAACTACATTGGCATCCTGGGTAAGACGATAATCTACATCCAAGGCCTCTGATCAGGAGGTTTTGAGGAGTGTGGAACCATTTCTTAATTGATGGTGTTCCTCAGTCCACCCTGATCTAGGATGGTAGGACTGGTTAGGGTCCCAGCTATGGGCAAATAATTAACTCCCAGACTGGGGTTAAAACACTATGAAAGTGTAAAAATAGTTTTTAATACCAGCAGTACATTTTTATAAAAAAATTATTACCAGCAATGAATTTTTGAGGAAAAATTTTTTACCAGTAATACATTTTTGAAAAAAAAATATTACCAGCAATAAAAATCTTGTCGGCAGTAAATAATCCATTGAGGTTGATATACCATAAAACAAGTCAGACCATCATGGGCTTATATAGTCAGACTGCATTTTCAATCATGAGCCATCTATACCCCTTTGCTCATCTTTAATTGTGATAGTCACAGGTAAAGATGAGCAAAGGAGCAGTCAGTGTTGTTACTAGCCAAAGGGAAGAAAATCTGTTCCCTATCCCCAGGTGTATCTATGAATAAAGAACCCAGTATATCAAAATCATAATTCATGTTTTCTTTTTACATCATGTACTGAACCTTTTCTAGATTTTTTTTTTTTTCAGCCTGACACAGAAATTTGAACCCCAACATGATATGAAGTTGTTCAGTCAGTGAAAAACTGATTGATGACTGCAGGTGTATGTTTACTGTTGCATGAACATGATGTAACTTATCAACCAATCAGATAGTATATTACTGCACATTTGTGAACATACTCACCTGTGGTGTAATGAATAGTGACTCAAAATGAGAAATCACATCTGAGTTCAGTTAATAATAATAAACAATTCCATTCAAGTTTATTAAATTCATTTATGCACATATACCCTTGGGAAAAATGAATCTATCTTTTCTCCATCCAACTATGGATTAAATAGTAGAACTTGTATATCTGAAAAAATCATTGCTATTCTCAGAAAAATTGTTAATTTAATATTCACTCACCAAAAAAAAGTATTTTCATCATCCAGAATGTTTCGACTTTTAATAACCCACAAAGGGTCAAGTCATAAAAAAGAAATCATTTAAATCTGTTATTTCATGTAGGAGTTTTTAGCAAAACATTACCTTATCCATTTATATCTGGTCTTCTACAATCCAGATTTGGCACCCAATTCTGTCAAAGTCACCAGTGGTGAGATTTCAGATCATACACAGTATTAAGGGGGTGGGGATGCTACATGACAGCTGATACCCATCCGAAAAATGACTACTGATTTTGAAAAGTGAAGGTGACACCAGGATAAGGTGTAGGAAGTTTCAATGAAAGTATTTCAAAGCTGAGGTTCCATTGTCCTAGGCAGGTTTCCTCCCCCCACTCCTGTCATTTAATGACTATATACTTTTGGGACAGGCCTTGTACACTGAAATATTTAGCTTTGATTACTATTATCAATCAATATTTTCATACAATTTTTAATATTGTAAGTATTGATAAGGTTGATAAATCCAAATCTCAGGAAAAGAATAAAATTTGTTTTCAGCAGAAATTTCATTAACCTTTTAGCACTGCATTATTCACAAAATATCACCTTGGCTTCCACTTTCTTCTTTTCTTTTTTCTTTTTTCTTTTCTTTTTTCTTCTTTTTCTTTTTTTTCCTTTTCTCCTTTTCTCCTTTTCTCCTTTTCTCCTTTTCTCCTTTTCTCCTTTTTTCCTTTTCTCCTTTTCTCCTTTTCTCCTTTTTTCCTTTTTTCTTTTTTCTCCTTTTTTCTTTTTTCTCCTTTTTTCTTTTTTCTCCTTTTTTCTTTTTTCTCCTTTTTTCTTTTTTCTCCTTTTTTCTTTTTTCTCCTTTTTTCTTTTTTCTCCTTTTTTCTTTTTTCTCCTTTTTTTCTTTTTTCTCCTTTTTTCTTTTTTCTCCTTTTTTCTTTTTTCTCCTTTTTTCTTTTTTCTCCTTTTTTCTTTTTTCTCCTTTTTTCTTTTTTCTCCTTTTTTCTTTTTTCTCCTTTTTTCTTTTTTCTCCTTTTTTCTTTTTTCTCCTTTTTTCTTTTTTCTCCTTTTTTCTTTTTAAATCCCTCAACTGCAGTAGCTTTTTTCTTATTTCAATCAGGTTCATCTTTGTTGTTGCCATAGCAGGACTTGACTGCACAATCCTGAAATTCAATCAGACACTTAATGATCTGAATTAACATTTTGCTCAGCAAATAACATAATCTGCAGACTGCTAAAGGTTAATTTTTTTCATACATTTTATAAGCTGCTACCTAAAATTTTGAATGTATATGCAAACTGAAATATGGACTTTTGCTGCTAACTCTTTGTGACTGAGCCTGCTTGACTCACAAATGTAACAATTCTGAAAAATGCTGGAAAGTAGATATTAGTACACTTTTATTGCAAACAGCACATGCTGTTCACTAATATATATATATATATATATATATATATATATATATATATATATATATATATACACACACACACATGTTCAATTTTCCAAACTTTTGGGTAATACTTCATATGTGGCAATAATTATTTTTTCAGATTGGATTCATAAACTTTTAATTTCTTTATTCTTTAAATATTTATGAGTAAAAAAAAAATCAATGTATAATTGTAAAAACATCTTATTTAAGAAGTTCAAACAAAATCCATAAACAATTTCAAATTTTCATATTCTGTAGGCCCATCCTTCTTCCAACCTAGTGAAATAGTATAAGATCTTAAAAACCACATCACTTTCAATGGCAACAACTAAAATAAATAGCATATTTAACTCAAAGAGAAAATAATGATATAATCAAGATGTTGATATTCCACACTACTTCAAGCAAAAAGTTAGGAAGGAAACCCCATCAATACTGGAAAGAGCAAAAACACTTAGTGGACTTGAAACGTATTCTCCTGAAAAATTTTTAAAACATGTTGGCTCCCAAGCTTCATTTCCCTTGTTGTCCCAGGTTCCCAGCCCAGGATCCCAGCACCATATCTTAAATCCTGTTATAGCGAAATAAGGAAAACAATGAGTACAAAGGAAGCTGATGCAAAAATCCTAAAAAGTAAATCCATTTTATGCTGAATGTTAATGTAATCCTTCACTTTGCCTTGAGTATTTCAATAAGAGACATATAAAATAAGAATCAATTCAACTTTTCCTAGTTGTATAGCAATATGTGCTTTTATATTTTTTCTTTTATATCTTTTTAAGAAATCAGACATTAGGAATATGATGTTTTTTTTTGTTTTTTTTAATTTATTAGGAATATGATTTCTGTTAGAATTCTTGCTTTTATTTTACTGGTTGAAGGCATTATTTTGGTTTCCTATGTAAATAAAATATATATTTCATAATGTTTTGCTAAGTGTGCAATACAGAAAAATTACCCCCCCTCCAAAAAAAACAAAAACAACAGTACAAATTACAAAAGGAAAATGAAATAAGAGAAAAAAAATACTGATTATATTATTTTTCGAAAAAAAATGTGGTTCTTGTGTACCATAATCTCCTAAGAATTCAATGATAGCATCCAACTCCCAGTTATCCTCGTAGAAAAGAAATAGGAAACTGACCCACCATGTTAAAACAAAGATTTTATATCGGCCAATATTAAGGTTGACTGTTTCAGTTAATGTGTGCCAAATGATTCCTTATAAGGAATCAGCTAATATTATCATTAGAGAAGACGCATCAGTAAACACATAAAATAGGCCTCGTCATTTTGTATGCGAACATGTTTGTCAACACCAGTTACATCCGGGTTTTTCCCGTTAACAATGGGACTGTTTGGCATGTCTACATACAAGCCACTCTGCAACTGGTTGAGATATGAGCCTTTGTAAGATGCCATGTGCCAATAAAATCTGGAGACAAACAGTAGTTGGCAAGACATGGTGTCTTGTGAAATTGGTCTCATGAGTATTCTTGTTCTTCAAGTTTGCTGAGGCAGTGTTATTTTTTTCATTACCTTCAGTCTCTTTCCCTTCTCTCCCCATTACCCCTGTAGTTGCTGGGAGAGCAATCATGTGGGTGCCCCACCTCCCAATCTCAACAGACTCTTTGCTTATATTACAACACATTTAGTCACTCCCTGTCCACCAGGATGAGATCAAACTTTACTAGCACTGGCTGCTCAGTCAGTAAATGCCAAATGTTTCCTTATAAGGAAATAGCTAATATTACCATTACAACTAATATTCTTTTATGTGTCGTGTGTCCCTTCAGGATGTAGGTAATCATGGCTCTCCACCTTTCCCTATCCCTTGTAGATCTCAATAGGGTTTAGTCCTTCTCCTAAACCCTGTTCCACTTGCTTAAGCCTATTAGGTATGTCACATGTCGCTTTCCCTTGTCCCTCTTTCCCTCTATTTGACCTGTGAGTATCAGATTCTCCAGGCCTTCCTTTCTCATTTACATGTCCAAGAAATTTCAGTTGCTTCTTCCTGATGTTAAGTATAAGCTTCCTCCTTGTTTGCATCCTCTCCAAAACCTCATCCTTGCTTACATGTTTGGTCCATGGTATCGTTAGTATCCTTCTATAAAACCATACCTCCGTTGCCTTGGGTCTCTTCATCTTTGAGGAGACTGTCTAACATTTGCTGCTGCAAAAGAGGACAGATATCACGTAGCAGTTCAGAACTGATGACCATGAATTCTTTCTTATAGTTTATGCTTAGTCCCTTCTTCTTGTTCTCCTTTGCTACCTTCTGTAGGAGGTTTCGTAATTTCTTTTCCATGTCTGCTATCAGTACTTTGTTATCTGCATATCTTTTGTTAAGATTGTGACTGCCAATGATGAATCCTGGTAGGATTTCCAGTTCTCTCAAAATTGCCTTGCTGTATAGGTTGAATAGGTCTAGTGAGAAGACACATCCTTGCCTTTCACCCACTTTCTATTTTTGTATATCATGGCAAATAACACAACTAATATTAAAATTACCATAAATCTTGGTATGACTCATGAAAACAGGATTTTTTTTATTTTTTTATTTTTTTTTTTATTGAATTGTCCTTAGAATATTTGGGACATATAAGTTTGTCAATTTGTTTCATTTGACAATGTATTCATGTTTTTTAAAAATTGAAAAAAGTTTAAATGGTTATATGTTAATGTCCTTTTATTATTTCTTGATGTAATCACAATATGAAAATGAGATAATTAATCAAAAGATGTTGATTAATTTTTTTTTTTTTTTCTTCTGTTGTTGCTCAGGCTGGTGACAATGAATTAAAAGTGTCATTTACATCTGCTGTAACGGCTGCTAAGGCTTTGTTTGACAAATTACCTTATGAGGTTCCTCCTAGTTGTCCTCCCCTCAAACAAAATGGAGAATGTCACGTTAATATGTTACGGAAGATGCAGGCATCTTTTAGCTGGGACTGGGGACCTGCATTTCCTGATCAAGGAATTTGGTAAGAATTAAATGATTTCTTGTTTTGCTTTCTTGGTTTTTGTTGTTGTTTATTAATTTTTTTAATTTTTTTTTTTTGTAAATTTTTGCTTTTTTTTTGTAAATTTTTTGCTTTTTTTTTTTTTTATAAATTTTTGCTTTTTTTTTGTAAATTTTTTGCTTTTTTTTTTTTTTTTTGTAAATTTATTTTCTTTTTCTTTTTCCTTTTTTCTTTTCTTTCTTTTCTTTTCTATCTTTCTTTTTCTCTTCTTTTTCTCTTTTCTAGTTTTTCTTTTTTCCTTCTCTTTTTCTTTTCTCCTTTTCTCTTTTTCTTTTTTCCTTTTCTCTTTTTCTTTTTTCCTTTTCTCTTTTTCTTTATTCCTTTTTCTTTCTTTTTCTCTTTTTCTTTTTTCTCTTTTTCTTTATTCCTTTTTCTTTTTTCTCTTTTTCTTTTTCCTTTTTCTCTTTTTTTTTCCTTTTCTCTTTTTTTCCTTTTCTCTTCTTTTTCTCTTTTTCTTTTTTCCTTTCTTTTTCTTTTTCCTTCTCTTTCTTTTTCTTTTTCCTTCTCTTTCTTTTTCTTTTTCCTTCTCTTTCTTTTTCTTTTTCCTTCTCTTTCTTTTTCTTTTTCCTTTTTCTCTTTTTCTTTTTACTTTTTCTCTTTTTCTTTTCTTTTTCCTTTTTCACTTTCTTTTTTCTCTTCTCTTTTTCTTTTTCCTTTTCTCTTTATCTTTTTCTTTTTTCCTTTTTCTTTTTCTTTTTTCCTTTCTCTTTTTCTTTTTCTTTTTTCCTTTCTCTTTTTCTTTTTCTTTTTTCCTTTCTCTTTTTCTTTTCTTTTTTCCTTTCTCTTTTTCTTTTCTTTTTTCCTTTCTCTTTTTCTTTTCCTTTCTCTTTTTCTTTTCCTTTTTTTCCTTTCTCTTTTTCTTTTTTTCCTTTCTCTTTCTTTTCCTTTTTCTTTTCTTTTTTACTTTTCCTTTTTCTTTTCTTTTTTACTTTTCCTTTTTCTTTTCTTTTTTACTTTTTCTTTTTCTTTTCTTTTTTCCTTTTTCACTTTCTTTTTTCTCTTCTCTTTTTCTTTTTCGTTTTCCTTTTTCTCTTTTTCTTTTTCCTTTTTCTCTTTTTCTTTTTTCCTTTTTTCTTTTCCTTTTTCTCTTTTTCTTTTCTTTTTTCCTTTCTCTTTTTCTTTTCTTTTTTTCCTTTCTCTTTTTCTTTTCTTTTTTTCCTTTCTCTTTTTCTTTTCTTTTTTCCTTTCTCTTTTTCTTTTCCTTTTTCTCTTTTTCTTTTCCTTTTTCTCTTTTTCTTTTCCTTTTTCTCTTTTTCTTTTCCTTTTTCTCTTTTTCTTTTCCTTTTTCTCTTTTTCTTTTCCTTTTTCTCTTTTTCTTTTCCTTTTTCTCTTTTTCTTTTCCTTTTTCTCTTTTTCTTTTCCTTTTTCTCTTTTTCTTTTCCTTTTTCTCTTTTTCTTTTCTTTTTTTCCTTTTTCTCTTTTTCTTTTCTTTTTTTCCTTTTTCTCTTTTTCTTTTCTTTTTTTCCTTTTTCTCTTTTTTCTTTTCTTTTTTTCCTTTTTCTCTTTTTCTTTTCTTTTTTCCTTTTTCTCTTTTTTCTTTTCTTTTTTTCCTTTTTCTCTTTTTTCTTTTCTTTTTTTCCTTTTTTTCTTTTCTTTTTTCCTTTTTTCTTTTCTTTTTTCCTTTTTTTCTTTTCTTTCCTTTTTTTCTTTTCTTTTTTTCCTTTTTCTCTTTTTCTTTTCTTTTTTTCCTTTTTCTCTTTTTCTTTTCTTTTTTTCCTTTTTCTCTTTTTCTTTTCTTTTTTCCTTTTTCTCTTTTTCTTTTCTTTTTTTCCTTTTTCTCTTTTTCTTTTCTTTTTTTCCTTTTTCTCTTTTTCTTTTCTTTTTTTCCTTTTTCTCTTTTTCTTTTTTTTTCCTTTTTCTCTTTTTCTTTTCTTTTTTCCTTTTTTCCTTTTTCTCTTTTTCTTTTCTTTTTTCCTTTTTCTCTTTTTCTTTTCTTTTTTTCCTTTTTCTCTTTTTCTTTTCTTTTTTTCCTTTTTCTCTTTTTCTTTTCTTTTTTTCCTTTTTCTCTTTTTCTTTTCTTTTTTTCCTTTTTCTCTTTTTCTTTTCTTTTTTCCTTTTTCTCTTTTTTCTTTTTTTCCTTTTTCTCTTTTTTCTTTTTTCCTTTTTTTCTTTTCTTTTTTCCTTTTTTCTTTTCTTTTTTCCTTTTTTCTTTTCTTTTTTCCTTTTTTCTTTTCTTTTTCCTTTTTTTCTTTTCTTTTTTCCTTTTTTTCTTTTCTTTTTTCCTTTTTCTCTTTTTCTTTTCTTTTTTTCCTTTTTCTCTTTTTCTTTTTTTTCCTTTTTCTCTTTTTCTTTTTTTTCCTTTTTCTCTTTTTCTTTTTTTTCCTTTTTCTCTTTTTCTTTTCTTTTTTTCCCTCTTTTTCTTTTTTTTTCCTTTTCTCTTTTTCTTTTTTTTTTCCTTTTTCTCTTTTTTTTTTTTTTTTCCTTTTTCTCTTTTTCTTTCCTTTTTCTCTTTTTCTTTTTTTTTCCTTTTTCTCTTTTTCTTTTTTTTTTCCTTTTTCTCTTTTTCTTTTTTTTTTCCTTTTTCTCTTTTTTTTTCCTTTTTCTCTTTCTTTTTTTTTTCCTTTTTCTCTTTTTCTTTTTTTTTTCCTTTTTCTCTTTTTCTTTTTTTTTTCCTTTTTCTCTTTTTCTTTTTTTTTTCCTTTTTCTCTTTTTCTTTTTTTTTTCCTTTTTCTCTTTTTCTTTTTTTTTTCCTTTTTCTCTTTTTCTTTTTTTTTTCCTTTTTCTCTTTTTTTTTCCTTTTTCTCTTTTTCTTTTTTTTTTCCTTTTTCTCTTTTTTTTTCCTTTTTCTCTTTCTTTTTTTTTCCTTTTTCTCTTTCTTTTTTTTCCTTTTTCTCTTTTTCTTTTTTTTCTCTTTTTCTTTTTCTCTTTTTCTTTTCTTTTTTCCCCTTTTCTCTTTTTCTTTTCTTTTTTCCTTTTTCTCTTTTTCTTTTCTTTTTTTCCTTTTTCTCTTTTTCTTTTCTTTTTTTCCTTTTTCTTTTCTTTTTTTCCTTTTTCTCTTTTTCTTTTTTTTCCTTTTTCTCTTTTTCTTTTTTTTCTCTTTTCTTTTTTTCCTTTTTCTCTTTTCTTTTTTTCCTTTTTCTCTTTTTCTTTTCTTTTTTTTTTTTTTAAATCCATCAACTGCAGTAGCTTTGTTCTTATTTCAATCAGGTTCATCTTTGTTGTTGCCATAGCAGAACTTGACTGCACAACCTTGAAATTCAATCATACATTTAATGATCTGAATTAACATTTTGCTCAGCAAATAACATAATCTGCAGACTGCTAAAGGTTAATTTTTTTCATACATTTTATAAGCTGCTACCTAAAATTTAGAATAATTTGAATGTATATGCAAACTGAAACATTTTTTTAATTTTTTCCTTTTTTTTTTTTTAATTTTTTTCCATTTTTTTAAAAATTTTTTCTTTTTTAAAATTTTTTTTCCTTCGTTTTTAAAATTTTTAATTTTTTTCCTTCGTTTTTAAAATTTTAAATTCTTTTTTCCTTTCTTAAATTCTTTTTCTCTTCAAATATATATATATTTTTCAAACTACTAACAATGTTTTTTTCCTCTTTATTTACAGGAGAGATATTAGTATTGAATCTTTCAATAGTTCTCTGATTGAAAATGTCAAAGTAAATACTTATAAAGGTAAACACTTTTTTTTATTTTTATTTTTTTTTATTTTTATTTTTTTTTTATTTTTTTTTAATCTCAATAACTATCAAGATTTTCTTGCTTTGAGCACACTTTAGAAGTGAAAAAAACCTTGTTGGACATAAATTCAAAAATCTCCAAGACTAAGATTTCAACTCAAGATGAAAGAACTAACAATGAATTGTAAAAAGACATCATGTCTTAATATCAGCAAGAGAAAAAGCTCAAGATGCAAGCTATGAATTTGAAATGTCAAATTTAAACAAATACAGATGTTTAAATATCTAGAAAATGTTTTGACAGGAAACAGAAAATGGACTCCCCAGTCATCCAAGAAATCTTTAAAGGACTTACTGCGAAATGCATTGTCGGTCAGGATTTCTGATGGTGGGCCTCATTCAAAAAAAATAGTTTCTAACTGCCAAATGATGCTTCTTGAGTCTTGTTAAAGCAGGCGCCGCCATATCGCAAAATCTACTAGGGACGCAATCAATTGACATAAGGTAGTGTTGCCCACAGTAATGTGTAATGTCCATTCCTAAGTGGGTCCAGATTTCAGTCACACTTAAGTTGCCACGAGGCCAACGACTTGAGGCTGGGTCAATTGACTGGCATTCTTTACAAATGCATTTCTGACCACTGCCTCGACAGCCACCTTGGATGTCGTAGGGTAGACTCGTCTCACAAAATATAGTGTCTGCCTGACGCCAGAATGTCCACTCTGGCAATGTATGGCATGTATCTGATCAGGAGAGGTTTCGTTCACCATGGAAGTGCATATTGGGCATGTTGGTTCAGTTTCTTTCTTTATCATAGCATCATTGCGGTACTCTCGTGAGCTTATCCGCTTGATTCTCACTCGACGTTACTAAACTTATCATGATCAATAAGTTATACTCTGGAATCAGCTTTTCAAGAATACTCAAACGCCTCCGGATCAGCATCTCACTTGCTGCCTTAGTTCGTATTCTGGCTTTGCCAGTGAGCATGTTTGATACCCACCCACACACACGGAGTCCATGAAGAGGTGTAGCTCTGTTGCGCCCCACTGTAATGCTAAATTGACGCCCTTCAGAATAGCATCCAATTCTGATAAATTGATATGTTGGGAGTCCTTCACAGGTCGCACAGCCAACATGCGTCTTCTACAATGCTTCTGTCAACCTCCAATGAAACCCGTGTGGCGATAGAACATGCATCAGCCCATACCTCATAAGCGTGTCTGGTTGAGCACCACTTACCGTGTGCAGGGTCATTCTGGCGTATTCTTTCCACTATGTCCTCAATCATGTTCTTAAGAGGAGCATCTGTCACTTTGTCATCCCAACCGGACGTGATTGATACTGTCCTGCGTTTTACAAATGATGCAGCAACACAAAGCCACTCACACACAGGAACGTGACCCACCAGTTTTCCACACCACGAGAAGACGTTATGTCATGTCAGGACCTCAGGAACTGATGGAATGCCATTTTCATGTGTCCACTTAAGCTTGTTGTTATCTTCCATGGCATGCAAACCCAGCACACATATGCCGTCCCATAACCCCTCCGGATCCTTGCAGGTCAAACCAAATGCAGCCAAGTGCTCTTTCACACGAGCTGCTGAAATCATGCTCTCGTCAACATAAATATCATCAATATATGATGAGGTTGGCCATCAAACGGACTCGTCTTTTGCCAATGTGGCATCCACAATGGCCTTCATTATGGCTGGTGCAACATTCAACCCAAAACCCATTCAGGTCCAGTAATATCTTTGAAGATTACAGTTTGAAAGGGCCAAAGTGACTTTTGGATATGTACTTGTAAATAGGCCTGCCATAGGTCAAGGATAGTGACATCTGGTCCTTTTTTACGCCACTCCCTCAGTTTCTCTGTGCACATGTCAGCATTGGCTGCATGTGCGTCGAGACACTCATTCAACTCTCGATAGTCTAATACTGGCCGAACTTTATTTTTGTTTTTCTGCACCACCGCCATCAACGAAGTTAAACCTTTTGGAGGACCAAGTTCCTTTTCAGGATAAGGCTGCAACCAACCGTTATCAAGCCAGGTCTGCAGCTCACAGTCGTATTCCTCCTTGACTCCCGTTGGCATTGGGTACTCAGGCATCAGATTTCTCAAACTCTCCAGTGATCGACCATCAGACCACTTCCATGATGTGACCCATATCTTCCCGTTTGGGTTGAATTCAGTGCAGAAATCAGGTTCTTCTATTTTAATAGCAGTGTAACAGACTATCCCACGCTTGGGAAACTGTACATCACCACACTGTTTATTTGGAGTCCGCCCAACTTTTTAATGGTGTCAAATCCAAGCAACAAGTCAGAACCCAGTAGCTCTCCATCCACTACCAAAACATCGATTTTGAGGGGGTTTGCGTTGTCCACGTCAAGCTTAATACTTCCAACTCCGCAACATTTGAGTGTATTTCCGTTTACGATGAGTACATTCACCTCCGTCACCCGCCAGGATTGACAGGCTGACTTACTCACGAGTGTCTGTGAGCAGCCAGTGTCCACCAGTGCCACTCTCTTAATCCCGTTCACGTAAATACCCAAGATGGGTAACACTTCATTCATAACTCACTTATGGAAGGAGACTGGCGCTGACGTCTTGTCCCCTTCTTTTCCCTTGACACCAGATGCAACATATTGTTGCATGTAACACGCGTGGCTGATGGCCGGCATCGTGTCAAACCGGGCAGTCCCTGGCAAGGTGATTCCACTTGGAGCATCGATAACATCGCATACTCTCCCAACGTTTAGCATTTGGATGTTTATCAGCTCTGCCTGGTGAAATGGTAGCAGCAACTATTTCCTCAGTTGCAATTTGATCTTTCATTATGGCCTGAGCTTGGTCCAACAGTTATCCTGGAAGACGCGTGCAGTAGTTGCTTGACGTGTGCTGGTAACCTTGCTATAAACTCACATGCTAATCTTTGCTTCGATATCCCGCCAAATAGACCAGTTTCATCAAGTCGGCTAGAAACACGTCGACGGACTCGTCTGGGTGCAGTTGGCGTTCCGCGAATTGCTCGTAAGCCAAGAAACAATGTGATGCAAAGGCAATCTTCAGGGCTCGTTTTATCTGCTCAACATCTGATTTTTGTTCTGAGTTTAACTGCTGATAAACAGCAAATGCTCCACCCATCAACCTCAGGGGAAGAACACATTCAACCTTATTAATTCCACACAGGTCACAAACAAGTTCTGCCTTCTAAATACATTCAGTAACTGCTTGTCCGGTCACTGAAGCATCAAACTCTGGTATCAACTTGACATCAAATGTCTTGTTTGTCATAGTGCCAAAATAGCTTGTAAACAATCTGGGATTGCAAAGGGAATGTTTGTCGCAGATTATTTCCACTTCGCCAAGAATAGATCACTAAGTTCAGACTTGAACATCGGGGACAGAAAGAAAAATACTGAAAACTCGATTCGCAAGTACTATTTCACAAATCACAATGTACGCATCCAGTCAAAAAAATAACTCCCTTGCCAACAAACGTGGCAGCAAAAATCGCCGACTTTTACCCCGAGAACACCAACTGCTTTTATCAGCCGAACATTTTTTCCATTCATCGACAGCTGGGAGAAGATGTTCAGTCATTTGCATATCAAAATACTTTTATAGCGACTCCTGCGACGGACTTGTTTTTTTTTTTAATTCAAATATTCCATTTTCAGCATGTCATGCGGAATACGTGGCCTTTTGTTCGTTTTTCGCCACATTTTCTGTCATAGAATACACACGACGCACTGTCACTTGGTTTGACGAGGTAAGTTGCCGTTTTCCTCGCTATAATAATAACTACTTCTGTTCTCCTCCCCTCTCTCTTTTAATTGTTTTTTTTTTCATCTCTCATAATAATTATGTAAACCAGTTTCAATTTTATTCAACGCAAGACAAATCTCACTAAAAGAATTAAATGTCCCATTTTGTCCCAACAGGTAAACATGGTGGTTGGAATTTAGAAGTGGAAGTGTTTTTTTATCCTGATTCAAAGGCACTTATCACAGGTAAATTAGCTATCCACCTTTCAGCCCTGAAGATTATGTCAACTGTCAGTCTCCAATTGCCCAAAGGTGTCTACAGCAAGTTGATTACAATCAAAGTACCAAAAGTAAGTCTATTTTACTAATCCTTTGTTTCTTTTTGTTAATATAATAAAATCTTCTGCATTTCAAACTCCTTTCATTTGGCAGAGCAATGATTGGACACTTGAGGCTTTTATTCAATTTTATCCAAAAATTTTAAAATAATCTCTGAGATTGTTTCATATGTAGATGTTGGCGATTTGGGTTCCAGTCCAGATAAAAATAGTACTGTGATTGCTGATTTTTTTTTTTTTTTTTTTTTTTTTTGTTAAGGGGGAAAAAGAAGAGGCCAACCTCATTACGAAGATTGGCATAACACCAGTCCCGTCCTGGGTATGACAATAAACTACATCCAACAGTAAGGCCTCTGATGAGGAGCTTTTGAGGAGCATGGAACCACCTCTTAATTGCTGGTATTCCCAGGTCCACCCTGATCTGGGGTGGTAGCACCTGTTAGGGTCCCAGCTATAGGCAAATAGTTAACCCCAAATATACATTTTTGAGGAAAAAATATTACCAGCAATACATTTTTGAAAAAAAAAAAAAAAAATTATTAGCAGCAATACATTTTTGAAGGAAAAGATATTACCAGAAATAGATTTGACAAAACAAAATATTACCAGTATAAAAAAAAATTGTCTGCATTAAATAACCCATTGAGGTTGATAAGCCACAAAACAAACCAAATAACACCAATCTTCTTCCCTCATGTCTCACTTTATCTGGGCTTGTGCCATTCTAAACAGATTTTTCAAGATCTTTTTCATGTCTCTTTCTCTCCTCTCTTTGACTCTCCTTTGCTGCCTCTTTTTTGCCTCTCTCTCTCTCTGTCACACGCAGATGTGTCTCCACTGTACTACTCCTTCTTTCCTTAGGCACAATGTGTGATTCATGATTAGGTGATCATGTCTCTTTAGGATTCATAGTTAATTTAGCAGAAGAATTCCTTCAGTAGTTTGCCAATACTTTCTATGCTAGACTAATTGCTACCTAAGGATATAGGGCTCAATTTGTCTTGCTATTTAATCCATAGCTGGGGGTGGAGAAGAGATGAATTCATGCCTTTTCCAAGCTTTTCATGCTTTTTCCATATGTGAATGTAACAAACCCAACTGGAAAAAAAAGTTTTCTATGTTTAATGCTTTTCAAATCAGAATTCTTTACAGTCAAAAAAAAGCTGATTTAAAAAAAATCAAAAAATCACATAGAATATATTATAATTGTAAAATTGCCTAAATATCTTCTTTTTCTTTTTTTAACAGTATAGGTAAACAACTAATAAGAAATAATAATAATAATATCAATAATACGGTTCACATTCCTCTCCGGTTTTTTGAACAGGAGTAGAGGTTTATCCTTTGTTTCTTGTTTACAATTGGGTTTCCGGTTGCTTCTAAAGTTTAATTCAACTCTATACTTCTAATATATGTGTCTATATTTTTTTTTTTTCTCAATAGGAGTAGATAAGTTTACCTATAGTCTGGTTCACACTCCTCCCCTGTTTTTTAGCAGGAATAAAGGTTTATCCCTTGTTTTCTGTTTAGGATTGGGTTTCCAATTCCTTATAAAGTTTTTGCATTCTCTTTCACTCCCAGTAACCTCTTGTGTCTAAGTGGCATTATTTATTATTATGTAAATTGATTAACAATAGTAATAAGTATTAGGTTGGTGCAAAAATAATTTCGTTTTCTAACATATGTTACTATGTGAGAAAACGAAATTATTTTTGCACCAACCTAATAATAACAACATTAAGTAACAGTAATAACAACAATGAATAATAGTAATAACAATAAGTAATAACAACAATGAATAATAGTAATAACAATAAGTAATATCAACAATGAGTAACAGTAATATCAATAATAATAATAAGTAATAGTAACAATAAGTAATAAAAATAATAGTAATAAGCAGTAGTAATAGAATTAAGTAATAATTAATAGTAATAAGTAGTAGTAAAGATTGAAAAGTATTCTCTAGGCTTGTGCTTTGTTTCTTTTAGAATGAAGTTGTAAAACAATGGTGGCCAAATGGCTATGGAACTCCTTACCTGTACCCCCTGGATTTGATCTTTACCTCAGCTGATGGCCAGGAACTTTCAGCAAAGCAGATCCGTATTGGATTCCGTACTGTGAAATTGGTCCAAAAACAAGTCACTGCCAAACCTGCCGATGGTAAGCAATGAAAACTAATTTTTATGTTTCAAGGAATTAATTTTCCAATATAAAGATGAGTAAAAAAAAAAATACACATTTTTTTTTTTTTTTTTTTTTTTATTATTCATTATTTTGATGACTGGGTGTGATTGAAAGGGTACTGTACACCTGAGCACCTGTCTAGTTCCCTCTATGTATCATAGTTGAAAGTCAGAGATGTATTCATTTATGTAGTGTGCCTTGGACAAGTAGACTTAGAAAATCCCATCCCATTGCCAAGTCTAACCACAGCCTATCTCAACTTGAAGGCTCACCTTGGTGTGGTGCCATTGATTCCATCAGGCAATTACTCTGGCCTGGTCATTGACTTCAGCTGAGGAAATCCTCTGCCTTTTGATGTTGTGTCATTACCCCACTAGCTGCATATTGAACTATGGAGTCTAATCTAATTGTAGTAGATGGCCATTGACTTCATTCTACGAAGACCTCCATCCAATGATGTTGTGTCAGTTTCATTGGCCTATACATAGTTATACTTCCAAAAATCTTTTGTAATTTTATTGAAAAATTTTATCCAATTATACTGCAAAATGTTTCATCAAAATATGCTGTTTTATTAAATTATACTGCAAAATGTTTCAACCAAATATACTGTTTTATTAAATTATACTGCAAAATGTAAAATAAGTTTTCCTTATTTTAAGCAATTTGATTTAATATTAATCAAATTGGAAAAAAAGAAATTGATGAGCTTATTTTATTTTAATATATTTTATTTTTCACCACAAGCAAGGTGGTAATGCCACTAGTACACAGGGTTATAGGTAGAGAAAGAGAAGACTGAGAATAGGGGGGTGATTGAGGAAAGAAAAAAAGATGAACGGAGTTCAAGAAGACAGAATATGGTAATTGACATTGGATTTAAATTTTTGAAAATTGTAGTTACAGGGAAACAAGAAATCAGTGGAACCTAGTTGACAATCTAGTAGCATGCTTAAATTCATGTAGTTGGGGCACCGGGGGGGGGGAATCTTGTCAGTGCAATTGCCATGAAAATATTTGTAGAACAGACATATGGAAGCCATGTCACATTGGTGAGAAAGTGACTGAAATCAAGATGCTTGGTCAGGATCAATTAGATTACAGACCCTTCTTTGGATTTTGTTAGGAATTTCAAAATGTACAACAGGAGCACCAGACCAGATATGGCAACAGTATTCAATGCATGAACGAATACTAGATTTGTTAATGTGCAAAATGGTTTCTGACCAAAATTTTTGGCATGACACGGTGAACCAACTTTTCCTGCAGTAGATGTAGCAATTGATTCAATATAGTCATTTCACTTCATATCAGTAGAAAACCTGAGGGCAAGAAGGCATAGTGTGTTTCTCTCCCAGCATTTAGTATCATCCATGCTGCTTATAGGCAGAAAAGGTTCTCTGTGATGGTTAAATGAAAGCAGCTTTGTTTTGGAGGTGTTAAAATTTACAAGCCATTTCTTGCCCCAGTTAATCACTGATTGGAGATCCTTTTCAAGAGCAGTTGTCAGGTTGACTTTCTTCGATCTGTCAGATTTCCTACTGGGACAGGAGTAAATGGTAGTGTCTTCTGCATAAATACCAAATTGGGAACTGATGACATCAGAGAGATTACTGAAGAAGATCAGAAAGAGCCTAGGACCCAGGATAGAGCCCTGGATGACCCTTGCAGTGAAAGTATAAAAATACATTCTTATCTCGTCTACAGTTGCTCTCTCACAGATGCGCTGTCGCCTCTCTCTGTCTTTTTTACAAATACTTTCATGGTAATTGCTCCGATGAGCTGCTTTCACTGGTTCCCAGACTTCATGAATTCAAGCACCCTATGAGGCTGGCATCCCGCTCTCACCCTTACACTGTAGAAACTTTTAAATGTAGCCGTCTCTTCTACTCCAATAGCTTCATACCTCGCACCTCTCACCTGTGGAACACCCTTTCCTATTACTGTTTCCTTGAGAGCTATAATCTCCAACTATTCAAATGTAATGTCAATCGCCATCTCCAGTTACCTTGATCTATCCACTATCCCTCTCCTCATCCTTTCTTCTATCACTCCTATTTGTTCTCGCTCCAAATCTTCTGCAACCCCCTGCATCCTAGTGGCTTCCCACCTTGCTCGGGGTATAATGCTTAAAAAAAAAAATTATAGTAAAAATACCAGCAATATATTTTCATAGTAAAAAAATTCCCAGCAACATATTGTTGAAAAAGGAATTACTAATGCTCTCAAGAAAATTCAATTTCATCACTAAATGATGCAGAAGGAGTTGATATGCTTACAAACAATAACTTTACCTTGGCCAACAGGTGAGAGAATCCAGACTGAAGGTGCATATGTTGACACTCAAGCAAGAGTTAAGCTGCCTTATCAGTTAGAATATTGGCTGCAACTGATGAGGCAGTTTGTCTCTTCTATAAAAACTGTCACATGACATTTTTCTTAATCTTTGACATGTGCATAAATTACAGCTGTGTCAGGGGAAGACAATCAAGTTGTTTTCATGTCATGTGACTTTGTACTTTCTCTAAATTTTCATTTTGGTATTTGCTTCACTAATTGTTGAAGTGTTATAAAATGATATCATTTAATTACTTTTTTTTTCTTTTTCAGGATTATCCTTTTATTTTAAAGTCAATGGTGTCCCGATTTTCTTCAAAGGATCCAATTGGATTCCTGCGGATAGTTTCCAAGAACGTGTTACAGAAGCCCGTATACGGAATCTTCTTCAATCTACCGTTGATGCCAAACAGAATTCAATCCGTATCTGGGGTGGTGGAGTGAGTTGTTATTTTTTTTTTTTTTTTTTTTTGTCTACTTTCTCACTTCTTCTGTCAGTATCTTTTTGTTTTCTGTTATTATTCAAATATTTTTTGTTTTTTCAAAGACAACACAATTTAAAAGTTTTTAATATAATGACAGTACCAAAAGATTTTTATGTTCATTTTAAATGAGTATATGTGTCACAGGATAGCCACTGAATTGTTCGTTGGTCTCGAGATGGCCACCGAACTGTTCGTTGGTCTCGAGATGGCCACCGAACAGTTCGTTGGTCTCGAGATGGCCACCGAACAGTTCGTTGGTCTCGAGATCTCCACCGAACAGTTCGTTGGTCTCGAGATCTCCACCGAACAGTTCGTTGGTCTCGAGATCTCCACCGAACAGTTCGTTGTTCTCGAGATCTCCACCGAACAGTTCGTTGTTCTCGAGATCTCCCCCGAACAGTTCGTTGTTCTCGAGATCTCAACGAAACAGTTCATGGCTCACAAGGTTGCATTTGATTGCTTGTCATATTACATAAAGGACATTCAAATGGTGTCTTTATGAATTTTCTGAATATTTCTACAGTTTAAAATTCCCAGAATAGAAAGAACAAGTGTTATTTGTACTGAAGTTATTGTATAAAATAACAATTGCACACATGCAATCTCTTATTCCAACTCTTGGTACCAGGCATTTTTGAGAATTTAGAATTTTTTTGTATGGTATTATAGATGTTGTATATGACTTTACCTCAGATGGTCATTCCTTGTCATGGTGAAGAGGCTTGTGTGGTTCAATGACTCCAAGAATATTGGGAGTTCTAAACTCCTTGTAGGGGCCATCCTTGGCAGCAAGGTTGAAGATGAGGACACAGACTAAGTGCAAACCAACCCTAAAGAGCCCCAACAGTGTAACAAGCAGATGATGATTACAACAAATTTCAATGGTTGAACCAGAAGATGAAGACAGCTATGCCTGATGGACATGCTACAGAAGGCGCCACTTGAAATTATAAGTCAACAGCAGTTTGTTGCAGCTTCATAATTGAATTCTGTGTCTCATTTCAAATGTACTGCAGAGGAAGGTCATGGAATCAATTGTGTGGGTCACTTCTTGGCAAGTTGAAGTTCACTTTAGACAAATTCATGCCATCAACACTTTCTTTCACCTCCAACCAACTCTTACAAAGCCAAACAGTGATAGGTAATGGATGACAATAGCAGGTTTTGGTGTAACTGGAAGCTTCTAGTCCTGAACCTGCACATTGACAGTGAATTTAGTCATCAACATCATAAATGAAGCACGTCCTCGGTATGAAGATAAACTACATCCACGTCCTGGGTATGACGATAAACTACATCCACGTCCTGGGTATGACGATAAACTACATCCACGTCCTGGGTATGACGATAAACTACATCCACGTCCTGGGTATGACGATAAACTACATCCACGTCCTGGGTATGACGATAAACTACATCCACGTCCTGGGTATGACGATAAACTACATCCAACAGCAAGGCCTCTGATCAGGAGGCTTTGAGGAGCGTGGAACCACCTCTTAATTGCTGGTGCTCCCAAGTCCACTTTGACCCGGGGTGGTAGCACCTGTTAGGGTCCCAGCTATGGGGAAATAGTTAACTCCAAAACTGAGGAAAAAAAGCATTATAAAAGTGTAAAAATAGGTTTTAATACCAGAAATACTTTGTAATGAATTTTTGAAGAAGAAAAAAACTATTACCAGCAATACGTCTTTGAAAAAAAACTATTACCAGCTATACATTTTTAAAAAAATAGCATTGCCAGCTATACGTTTTTGAAAAACATAACATTACCAGCTATATATTTTTGAAAAAAATAACATTACCAGCTATATATTTTTGAAAAAAATAACATTACCAGCTATATATTTTTGAAAAAAATAACATTACCAGCTATACATTTTTGAAAAAAATAACATTTCCAGCTATACATTTTTGAGGAAAAAATATTAACAGAAATAGATTTTTGACAAAACAAAAATATTACCAGAAAAAAAAAAGTTGCCAGTATTAAATGAACCATTGAGGTTGATGTGCCATAAAACAAACCATACCATAAATAAAGCGATCAGTAAAGAAGAAATTAAATTCTTTGAATACTAAATAAAGCCGATGATGATATGATGTTGAGAATTAAACCAATTGTTACTTGTAGAACATTTACAGTTTTTAACACTTTGTTTTCAAAATCAAATCTATTACCAAAAGTTAAATGAAATATATATTAAGTATATCTAATTGAATCATTTAAACATGACCGTGTGGCTTGGGTTCAGCTAAAACTGTTTCAGAAGAAGTAAGAAGTAAACAGGCTTTGGAGTAAAGGTAAATTTGGTAAATGTTTAAATATTTTTCTTTTTAAAAATATTTTTTTTCATTCTTCACTTGTCTTTTCCAGGTTTATGAAAGTGATAAATTTTATGAAGTTGCTGATGAACTGGGTATCATGATTTGGCATGACTTCATGTTTGCTGTCGCTCTTTACCCAACAACAGAAGATTTCTTGAATTCAGTCAAGGAAGAAATAACATACCAAGTTAGTTTAATGACAATTTATCCTAATTAAATTTGGTTTAAATGTTTGCTTCTTCTTTTGCTAAATCTGTCTTTTTATGAATTATTCACTTACATCTTTATTCTTCATTCACTCTCATGTTTATGCAAGATGTTTAGGGATTATCGCTGGAGATTAAGTGATAGAAAATCCCTGTGATAGGGGAGGACAATAAAAGAACAGGTTTCAAGAAGACAACATGAAAGTTGATATTGCATTTAACTGTTATTGCTCTGTTTGTGATTTCATTTCCTGTGCAAAATTTATCTTACCACTGAAGATGAACAATAAAGTTTGAATTTCATAGTTGTGTCATATCCCGCTTTGGCAACAGAAAACAAGTTTTAGTGAAATTTACGATAAGGTTCCCGCAATTGAGAGGCCTTGAAAAAAGAATGCAGTGGAAAGGGAAGTGATATTAATAATGCAGAGGACTAAAGGACGAATGGAAAAAATGCTCAGCTAATAAAAGCACTTGGTGTTCTCGAGTCGGGGAGAAGAAAAAATTGGTG
Organism: Acanthosepion lycidas; assembly: GCA_963932145.1. Lineage (NCBI taxonomy): Eukaryota > Metazoa > Mollusca > Cephalopoda > Sepiida > Sepiidae > Acanthosepion > Acanthosepion lycidas. The sequence continues at coordinate 8,675,813 of OZ010608.1, read as the reverse complement.
TATTTTTGGCTTCCGCATTCATCGGAGTGTGAGATTTTTCTGACTGGTTATGTGCATTGTGATTTGTGAGATAGTATCTGCGAATCATCTTTTCGGCATTTCTTTCTGGAATTCAGAATGATCTTATTCCATTTCAAAAATAAAGTCTGTAAAAAAGGAATATTTTAAATTAATAAACGTACAGCCAAAAATAAAATTCTTTTAACAAAAAACCTTAATGATTTCGCTATAATTATGTAACAATAATGTAATGATATTCCACAGACAAATCTACAGTTTTTATGTTACCTCATCTCATTGCATGGTTACGAACTATAAACATAAATTGAACTTGAAATATTGTGTAATTGGCTCTAATTTTTTGTAAAATACTTGGATATGATATAATGAATAATTTAGAGTGAAAAAAGCAATTTTTGAATTTTTGTTGTATATGCCTCCTCCTCCTCCACCAAATTGGTCATATATTCATATTATTTACATTATTTGGACTGTTATCGTCATGTTCATTGCCATATTCACAACATTTTGCCCTTATATGCCTGGCCTTCTTCAGGTGATTGGAATTTTTAACCGAACCCTTTATTTTGTTCACCGTTGTTTATTTTCATCAAATGTTGTGAATATGGCAATGAAGATGAGAATAACAGACAGAATAATGTAAATAATACAAGTAATCATAATACCTTGTCTCAGAGATATAGACCCTGAAACGTTGTGAATATGGCAATGAAGATGAGGATAACAGTCGGAATAATGTAAATAATACAAGTAATCAGAATACCTCGTCTCAGAGATATAGACCCTGAAACGTTGTGAATATGGCAATGAAGATGAGGATAACAGTCAGAATAATGTAAATAATACAAGTAATCATAATACCTCGTCTCAGAGATATAGACCCTGAAACGTTGTGAATATGGCAATGAAGATGAGGATAACAGTCAGAATAATGTAAATAATACAAGTAATCATAATACCTCGTCTCAGAGATATAGACCCTGAAACGTTGTGAATATGGCAATGAAGATGAGGATAACAGTCAGAATAATGTAAATAATACAAGTAATCATAATACCTCGTCTCAGAGATATAGACCCTGAAACGTTGTGAATATGGCAATGAAGATGAGGATAACAGCCCAAATAATGTAAATGATGCAAGTAATCATAATACCTCATCACAGAGATATAGACCCCGAAACATTGTGAATATGGCAATGAAGATGAGGATAACAGTTAGAATAATGTAAATAATACAAGTAATCATAATACCTCATCACAGAGATATAGACAGATATTGAGTCATATATTCATTAAGGAAAACCCTTTATTGAATGAATTACAATCACTTTCAAAAAATGTTATCAAGCTGGAATAAAAAAAAAATATTAATTAAAAATAAGATGTCCAAAAGTAAGTGAACCCTTACATTTGCTCTCTGTATTTTTGTCTTACATCGTTGCCAGTGCAAATAATTTTTGCACACATGTAAATATCAAAATGATGTGTTCATTTTTATTTGGTAAGCTGTGTATACTGCAATATGAATATAACTCATTGTGTATACAAAAGACTGTAATTAAAAATCAGGATTCTTTTTTCATGGATTATTCATATGGCACTGTTTGGGAACTGTTACGTGACACTTGGAACATCATCACTACTAATTCTGTCTTCTCTCAGAACAGACTAATGGACCAGATCTTCCTTTTGGCTAGCAAGAACTCAATCTCTGACTCTAGAACTTTTCGTATTTTCACAATGCACATGACTGGCCATTATGTTGAATGCAACCGTGACCAGAATTCCCTGACTTCCTGCTGAGTGTCACTTAATCCAGAAAGATCTTATTTAGACATTTTATTTTATTTTACCTATGGATAATGGGGGATCACTTTGAAACTTTCACATCACAATATTTCTGGTGACACAATGGATAGTCATAAAACGCCTAGTCACTCCAGATTCAAATAAAATCATTTATAGTCCATTTTACTACATCAGCATCCTAACTAGTTGAGTGGGGCACCATTGTGTCACATGCAAATTAGAAATCAGCGAATTTAAATTGGAATAGGGTGCCCTGTATTTCTAGCATACCTAACTTTGTTTCTGAATATTTGCATATAGGTTCCATATTGAAAGGGTTTATCTTTTTTAAAACTGAATTAAAATTTTTAAAAAAATAGGGATGGACATCAAAAACAAATTTATAAAGCTATGCTGAAAAGATTTCTACTCGACACACTTCCCAAAATCAGAATTTTAGTCAGATAAAAAACTTTTCGGCAACACTTTATACATCAGAATTTTCTGCTAAAAACTTACTTTTTTTTTTCATTTTTTTCAGGTTCGCAGATTGATGTACCATCCCTCAATTGTTATCTGGGCAGGTAACAATGAAAATGAATTGGCTCTGAGAAGCAACTGGTAATTTTAAAGCCATTATCAATCCAATAGTTGTTTGGACAATAGAACATCATGTTAGTAGACAAATGTATGAGTTAGGATGGATTTTATTGTCCAATTAAGGCAGAATTGAAGAGCAGCACTTTATTATAAGAATAAATGGAATCCCCTGGGTTATTTGGGTTGCTAAAATTTGTTGAGCCAGTTGACATTTTTTAGTCACCACTTCTGTTCTGATCACCCCCCACTTTACTTATGGATTATTTGGAAGGCTGTACGATGAATTTGCTAAAACATTGTAATAACAAAAGGTATGTAAAGAATGTGTTCAATAGGCTGAATAACTCTGGAATTTCTTTAAGTGATATTCCTTCTGGATTTCTTAAGTGACATTTCCAAGAGAATTATTCTGCAATAATTTGGATTATAGCAGAACTTTCCAAGTACTGTAGTACTTTAGTGTAATTACTTATTAACATTTTTAACTATGGACTAAATTGAATGTTATATACTTTTGGAATGGTATATTTGTCTTTGCTAAAAAAAAGTGTAATATATCAAAAAAAAATCTTGTCACTAATGCAAAAATGTTTGAAAAGCACTGTTTTGCATATTAAATGGATTTCTCTCTTGTGGGCGATATGGAATTGTCAAGTCTTAAGCTCAATGCAAAAGGAGTTATCTGCTTAGTTTAAAATTGATTTTGTTGCTTATTTTCTATTCTGACATTCAGTTGTACTTTATATATAAAGGATGAACTCTGCGGTCAGGGCATAAGGGTCATAATTTCCAAGATGAAAAATGATTTGATTCAAGATGTTTGTTCAGTTTTCTAGCCATTTTGATTTGAATTGGTAATCTTTCTCAGCTGAGAATGAATTTTTGCCAACTCTGAGGAGGGGGGGAACTCAAAGCAAAGATTTGAAGAGACCAAAGATTTTTATTTGAAACATCAGTCGATAAACATGTCAGTGATGTTGCTTATTTGAATAAATAAAGAACATAAAACATAACAATATGACAAAACTAGTTTAAGAAATGATTACTAAAGAAAACTTATTTTTAAAATGGTTTCCTTTTTCAGGTTTCTCACTTCTCTGAATTTTGCTCGATACAAGGCTGATTATGTGAAACTCTATGTTGACACAATAATGCCAATTGTGAAGAAAGAGGACCCATGCCGACCATATGTAACATCAAGTCCTTCAAATGGCATCCAAACGAAAAAAGAAGATTGGGTGGCTTTGAACCCTGGTGACCTCAGATTTGGAGATAGTAATCATTTCTTTATATCTTATATAGTTTTGTTTTAAATGCAAACATCTTTTAACAAATTGAAATTTCTTCAAGTATACGGTGCCCGCACTAAAAACAGAAAATTTGGTAAAGTTTATTTAATTGTTGGAATTTTTGTTATTTGAAATAAAAGCAAAGGATAGAAATTTAGTAGCTTAAAACAGAACATAAACACAAATGTGGTGTTCAAACTAAAAAAAAAACTAAAGTTAATTTTTTTTTTTTTTTTTTTTTTTTAATATGTTAATTTTTTTTCATCATATAGTAACTCTAAAATTTCCTTTTTTGTGGGGCACCCTGTATAACAAAACTTCACTTATTTTTATGTAATTTCAAATTGAAAATGCATACAAGATTAAGATTTTGTTTTTTGAGTGGGTTTTGAAGATTTGTGATGTTAGTATTGGGATATTCTTGGCGTTTATTTTATCAGAAGTTTGGAAATAAAATGAAACTGGATGAAGGTATAATAAAATATATTTTTTTAATTATTTACTTTAGAGTGAGTACTTTGAAATTCGGTGTAGCAAAATGTTCATTTATAAGGGTGGATATTGGTAGCAGTTTGGAGAAAGTTCGGTTTTGGCTTGGTAGTGTATAGTTTTGAAGTCAGACTTTGTCCATTATTAGCAGTAATCTTTGAAATAGGTCAATCTACTGTGTTTTTCTTGGCCCTAAGAAGGGCAAAAATATCATTAGCGGATGACCTCTTAACTACTTCACACATGGCTGATGTCTCTTTTGTTCCATGGTTTCTTTTGCTATCATTCCACTCATCTTACCCAGATCAGTCAGCTTATATCCTTTTGACTAGGCTCCCAGACTCTGGCACAAACATTGGTTTCTACTAACATCAAAAGTCTCTTTGTGTTAATTTTTCGATTGGTCAAAATGATTTTATTTTCCAGTGTTTCTTTCTTTTTTAGATAATGGAAGTTGTGTGTGGAGCCTATATTATTTTGTTAGATTTATATTCATAAATAAGTAGGCTCTGGTTCCACAAACTTTTGGTGTTTCTTGGCTGAGTTTAGTCTTTTCTTCCTCTTCCTCTTTTTATTTGAGGGTTACCTTGAGAGAGAAGTTTAGAGAGAAAGAGATAAGGGTTTTAAAGGAAAGCACAAATGCCTTATTTTAATTTTAATTCTTATATTTGTTTACAGATTCAGTTTATAATTTTGAGAAGTTCTTATCATTCCAAGTGTTGTCTAGACTTTACAATTCCTTGTTTTTGTTGTTAAAAATATTATAGCAAACATAGTGCATATTCTGTTTATCACAATTCTTTACTTTACAATATCAAGAGATTTCTATTTCCCTGTTGGCGGGACTTTGAATATCCCAACTGCATTTATTTTAGAAGGATATGGTTTCTTCAAAAGGATTCACCTTCCAAGTGGTTAATTGTGGATTTAGTTATAAGCACAAGTTTATGTCTACCTTTTTGACTCTGGTGTAAATTGTAATTTTGTCTACCTTTCTTTTAATTCACTGGGATTCTTGTCTTATAAGCTTTATACTTGACTTAAAATATCCCATAAATGTTTTGACATTCCATTAAGTTAACCAACCAAACCTAACTTGTAAACTTTATCTAAAGAAGATTGTAGAATAGATTGGCTTTTTTTCTTTGTAATCGGTATCACCCCTTTCAAGTAGAAGAATTAGGAACAGAAGCATTACTAATGAGTGAGAAGAGGAAAAAGTAATCAAGAGGACAGTAGATAGTGATAGACATTGCATTTAAATTTTTGCAGATTAAAATTGGTTGGAATGCATGGAGCCAGAAGGGACTTCCACAAGTGAGAAATGAGAGAAAAGAAGCTGTTAGCATAGAATTTATGGTTACATCTAGCCAGCTCAATTGTATATTGTTTTCCATGCCAGTCTAGTACTGCACTTAAATTCAAAAAGTATAGGTACCATAACAGAGAGCTCATCCGAAAAAATTACCATGAAAGTATTTATAGAAAAGGCACAGAGGCAACCTTAATGCAGTGGGAAAGTGACTGAAACTGAGCCGCCAGATCAGGACAAATAATATTGCCAATTCTTCTTTGGATTTTATCAAGGTTCTCTAGATAAATAGTAGGGACACCAAACCATATGTGGCAGCAATATCATAAACCTGGACAAATGGTAGACTTATAGATATGGCTGAAACATTATGGTAAAAGAATGATGCTTAGAATTCTTATTTTTAGAATTAAATTATTTTGTTATGTATACAAGTAAATTTTCAAGTATAAAACTTTGAGAAAATTGGTATGGCTTTTTTTTTCTTTTTTTTTTTTTTTTTTTCCTTTTTATTTGTACTTTTAACCTGGTAGAATAATGGATACCAGTTCAGATTGAGGAATTGGAGAGATGAGTTTGAATTCCAGTAGCGTTACACTTCTTACACTCCAATACCCTTAGGAAAGGTATGAATCCATCTCTTCTCCCTCCCCACAACTATGGGTAAATAATAGGACAACTGTCTTTGATGTCAACCTGTCATGGAGGACAACTCTGAATTCAAAACCTCACCAACCTGTAATTGGCCAGGTATAATTCTCTATGACCATTAAAAGTTAGTACTTTCGATTTGGAATCTGTCTATATTTCTGAGATGAGTTATCATGTACACTATTTACATTGCTTGGACTATCACCCTTATCTTTGTTGCCATATTTATCACAACGTTTTGGCCGTTGTACACTCCAGCCTTCTTCAGGTGGTTGGAATGTCAAACTGAACCCTTTATTTCGCTCACTGGGGTAAGGCTTCAAGAACACCAAAATGCTGTAATACGAGGGGAAGTGGAAAAATCAAGCATGGCTGACCACATATGGAGAGAAACTGGAAATCACCACCCTCTGTGGGATCATGTTGAGATCATAGACAAGGAACACCATTGGAAAATTTGTAAACTTAAGGAATCAGCATGTATGCTAGGCCACAAAAATTTCCTGTACCGACCAAGCATAGAAATGAATACAATCTGGAAATAAGGAATAAGGAGTGCTAGAGAAAAGCAATAACAACAAGGAAAATTGCAATATGAGCTCTGGCAAATAACATGCATTGATAACAGCAAAAATTGCAATATGAGCTCTGGTAACAAAAAAAAACATGATAACAGCCAAAATTGCACTTGCAAAAAATGGTGGCTGAAGACATTAGGTTTATAGTACCTAGAAATTCATACACAGATTTCCTTAAGGATACATGACACAGTGGATAAAGGCATTAGTTAGATCCTGTTTACACAAGCTCATTAGTTAGGTTACTCACTGTACTAGTTGCCTTTAATATGTCCTGTAAATGTTAGATTCTCTTTCCTCATTAAGTTTTGGAAACTTTAACTCTTTTTTGATTTTAAGTAAAAGCGACCATTTGGTTCCCATTTTCCTTAAAACTTCCTCATTACTCACATTTTCTGTCCATGATATTCTTAGCATCCTCCTGTAGAATTCTGTTGTCTAAAGTCTCTTCTTCATCCAAGATGAAACTGCCCCACATTCACTGCCATATACAAGGATAGATATGACATAGCATTTCAACACTGTCTTCTTTGTTTCTAACAAACTTTTCCTGTTTCTTAATACTTTGCTTAGTTTCTGGGAAGGAATTTTAATTACTCCGAGGCATTTGGGATTTCACTGGCATTTTCCATAAACTTACAACTACATAATCACTGCTCTATAGCAAGGCACCCCAGTTTGGCAATGTGAAATTTGGATATTACTTTGGAGTTATCTATATAATACTAAAAATCTAATTGTGTGTGTGTGTGTGTGTGTATGTATATATATATATATATATATATATATATGTGCATATTTAGGCAAGTTATGTCTATTTATTTTAAGTAAGTTCCTTTCATATTGTCTGATAAACTTAATAACATTAACATTGATTCATCCGTGAAAAGTAATTGTCATCTTTGATAATGGCTTATGTAAGCCGAAAGCTTAGATCGGATTGAAACATGTATCATATGGTGATTTCCTTTCGTCCTTCAATGATAATGTTATTAAGCTTATCAGACAATATGAAAGGAACTTAAAATAAATAGACAAAACTTGTCTATATTATTTAATTATATATATATATATATATATATATATATATATATTATTCGGACTATTATCCTCATCTTTGTTGCCATATTTATCACAACGTTTCGGCCGTTGTACGCTCCGCCTTCTTCAGGTGGTTGGAATGTTGAACTGAACCCTTTATTTCACTCACTGGGGTACACTGTTCTAGTTCCACATGCCATGTTTGATGGATGTCAGTTATCTCCTGCTAATGTCCCCCTGAAAGTTCTCCACTACCTTAACCAGGTATTGAACTCACACTCTTTGGGTCCTGTCACTGGATCTAACCAATGCCTTTATCCACTGTGCCATGTGCACATCTGGATATGAATTTCTGGGTATTATAAACCTAATGTCTTCAGCAACCATTTTTACCAGTGCTCATATTGCAATTTTTGCCGTTTTCGTTGCATGTTTTTACCAGATCTCATATTGCAACTTTGTTGTTATTGCTTTTCTCTGGCACTCCTTATTACTGGTTCCCATATTGTATTTATTTCTATGCTTTGTCGGCTCAGGAGATTTTTGTGGCCTAGCATATGTGCTGATTCCTTAAGTTTATGAATTTTCCAATGGTGTTCCTTGTCTATGATCTCAACATGATCCCACAGAGGGTAGTGATCTCCCTTCTCTCTCCATATGTGGTCAGCCATGCCTGATTTTTCCACTTCCTCTCATGTTACAGCTTTCTGGTGTTCTTGAAGCCTTACTCTAAAAGAGTGGCCTGTCTCCCCATTATATTTCTTTCTGCAGCTGCATGGGATGGCGTACATGCAGTTTTTAGCCATGTTCTCCTCTATAGGGGGATCTTACTCGGGAGAGATATCTACGAAGTGTCGTCAAGCTTTTGAAGGTTGTCCTGATGTTATATGGACTGCAGATCCTTTGTATTTTCTCTGATAACCTCTTCACATAACGCAGACAGACTGTTTTCTGAGTGTTGTTGTCCTCCTCGTATTGTACCCGCCTATCCTAGTTTTTGAGGACTGCTGCCATGTACCCAGGGTAGTTGTTACGTCATAGTGTACTACTTATACTGACCAATTCTTTATCTAACGTCTCTGGGTCTCCACTTATGACTTTTGCTCAGTGTTGTAAGCAACGGACGATCCCTTTCTTTACGCTGTATGGATGGTGGGAGTTGAAATTGAGGTACTGTCCAGTGAATGTTGGTTTACAGTATACGGATGTCTGAAACCCATGCTCTGTTCGAGATATTTGAACATCCAGGAATGGGAGTGTGTTGTTACTCTCTTTCTCCATTGTGAACTGTATCGAAGGTCTTATTGAGTTCACATGGTCCAGTAGAACCTGAACCTGAACATCTTCCTGGTGTGGCCAGAGTATGAAGGTGTCATCTACGTACCTTAACCATATTTAGAGATATAGATTCTAATGCCATTTCTCAAAGTATTCCGTGTATATATTCGCCATTGCTGGTGATAATGGCGAGCACATTGCTAAGCCCTCATCCTGTTGATATATGTGTGATCCCATTCCGAAGTGTGTTGTTTGTGTACAGAAAGTCAACATCTCCATCAGATTATCTATTGGAATACTGGTCTGTTCTTCTAGGGAAGAGTCAGAAGCCAATCTGTCTCTGACTACTGAGAGTGCCTCCTCCGTGGGTACCTTGGTGAACAAACTCACCACGTCCAAGCTGACCATCTGGTTGGATAGGATGGGAGCATCTTTGATTATTTCCACAAAGTGGGCGGAGTTTCGGACATATGAAGGAGACTTTCCGGTCAATGAGTCAATTATATCTACAAGGAAGTGACTCAGACGGTGGCACACAGAGCCTTGGCAACTAACAATCGGCCTGAGCAGAATACCATCTTTGTGAATCTTAGGGAGACCGTATATGTGTGGTAGCTTGGTGTAATGCTGTGATAACTGCCTATACATCTTAGGTGCGAAGTGATCCTTGTTCTTGATTAGGATCTGTGACAGTTTGCGTTCCATTTTCATAGTAGGATCCTTTTTCACTTTGCTGTAGCTACCATTGCTAATGAGGTCTTCCAGTTTTCTTGTATAATCTGATTTGTCTCACTACAGTTGCATTACCTTTGTCAGCTGGTAGTATGATGATGTTTTCGTTCCTCTGTAGGGATCCAATCACCAGCCTCTCCAGTTTTGTTATGTTAGACCTGGGTGGCTTGGCTCTCTCCAAGTCTGTCTTACTTTCCATCTCGGTTCATCCGCCTAAGCCTTGACTCTGGTAATGATGTCCAAGTATGGCACCCGCCAGATGGTTGTGGCAAAGTTGAGACCCTTATTCAGTACTGACTCCTCAGAGGCACTCAGCTGATATTGTCTGATGTTAACTACTGCTTTCACTGGTGGGTGATAGACCTTGTGCATCACCTTCTGATCTTTCAATCTATTTAATTTTTGCACTTGGTGAGCCTTGACTACATCAAATTCATCTCTGAAGGATTTATCCAGGTCATTTTGGATCCTTCCCTGGTCTTCTTCATTAGTAATTCTGTTGAAGAAATCCTTGAGTGTCTGGGAGATATGAGCTTGTAGTCAATGTTTTATCCAACGATTGTACTGGATTATCTCTTGGACAAGGTCGCGACCCGACGAGCTCTCCTTGAATTGACGGGAAGTCTTGGTGTCAAGCCTGAAGGGATGAGTTGTAGGTCTCTGCATCGGTGTAGGAATGTCAGATGGTTCGATATTCGTGCCAGTTTCTGGTAGGATTTTTCAATTTGTCTCCATATTTTTGGTATATCGGGTCCGTATCGATCCTTCAGAGATATGAGGTATTATGCACATTATTCAGAATATTGTCCTCATCTTTGTTGCCAAATATATATATATATTTTTATTTATTTATTTTTTCTCAAGATACAGTTTAAATGATACATAATACCCCAACCAATTTAAAAGCATATTTTATCTTGAACCCTTGCAGAGTGCTGTGCCAAATTTCATTAAAATTAGACAAGGGGTTCTTGATCTAGAGCCATTTTTCTGTTTTTATGGAATTTTTCATAAGATATTCACTATTTATTTTCAGTATACATTCTTATATCAATCAACAAACATTTGCATATTATATTCCAACTATTATATTTGTGAAAAATAATATTCATAATACATTATTGAAATTTGAATAACAACATATATTTATACAATTCACTACACTACATTAGAACATTTGTTATAACAAATATCTCTGGTATTTAGCAATTATTTGGTAGACGAAGACACTATGTGGGTGTGTAAAATATAATACATATGACTAGAAAATTGTGTCACATGACTTGATGGTAGATAAATAAGTGCACACTAGTTTACCGCCATTACATATTTTGAAATAAGTCTGAAAAAGAAAAAAGTTATGTATAGTAAAAAAAAAATATAATTATTATTTTGAAAAAAAAATTCAACTAAGTGCCCAAAAAGGAGGCATCCATACTTTATTTCAATAAATATGATTCTCCTTAAGGAGATAATTGCAGTTTTTGTTTAGAATGAGCTTCACCTTTGGAAATTATAATAATCTAAATAATACAATTGGGATAAATTCTGAAAACCTTCTCATTTATTAATTGATTACTGAGTTTGATCTAAGTAATATTGTATAATGTGAGTAATAATAATTATTACATTGACTTGTACTGCAAATACAAATTAAAATATGTGTAATTAATAATAGAATTGATAATATTGTTACCTTATCATTTTGCATCACGAACTGCTTTTAAAAGGAACCCAATGGGTTTATAGGTGGTGTTGTTTTTTGTTAATTTTTTTTTTTTTTAAATCAAGAAATTTTAATATTTATTAATATTTTTTTGCTGTTTTTCTTTTTAGTTCATCACTATGACTACATCCGGGATCTGTGGAAAGATTCCAATATTCCCATTCCTCGTTTTTCTTCTGAGTATGGCATTCAATCATGGCCTTCATTTGCTTCCTTAAAACATGTTTACAACAAATCTGAAATGAGTTACTGGAGTAAATTCACAATTCACAGACAGCACCATATTGGAGGTAAATCCTTGTTATTTTAATTTTTTTTTTCTTTTGTAAATATAAACTTGAATTGTTACATATAACAAAGATTCTGTTTTGCAAAAAAGAAATTGTCTTAGAGAACCTTTTTTGGCTTCCATCAGCATTGGCTAAATGCTAATCTCCAGGAGAATGATTCCTTACAATTTCTTTGGCTAATGTTTTACTGACACTAAGGGGAAATTGAATCAATTGCTAGGTCTGCTCCTAGGAAAGTTGGTTCACTGTGTACTGCTAGATAATTTTTCTCTCCAGAATCTGTCTCAAACTTTTATAAATCTACTATTCACCCATTCTTTGAATATTGCTACCATATCTGGTCTGATGCTTCTGCTATGGATTTAAAGATTCTTGATAAAATGTAAAGAACATCACTGGAAAATATAAAAACAAAGAATCTGCATATATGCTAGGCTACAAAAATCTCCTGAGCCAACCAAACATAGAAATGAATACAATATGGCAGACAGTAATGAGGCGTGTTAGAGAAAAGCAATGAATAACAAAACAAAACAAATTGCACAATATAAGCTTTGGTAAAAAATATGTAATAATAATAATGGAAAAATAGCAATATGAGAACTGGTAAAAAAAAAATTTGGTTGCTGAAACATTAGGCTCAAATCCCAGAAATTCATACACAGATGTCCTCAAGGACACATGGCCCAATGGATAAAGACATTGGTTAGATCCAGTGACTAGACCCAAAGAATTGTGAGAGGGAAATAACTGAGACATCTGGAAGAGGCATGGCATGCAGAACTAGAACAATCTACCATGGTAGACAAAATAAATCAGAAAGTCAGAGTGGCCAAAATGTTGTGAATATGTAGATGAGGACAACAATCTGAATACTGTAAATAATCATAATATCTCATTTCAGAGATATAGACAGAAAATGTAAAGAATACACAATGTTATTGACCCTGACCACTTGGCTTCAGTCACTTTCCCACTGCTGTAATATAGCTTCTCTGTACCTTTCTATAAATAGTTTCATGGTGATTTGTCTGATGAGCTTTCCTCTTTATTTAAACGTACTACTAGATTGATGACATTTCTGAAGACTTATGGATTACAATAAGAATGTATATAAACTATTAAGAAAGGACAGGAGAAGAGTTTTAAACATTCCCATGTAGTCAGAACCGGATCAGATCAAATAAATTTTGTCTTGGATTGAGGAAGACTCATCATCTCTAATTCAAACTTCCCTTATCTCTACAGTCAAAATAAAAAGTTGTATTTTGACATCTCTACTCTGATGGCAAAAGATCAGTAGCCATTACATGAACTTTCGATACTTTCAAGGCTTTTTTGTAGATAAGTAGTCATAATAAGAATCAGAATTGGTCATACCAACATCACACATTAATTCCTTCTAAAAAAAAAATGAAGATCCACCTAAATGTTTAGTATGCCAGACGACATACACAGTAAAACATTTTGTAATGGACTGTGCCAGATTTGCCTCAATCCATAAATGCCTTTATAAGGTGAATAGCCTTAAAGTTTCAAAAATGTTAATGTAAAAACCATTTTGACCTACTTGAGGAAAACTAAATTATACATCAAACTTTAACCTAGACTGACAACTTCACCTATAGATGAACTGTACAACCAGTTTTCAAATATACTCTATGAATTATAAAGCTGAAAACTTCCTAGAATATTATGGAATAAAAATCTAATTTTCAATATTAAATGACCCACAAGGGTTGATATTCTGCTGAACCAAACCAAACCAAAACCAGTAATGTTTCTTCATCACCAAGCAGGGCTTGAATTTGTTCCTGTTATGATGAATGGTTAGAGTCTTAATGAGGCGCCTTGTTTTGGGCGTCTACTGTGACTTAGGTTCTCCTCCTCTCATGATTTTCTACTCAGGATCAGTGTAGTTTTCTCTTTAATCTGTGAATGGATGTGCAGATGGTGTAATGGACAGTGGCTCAGAATAAGAAATTGGAGAGCCAAGTTCAAATTCCAGTCAAGTTCATTACATTCACTTATGTGCAAATACCTTTAGGAAAGGCATAAATCCAACTTTTCTCCTCCCAGCTATGGGTTAAATAGTAGAACTTATATCTGGAAAAAAATCACTGTTATTCTTAAAAGATTGCTAATTGCGAGTGAATATCACATTATGAAGAAAAAAAGAATTGTTCTTACAGTTCAAAGCATGCATTGACTTTAAATAAGACACAAAGGGTTGATAAGCCTTTAAAAAACAAATCAATCCTTAATTCCAAAACACTTTTGAGGTGGAATTGGTAGCAATTTCTAACCAAGAAACTGTTTTTATTATTATTATATTTCTGGTGTGTACACATTTCTTTCCAGGTCTCGCCGAGAGACCTAAGGTTAGAAATGGCATCATGACATTTTCCACTGAAAAAAAAAAATATTTTACACAGATAAAGCCCTTTGTAAGGTGTGGGCTGTGCTTGTGAGAACAATTTTTTGTATTTCTTTAAGGCATGGGCTTTCAGGAATCCCTTCAATTAGTTACTGGAATCTTTTCCAACCAATCTGAGGGCAACAACTACAACGGGAATTGTTGATGTTCCCATGTGCCACATTTTTGAGATTTCTATTTCAAGGTCCTTGTATTTTGATAGCTTATTATTATTATTATTATTATTATTATTATAATGTGAATGAACTAGGATAAAGGAGAGAGAAGAAAAATTAAGGTGTCATGGAGAAACTTTCTTAACTGAAGTATCTGGAGAAAAATGATAAGATAATTTTATGAAAGGAAATTCTCTCTTTGTGTATGTATGCATGCATGTGGCTCCGGATGGATCTCATTGGTCTTTAAGGTTTGTCATATAATCTACTGAGTTCAGCTGTCATTATTTCATCACATGGCACAAGTTTACTTGTGGTACGAAGTATTCAAAAGCATTCCATTACTCTCTCATGTCAGTCATCAATTTGCCTTAATACACACTCTCTCATATATATATATATATATATATATATATATATATATATATTATGAAAAACTAGGTAATCCGTATGGATAAACCTAAGGAGGATAAAATCCAGAGAGCTCAATGTAAATCCAGAGCAAATAATTTAAATAAAAACAGATCACTTTAAGGTTCCATGTAATAAATTATTTCACCACAGCCCTTTTAAAGGACTGCAGATCATCAGACTTTACTTCCAAACAAAAAAAGAAAAGGAAATTTACACATTTTTGACGGGTCATATTAAACATATGTAAATTGAGGAAGTGAGGGGGTGGAGAGAGAAGACCTGAGTGAGTTAGCAGATATTGACACATTTAAACGGTTAACTTAATGGAAGTTATATATTGATATTGAAGGGGTAGAAAAGAAAAAACCCATAGAGAGAAAAAGAGAGAAGGAAGTTATGAGAGAAGATGTCACTAATTTTCTTTGTAAAAAAAAAAAGGCTACAAACAATGCTGTTATTTTGTTTTACTTTGAAAGTGTTATTTTGGGGGTTCATAAAGATTATAATGTTTGATATAAATTTGAATGTCTCTAGACTGTCTACAAATAATTTAATTTGATGTTAGTGATTTAAATTTTTTTTTTTTTTTAAATTTTGAGGATTTTCTATGAAATAGTCGATTAGAAAAATATTCATAGAAAGTACAATAAAAGAATAAAATTTTATTTTAAAATATAAGTTTACTTCTAGTAATCTTTTTTTTAATCTCTTTAAAAATCTTCATTATTGATTATTAAGTTGACATCTCTGTCCGTTTGAATTTTTTTCATGAATTTAACTCATGACTGTTTCTAGATAGGTAATCTCTTTTGCTTAAATTTTAGTTAAGTTAATATGGGGTAATATCTGAAGGTAATATTAAAGATCTTGCTCTGTCATATACTGTATACACACCCATGCAAATATCACATATACACGTTCCTTTACATATTCAATCACTCATACAGGTACCCATGTGCTGAAATACACAGGTAACTTCATGTATTAACATCTACCTAAATATCAAAAATTTTTCCAATTTCAATATTTTATCATCAATAACGATTATTAAAGGGTAATATATTTCAATTTAAATTAAATTATCAATTTAAAAAATTTTCCTCCATATTATAAAGTATTTTAAATTCACACTTCCAATTGGAGAATATTAAATGAGAAAATGAGATAAAACACTAATAACAGGACTGTAAGTCCTTCTTTTATAATATTCTATGTATCCATAAATATACATCTACACACATATCCGTACACATATGCACATACATATCCATATATATATATATATATATATATATATATATATATTCACACACACACATATATATATATATATATATATATACATACACTCATACATACACATGTAGATATACACACACACACACACATATATATATATATATATATATATATATATAGGTTTGGTTAAATAATTTAGACATGTGATGTTGATTAGTTTTCATTGTGATCCTTTCAAGTTTGTGGATTAATTTTTTGGCAGATTTATAAAATTGAGTAAGAAAAATACCAAAATATTCTTTTGAATAGTTTTTATTTTCCCAAGTACTTTCAATCTCATCTGTGACCATCTTCAGGGTGTAAAGTTGTTTGTGAGTATGCATATGTGTTTCTGCGAATTTAAAACATTTCAACTGTTCATTTTTTACTGCTTATGCAATGCTCTAGATTTCAAGGTTCACATGTTCTTTTGGGGTTTTTTTCCACCATAAAGGAAGTAACTTTTTTGTTTTTGTTCGTATGTAATGTTTTTTTCTCATAAACATTCAACGACTTTGTTGCTATACTTATAGTTGATTTTATTTATTTGGGGCTTTACCTCACTTATATAAAGGGCTTCAAGGATTTTTAGTATTTTGTTTGTTACTGTTTTTATGTAATATCGATGTATTTTCAACTAATATATACATCTAATCTGTGAGTGTAGGCACGAGTGATCATTTAAATGCTGATATATTTAACTATGTTCTGCCAAATGAAAAGTAAGTCTTTTTGTTAGCATTGTTGTAGTAAAGCTAATGTATGTATTGACATTTTTATTTGACATTTATAGTTGAGAGTGCACATGTTTTATACTAGTTGTTTTTTATTATAAGGAGAGATAGTAAATGTATTATTATTCCTATTGTCTATCAATACATTGAGGAATGGGAGATATAAAAATTCGCTTGAGGATGAAATGGAACTAATGTCTTTAATTTAATTACAAAATTAAATTCGGGGCTTTTAGCTTCCATTTTTGAAACATGGTTAGAACTGTGTAGCGAAAAAAAAAAACTATATTTTAAATCAATTAATTTATAATATATATATATATATATATATATATATATATATATATATATAATTTATGCAAAACTAGGTAATCTGTATGGGTAGACCCAAGGAGGATGATATCCAGAGAGCTCAATGTAAATTCAGAGCAAATATGTTTGAATAAAAACAGATTAGTTTAAGGTTCCATGTAATAAGTTATTTCACCACAACCCTTTTAAAGGGCTCTGGATCATCAGATTTTACTTCCAAAAGTTAAAATGAAAAGAAACTTACACATTTTTGACGGACCGCACCAAGCATATGTAAAATTAACGAAGTGAGGTGGGAGAGAAGACATGAGTGAGTTAGATGTACCATTTTCAATTCCTTATCCTTATATATATAGTTTGAAGATATGCTATATTTGAGTTAAATTGCTCAATATCAGGGATAGAGTGCATGTAAAAGAAAAAAAAGAAAATTGAAGCCTACACACAGTTTCAGGCTTAAATGCAATTGTCAGTGTCTGTTAGACATTGGCTACTGTCTGTTTCATGCTCAACACAATCATCAGGCCTGAAACAGACTGTTGTCTCTGGATGTTGACTTCAATGTCCACCTTTATATTTACATACATTCTATCCCTGATATTGAGCACTTTAACCCATAAAAATAGCATACCTTAAAACTATATTTTATTATATAATAATCTGGAAAGAGGAGGGACTCCACCAGATTTTACTTTGTCCAAGAATGGCTACACATGAATAAATCCTTAGCAATATTTCAAAGTACCTGGTTAGATAGACGCAAAGAGTGAGGGAAGAGCAAATGTGTGAGATAATTCATAATCTTAATTGTCAATACCCATGGACTTTCTTTTGGTTGATCTAGTGGGATAAGGGAGAGAATGAGAAGATACACAGTGAGAGATTATCGGTGGCATGAGATAATGGATAATTTTGTCAATATCCATAGAATTTTCCCTGATCTAATTAGTTAATAATGAAAATACTTTATCCCAAAAATTCAAGTTAAAGACTGTAATTAATTTGATTTTTATCAATGTTTTGTTTTTACTTTTTTTTATCTTGAAGGTCAAATAGAAATGGAGGCTGAAATCTTGCAACATTTTGATATACCTCCCCTCATTAAAAATAATGAACTTGGAGAATTTCAGAAACTCATCTATTTAACACAGGTCAGTTCCTTGTAATACGAGGCAAGTATATTGGATTCTTTACTGTCGAGTGTTGTAACTTCTCTTGCCAATAAATTTTGTTTAATTCTTATGTAATATTTTTATATATTAGTTTGAGTCCTAAGTAATTTCAATTTTTGTGAGCCAACAATTATAATGGTGAATTTACATCTCATTTTAACAAATATTTACCAAAATTACGCAAAAATATCTTGAAATACTAAAGAGTAAATTTATTCGATATAATCGCCATTAGCTTCGACCACGGTCTCCAGATGACTTTGGAATTCCCCGCAACTCTTCTGGACGGTCTGTTTGTTTAAGTTGGTGAATGCTGCCATAATCCTTGCCTTCAGTTGATCTTTAGTATCACAAGGAGTTTTGTTGTTCTCCCACTCGATTGCACTCCACACATAATAATCAAGGCAGTTACAGTCTGGGTAGTTAGCTGGCCAGACATAAGGGGTGATGTGGTCGCAGAAATTGTCTGACAGCTATGACTGGTTTCTCCTGCTTATGTAGCATGGTGCAGAGTCCTGTTGTCAGATATAGGGTCTTCCAGCAGCCACCTAGTTGATCCAGGGCAGCACTACCTCAAGGCACTTGATGTAGGCCTCCATGTTGAGTGTAAGGCCCTGCGGAAAGATAGATGAAAGCATAACATCGCCATCACTAGTGATCACTCCAAATACCATAATGTTGACTGGATATATCATCCAACTCTTTCCAAATCCTCTGCACTGCCTTCAGATTGATGCCAAAATGCTCTGAAATGTTTGTATTGGAGCTTCCAGTATGAATGCCAGCATGCCATTTCCAAATTCCTGGCCGAGTGAATTGTGTTATAGTATTCTTTTTCTCACAAAGGGTGCCCAACTAACCCTACTACACTGTGCAGTCAACAAAATCAAAAACGAATAAAAAATAAAAAATACAAATTGATGACACCTTACCCAGCACACCCTGTATAATCCTAGCTATAAATCATATGAGGATAAATTTGGAGTACATAACTTTTTGTATAGCAGTGGCAGTGTACACAGTGGATTAAAAGAAAAATGTTGTTTTCCTCTATAACAATGTAATACTGCATACAGAAAGAACAACACTGGAAAAACTTTTGGAAACTGTTGGTCGGATCTCCCCAAGTCTTCCCTATTTACCTGACCTTGCAGTAAACAATTATCTTTTCAATTGCTGCAAAACCCGTCATTGTCCTGGATATGCCGATAAACTACATCCAACAGCAAGGCCTCTGACCAAGAAGTTTTGAGGAGCATGGAACCATCTCTTAATTGCTGTAGTTCCCAAATCTACCTTGACCTGGGGTGGTAGCAGCTGTTAGGGTCCCAACTATAGGCAAATAGTTTACCCCCCCCCAAACTGGGTTCAAAACACTGAAAGTATAAAAATACATTTTTATAGTAAAAATACCAGTAATATATTTTCATAATAAAAATTAAAAAAATACCAGTAATACATTAAAAAATAACAATTACCAGCAATTTTACTAATTCTCCCAAGAAAATAAAATTTCAGCATTAAATGACTCATAAGGAGTTGATGTGCCGTTAAACAAATAAGTAAGTAAAACACTTTGATGGGGAAAAACTGTCTCTCATAAAAACCAGATTCAAGAGTTTGTCAAAAACTTTTTTGCATCAAAACCTGCAGGGATTTTACTTAAAATGTATCAAAAGTTACCCGATATGTGGCAAGTCATTGCAAACAATGATATTTGAGTAAAATCTACTTTTTTTTTTTCTTTTTTTTTTTTTTTCTCTCATTTTTAAGAATAAAATTAATAAAGAAAAACGGAAATTATTTGACTTAATTTATAAGTTTATCCTAAAGAAGAATCATAAATTTCTGCTTGTTTTCTTTGGAGCGATGCTTGCTTTGTGATTCTAGTTTCAATTCAGTTTTTGTTCCCTTATGTGATTGGCTCATAATGGATTCTATCAACCAAATCTCTTGGCAGAAATTCCCAGGGTCTTTTTTTCTTTTTCTCTTGCTTTGAACAACTTATGCCAATGTGCCAAAATTAATGAGATGGTCGTATGTAAATGTAATGGAAGGTGCTACCCACCATAATTTGAAGTCATAGAAATGTCCAGATGTATATCACTTGTACTCTGACATCTGGCAAGTCAATGTGAGCATCAGCTAGTAGGCTGCTTGTAGCCAGGCAACATGGATTATTGGAATTTGAACAAGGCATAATAGTGGTGGAAGGGACATGACAGATGACATTTCTGCAATTTTGGAGACATTTGACATCTTGATATCACATGTACCGGAAATATCTGGTGAAGTTATATGACTAATTGCATCTCCTTAAAGATCATGACTAAAGGCATCTAATTAGAATTGTCTCTAGTCTAGTAATAGACAAGTGTCACTGGTTCAAATAACATTCAATGCAAGTTACAAGGACATTGCTTTCGTTTTGGTTTTCAACTGTACGATGCTATCAAGATTTTTCACTTTCCTCCAAATTTCAACTAAATGTCTATGGCAGGGTTTCTTACCCTTGGGTGTATGGGAACCAAATGCTGGGGGTATGGTAAAAGTCTGTTTTATGTAGTTGAGATACTAAAAAAACTTACACATTTATGTTCTCTTCCTTTTTCTTGTGTAATAAAACTGAATTTATAACTTTATTTTGCTTTCAGTAAAAAAAATATAATAAAGTTATCAATGCTTACGGTTTTTTTCTTGTTCTATTCCTAGTAATTCATATCTAAAGTACAGTAAATTCAAGCAATTGAAATATTTGGAAGACATATTGGCAAATAATAGGATTGGTGATAATTATTTCGACAGTCAAGTGAAGGGGGTATGGGACCATATTGGACAATCTGTTGGGGGTCTGGAATCATCAAAAGGTAAAGAACTTCTGGTCTATGGTGTTTGGCTTCATTAATTTGATTTCTAATGTTTTGGAGATATTGGTTTCATAGAGCATTAACTAGTTATTTTTTTTTTGTTTTAATTTTCTTTGTTAACTGCTTCATATTGTCCATTCTATTCTTTTTTTATTCCTCTTTTGTTTGTTCCTTTCTAGTATCAACATTATCATTCCTCAGGAGGATCTGTTTCCATGTAGATATTCTCGGAAGTGTCTTGTGTTTTGGCTAAGATAATACAGATGAATTCAATAATGTCATGGTCAAGATTTAGGGATATCAATTTTGACTCTAGTTTATTCTTCTTTTATGTGCTATGTCCCTTCAGGATGTAAGTGATCATGACTCTCCACTTCCCCCTATCCCTTGTAATTCTCAATATGTTTTGTCCTTTTGCAACTTCTCCCAAACCCTGTTCCATCATCCACTTGCTTAAGCCTGCTCGGTATGTCATGCATTGCTTTCCTTTGTCTCTCTTTCCCTCTATCCACCCTGTGAGTATCAGATTCTCCAAGCTCACCTATCTCATTATGTGTTCCAGAAATTTCAGCTGCCTCTTTCTGATATTCACTATAAGCTTCCTCTTTGTTTGCATCCTCTCCAAAACCTCATTGTTGCTCACATGTTCAGTCCATTGTATCCTGATCATCCTTCTGTAGAACCACACCTCCATTGCCTCAAGTCTTCATCTTTGAGGATACTGTCCAACATTCACTGCCATAAAGGAGGACAGATATCACGTAGCAGTTCAGTATTCTTTGTTACTAACAAAATTCTCCTCTTTCGTAATACTCTGCTTAGCTTTTGGAATATGTCTTTGGCCATCCCAATATGTCTTTGGATCTTATTATTGCTCTTACTCTTCTCTAGAATTCTAATCTTACATTTTCATTTTTTAACACTTGGATATCATACCTAGATGCTGTTTGTGATTTATGTGAGCAGAAGCTGGCTATTTTGTTGGCTGATGCTGTAAGTTTTGTCACAATAATTCTGTGATCAGATTCAAAATAAGAGTTATCAATTTTTACATCTGTAACAAATTGCCTGAACCAAGAATCCAAGATGCTGAAGTCAAAAATTTATTTGGTTATTCTGGGCTATACCATGTCATTTGATGTTTCATTGGTATTGTCAGACCATGTATTTAGGATGGTGTATCTTTTTGAATAACAAAAAGATAACATGAGCTCTCCATTGCTGTTTGAAGCTTCTGTTTCAAAGAGTGATACTTTCTTCTTGTCAATGGAGCAACAGTATTCAGAAACAGCAGAAGTGTTTTTAAAATCCTCATTAATGCACAATTCTCTTGATATTTCTTTTTAAGCTTCTTATTCTGTTGGCCATTTCTGTTCAGAATGTATGCAAATTTGGCTCCTCAAAAAATTTCCTCTCTTTTGTAGCTCTTAATAAATTTTATCCTTTTATCACTCTTAAACCTTGTTCCACCATCCATTTACTAAAGCTCACTAAGTAGGTTATGCATTGTTTTCCTCTATCCTTCTTGCCTTCAATCTGTCTTGTGAATATCAAATTTTCTAAGTACTCTTTTCTCATTATGTGCCCTACAAATTTCAACTGTCTTTTTCTGATGTTTTACCCATAAAGATGGTAAAAGTAAAACATTGCTTAGAACCACAAGGGAAAGTAAGTTGTGGAGAGCCATGATCACCTATGTCCTGAAGGGACACAGCATGTAAATAACAATGATGAGATGGCTGTCCCACCACACCAATTCTTGCTAATTTCTGTCTAATCATATTGTTAGGACTGGAAAGCTTAGTTTGTAAATTTTCTTTTTTTTATATTCCATGTCCCTTTAGGATATGTACAATTATGGCTCTCCACAACTTCCTATCTTTTGTGGCTCTTAAGTAACCCTCGCTCTTTTACAACCCTTTGTCTTTGTTGTTGGTTCCAATCGAAGTGGGTATATTTGCAAAAACATCCCCCCCCCCCAAATTTATAGAAAAAAAACATACAGATGCATGCTGAGATTTCTTCTTAGCCAATAAGATAGGTCACTACTCAATCTAATCTGCCATATTTCTGTTCTTGTCTTGAAGTCAGAATGATGTGATGACTTGTATGTGTCCCCTTTTTTGTTTAATACCAAGTCTTAGTTTGTGAATGTTTTGCCTTATTACTTTTGCTTTGTCTTGCATATATTATTTGCTTGCTTAATATAATTTCTTGCCCTGTTCTTTTCTTTCTTTTGTTCTTGCTGATTGCAAATTTTGTCAATTCTCTTTTGTTGGGTATTTCTGCCAATTACATTTAACCATGGCCAAATTACTCTATATTTGTCCAGCCGTGCATTCACTGAAACTTGTTTTGTTTGATTTTTACTCTGCTTCTCTTACCTTCAGTATATTTTGTGACAGTTAATTTCAAGCTTTCTTGCCTTCATTATGAGTCACCAATATTTCAGCTTTCTCTGATTCTTAACAGTAGTTTCTTTTTACTTCCTTTTGTCATTTAAAACTTCCTAATTATTTACATATTCTGGCTATGTTATTCTCAGCATTAGTAGGAAGGAACATATCTCTTATATTTTAAATCACTTTCCAATACCTGTTCCTAGTAAACCTGCTTTCCAATGCATTTTTTTTATTCATTTCACCCCAAGCATAACAATAAAGCTACTAAGATGCAAGAGGTTAGTGATTGTTAGAGAATATGAGAAGAAAAAAAATAAACTATTAAAGAGAGAAGAACAATAAAAGAACAAGAATTAAGACAATAGATAATGATTGACATTGCATTTAGATTTATGAAAATCAAAGTTGAATGGGAAGCAAAAAGTTGCAAGAGAGTTCCACAGATGAGAAGTGTGATATGAAAGGCATCTTTCACTATTACTATGTACCTTGGAATTTCTGTGTTATGGTTTCTGTTGCCTGTTATGACACCACCCAGGTAGTTAAATTTCTGTACCTGTTTAATCCCCAAAATATAGCTCATACTTTGAGGCAGCCATTTTACTAAAAACCAAGTCTTCTGTCTTGTAGTTGGCTATAAAAATTCATGAAGGATTTCAAATGGTAATTAGGAACACATCTTCAAGTTTTGTCTGTTTGGCTTGTATTATATTTGAAAAATGCAAGTATGTAGAAGCCAACCCTTTCGTTGCTTTTATTTACTAATAATTAGATCACTGTGCCATGCTAGACAATATTTCTCCCCAGAATCTATCTTACATATTTTACATATTTATAAGTCTAGCATTCATCATTGCTTTGACTATTGCTGCCACATATGGTCTGTATTTAGAGATTTTTGAGATCCAAAAAAGAATCTGCAATGTTACTGGTCCTGACTTGGTATCTCAGTTTCAGTTACTTTCCCACTGGATTAATGTAGCTTTCCTGTGCCTTTTCTATAAATAATTTCTTGCTAATCGTTCTGATGAACTTTCCTCTTTGGTACCTAGACTTTATGAATTTAAACATAGTACTAGATTGGCAGCTAGGTCTCATCATTTTACACTTGAAATGGCAAGATGGAACCATAAATTCTATGCTAACAGTTTCTTAATCTGATAAGTATGTTCATGGCATTTGTTCTGATGAACTTACCTCTATGGTAACTAGACTTTATGAATTTAAACATAGTACTAGATTGGCAGCAAGTTCGCGTCATTTTACAGTTGAAATGGCAAGATGGAACCATAAATTCTATGCTAACAGGTTTCTTTTCTCAAACTTCTCACTTGTGGAACTCTCATCTGGCTTTTTGCTTTCCAATCAAATTTGATCTTCAAAAATTTAAATGCGATGTCAATCATTATCTTCTGCTTTTTTAATTACTCTTCTTTTATTTTTCTCTCTCTCATATTCTCTCACACTCAGAAACCCCTTGCCCGTGGCTTTATAACGGGGTCGGATGTTGTATATGTGTAATGTAAGCTATCCTGTTGTTATATATATTTGTAGTTAACAGAGGATTCCTTTTCGCCATTTTTATACTAAAAATGAAATGAAAATAATGTACAACAATAACAAACAAGTGAGATCTTGAGGCACGTGTTGAAATTAATGACAAGAATGTGTATTTTTCTTTTTGTGATATCAATTTCATTATTGGTATTGTGTGTGTTAAAAATGTTCTCAGTGTTATTGTCACTTTGCTTACTTGTTTTTGCTTGTTCCGAGAATTTTGTTGTTAAGGGTAGCATTTGAGACCATTAACTGTGGATTTTTACAGAGCAAAGAAGAGACGTCTGTGTTCTTTTTACTACTGCTACTCCACTGACCCTACTGTCTTTGATTGTGATGGAAAGTTCACTTTTATAATGATGAGGTTTCAGATTTTTAGGATGATGAAATATTATCAGCATATATCATCACTGGTAGTCAGGTTGTTTGACATGAGGAAATTTGTTATCTTTATTTCCAGAATGATGAAATATCCTTATTGACAATCATCACTGGTGGAAAAGTTCTTTTTAAAATGAAGAAATATCATCATCATTCTAGATAACAGAACAAATGAATCCATATATTACATTTTTTTATATGTATTTGTAGTTGATAGAGGAATCCTTTTTTCTTTTTCTCTCTCTCTCTCCTTTTTTTTTTTAAATTAAAAACAAAATGAATAAAAATGTACAACAATAACAACAATAAAACTTTGAGACACATGTTGAAATTAATGACAATAATGTGTATTTTTCTTTTTCTGATATTGTATTTGCATGTGTTAAAAATGTTCTCAGTGTTATTGTTGCTTTTGTTTCTTTAAAAGTTTGTGCTCACTTGTTTTTGCTTGTCCTGTGAATTTCATTTTTAAGGGTAGCATTTGAGACTGTTAACTGTTGATTTTTACAGAGTGAAGAAGATATGTTAGTTCTTCTTATTGCTGCCACTCTTCTCTACTGACCTTGCTTGTTGGTGCAAGGGTCATTTTTATAATCATGGTTTGAAGTTTTTAGGATGATGAAATATCCTTATCACTGGTGGAAAGGTTGTTTTTAGAATGATGAAAAAACCATCATTCTGGATTATAACAGCTTAATTGCTTTGTTTTTGGTGAAATAATTAAAAAATATGTATCTTATTTTTCTCTTTCCTTAAGTGATTTTTTTTTTCTCTCTCATATTCTCCCACACTCAGTAACCCCTGCATCTTAGTGGCTTTATTGCTTTGCTTGGGAAGAAATGATTAAAAAATACATGTCTTTTGTTAATGTTGTATTTTTGTTGTGGATAATTAGATACAATAATATTTGTTTTACATGTTTTCTCATTGAAAATATTTGTTTCTGCAGATAAACCAAGCTATGGCCATCCGCTTTGAAACAGAAAGTTATCGCCGACACCAAAGTCAACTCGTTGAAGGCTTAGGACTTACAATGGGTGCCCTTTATTGGCAGCTGAATGATATTTGGCAGGGACCAACTTGGTCTTCTCTTGGTGAGTCCCTTTACATTAATGTTGTTTCTGCAAAAATGAATATAATGAACTTGACAAGAATTTGAACTTGGATCACTGATTTCTCTTTTCGAGTTGTTAACTATTAATTTGCTCAGAAATATTTAAACCATCACCTGTATACAACTGCTTTATCGAGATCAAAGGTTAAAAATGAGTGAGTGAAACCTGTATGTCTCAGCAAGAACCATCCTATTGCCAACTTCACAGATTGGTGCAACAGAATCATAAACAAATAACTGTACCAGATAACAGACACCATATCACTTGAGGACTTTCAATAGCCGTAACTACTAAAATGGATAGCATATGTAACTTGAAGAGAGAATAATGACATAATAAAGATGTTGATGTTCCACAAGCAAAAGATTAGGAAGAAAGACTCCCATCAATACTGGAAATAGCAATAAGAGCTACTGGACTTGAGAAACCTATTTTTCTGAAAGATTATTTGAAGAGGAAAATTTAATAAATTTCAACCAAAAGAAGCACTGGCTGCTCAGTCAAAGAATACCAAATGTTTCCTTATAAGGAAATGGCAAGTATTATCATTGCTATTAAGCCTTAAATTCTATCTACAATTATCTAGATTTTTTGTTTTAACCATTTTTATTTCATTTTACAGAATACGATGGAACCTGGAAAATGCTACATTATTTCTCACGAAAGTTCTTTGCACCAAAGTTAATATCACCATACTTTGATAACAAAGATGTGCTTAATGTGGATATGGTGATTGATGGAATTCCTGTAAAAGAGAAGAGGATAGTGACAAACTACACTCTCTCATTGGTTCCATATTTTCAAAGAAAAGGTACATGGTCTCGTATTCTTTCTGGTAAATTACACATGCAGGTATACAAATGGAAAAACAGGAAGCCATTAAAAACATGGACAAAAATGTACCATGTAAGTATAAAACTCTGTGTGTGTCCCAGAATATGTATGACGAATTTGAATTATGTATGAAACAAAATCCGATATTGAGATGATGCATATTGAAAGATGCCACAAAGTTTTGTTCAAACTCAAGACAATGACTTGTTTTTATGAGTTTTTTTTTTTTTTATTTGGTTTTGGGTTGGGTTATTATTTTGTTATGAAATTGGTAATATAATTCATTGTAAAGTTGCCTGAATCATTAAGCTAAAATGATTTTTAGATCTCAAACTTGATTCCCTGCATCCTACAGGTTAAATTTGCCTTAGGGCATCAAATTAAAAAAAAAAAAAAAAAAAAAAATGGAGTTTTTAATAATTAAACTTGAATTATCTTAATATTGATAAATGCTTACAGCCACATAATATTGAAACACCAGTTCCTATATGATAACTGAAGTTAAGCAATTAATGACATAGCTAGTATAAAAATGATGCTGGTTGAAATCTGTGCACCCATAATTAATTACATATATTAATAATCCTAATATAAAAATGATGCTGGCTGAGATCTGTGCATAGTTAATAATATTGAAACAGCCATGTAAGATGTAAAAATAAAATATTTTAAGGATAGAGTGAGAATATTTTATTCAAATAAAGCAGAAAAAAAATGTCAAATAATTATGTGGGTAATGCATACATCATTTCATTGCTAAGGACTGCAATTTTATATGAATGCGAATAAATGTCAGGAATCCATCTTAGAATGGGAGTAATATTTTAAATTTTTTTTTTTTTTTTTTTTTTTTTTTTTAAGAAAAAATGAACGAAAGAAATTTTTAATTACATAACTCAACAGCAAGATAGATGAATAACCATTTTAAGTAAGGGCGTTTAACTCGTTAGATATGAGTTACCTACCTTAGACTGAAAATATTTCAAATCTTGTTCAATATTAACGTTTTTTGACAGATCTTTTACCAAAGAGATTTTTTTTTTTTTGCAAATCAACTGATTAAGTATATTGAAAAACAAAACTTTAATTTTATTAAAATTGAATTGAAACTGAATTTACAATCATCAAAGTAGATTAATAAAAAAATTAATAAAATCACATTCATTAAACAAATATTTACTTTTAATTATTAAATTACTGTAGAGTGTTTTCTTTCTTTTTTTTTTTTTTTTTTTTTTTTTTGATTGTAGAATAAATTGTTTTTTACTCTTTAAAATTCTAAGCAAAGCTGAATTACTTGTTAGTCTTTTCTTCAACTTACAGCAAATTCATTTGTATCCACCTACAAGTCACACCGTCCATAGGGAATGATTGAATTTGGGGACCAATAGAGGATAAAATATTTAATAAGTTGTTTTTTAATGAAAAATGAAATGCTTATTAACAAATAGCTGTTATTTGTTAATTTCTACTATGTTTAAACTGCTTGGCTATGAGTTATTCAACTCAACCATAAGAAGAACACATACACACAGAGAAAAAAATTATTAACTACAGCATTATTTGGTATGAAATACTCTGATAAATGGCATATTTTTTGGATGTATCAAAAGTATTTTTGCTTTTGAATTCTCAAAAGCTTTTTATACTTTTTTATTTCCTAACCTAATACAATGGTTCTGATATGATGTATTTTGATAGACCTAACTCTTCTGAAAGTTTTTAAGCCCTGGTAGCAGGGTTTTCTTTTACATTGCATTTTAAAATGCTAAAAAATCAGCATGCCATGATGAAAAAAAGGTTCATGCGTACTGAAAACAGTTTTATCGTTAAAATCGTTATGTTATTAAGAGGAAGGATCAAAGTATTTTTTGATTATTTAATTAAATTTTTTACTCCTTTTTAGAACATTCAAAATTTTTATTTAAAAACTTGTTTTTCTTACATTAGTGGTCGTACAAAGATTAGCATAGCAAATTTTGGCCTCTTTTTTGCAGTGACACACATTAAATTCTTGCAAACATCTTATAATTGTCAGATTTTAATTAAATTTTCAGGATGTATCCACAAATGAATGAAATTATCTTTCAAATTTTTTATTATTAGGTTGGTGCAAAAATAATGACGTAATAATGTCGTTTTTTGACGTATTTTTTAACGTCAAAAAACGACATTATTACGTCATTATTTTTGCACCAACCTAATATAATATGTTGGTTTTTTATATATATATATATATATATATATATATATATATGTGTGTGTGTGTTCCAGCCCCTTACTTAATTTTTTAGTGACTATATAAGTAGAATTGTTTGAAGAATTGAAATCACCAAATATTTTTGGTAAAATCAGACCTGGTCTTATCCAAAATCTGTCTGAATCAATAAATAAAAATAAGATATTATTTAATTATAGAAGCTTTTAATTACTTTTATGAATAATATATATTACAGACAAGATTGTCTGAAGAAAAACAATTTTTTTGATGAAAAATGAATTTTTACAAGATTTGTTTTCATCTTTTTTACAATTTTAAATTGAATAATTTATAAAGATTTTAAATCTTTTAAAATTCATTTACAATGAGATAATTCTGAGGAAATATGAAGTAAAACCATATTTACTAATCATATATTGTAAAACTTATTACAATCTGATGAGGCTGAATATTTTTAAAAGAATTTTGATTTGTTTTTGTATGTGTGCTTACAAGAAGAATTTCTGAAGTATGGATGTACAAACCAGTAAATCAAATATTTAAATGTCATGTGTTTTAAGTGTTGTCCCACCTTGCAGTGCAAAAAAAATAATTTTATCGTCTGCTTCACCATACTTAACTATGTCAATTGAATGTAAATAAATCAACACATCAGAAAAACAAGACCCTGTCATTAAGAAATGTTTGTATATAACATTTTATGCTATAAGTATTTAATATTTGGTTCAAATCAGATTAATTTAACTTTAAATTTGCTAATTTTCCTCAACATTTTATTTTTGCAAGCTTTTTAAAACTGAGAATTAACTTTTGTTTACAAAGGTGTCAAAATGGCCGTTTTGATCAATTTTACTGAAAGAAAAATCAATTCCAATCAATATTATTTCTGTTTGAAATTACACCAGAGTATTTTGCTTACTGGAAATAGTAAATTTTAAATCCTTTAGCTTTGAATTAAAGCTAAAATTAAAACTTCAAGAAACCTTTTACATTGTTAAAAAAAAAATCATTTTAAACCTTATGTATACTGAATTAGTGGAGGTACCTAATTTTAAAGCATGACTATATAAAACTAATCTTGTGTGTGTGTGTGTGTGTGCGTGTGTATGTATGTATATATATATATATATATATATATATATATATAAATATATATATATATATATATATATATTTGGAAACTACTTGATAGGTAAAGTGACTATGTAGATGTGTTATTGTAAAATGTAATGTGTATGACTGGAAAATTGCTTCCCCAGACTTGATGGCAAATAAATAGATGTATGTTGGTTTGCTGCTTTTATATATTTTGAAATAACTGTGAGGAAGAAATGAGTATGTATAATAAAAAATATATAATTATTATTTTAAAAAAATTACCCCAAAATAATTAAACTAAGTGCACAAAGAAGAGGGGCATCCATACTTTATTTTAATAAGCAGATAATTGCAATTTCTTTTGTTTTTTTTGTTGTAGTAGTAGGTGGGGGGGGTAACCTTCACCTTCACCTTTGAGAATTATAATTTGGTGAAATTGGTATAAATTTGTCACCCCTGGGTTACTATTACTTAAATCGAAAGACCTTTATTGTGATATCAGTTTTCCAATTGCATTCTAAAAAAGATAAATTTTTTCTTATTAATTTCTTATTGTATTTGATGTAAGTAATATTGTATAAGGTGAGATAATTATTACAATAACTTGTATTGCAAATATAAATTATGTTTAATTAATAATAAAATTGATAATATTGTTACGTCATCATTTTGTATCATAACTGCTTTTAAAAGAATGGGTTTATAAATGGTCTAGTAGTAATCTATTTGTTTGTTTGACTCCATCTGTTTAGTCTTTGATATGGGAAGGTGGAATTGGTGTGTGAAGTGATATGAAAGTAGAAAGTGATTGATATGGCATTTATTTTCTTTTTTTGTACTCAAAATAAAACTTCTTATACCGTCTTTAAATACAGATTAAAATGTATAATTAACAAAACTGATAATATTGTTACCTCATCATTTTCTATCATGAACTGCTTTGAAAAGAATCCCAATGGGTTTATAAGTGGTCTAGTAGTAATGTATTTGTTCATTTGACTCCATCCGATAATATTCTTGCCTCATCATTTTCTATCATGAACTGCTTTTAAAAGAAACCCAACACGTTTATGGGTAGTTTAGTTTTATAAATAAAAATTCAAGTTTCTTTGCATGATAAAACCTGACAACTGCAAAAACAAGTTATAATTAATTTATTTTAATAATTTCAATCAGGATATATTTGCATTAAGGCATTTTTGTGCTTTTTATTCATTTCATTAACTAATAATCAAATAAAAAATATATTTATTATTTTGACAAAGACTACACCTTCTTTTAAGCAATTAATCCAAATTTTCATACAATGTATTAACTATGAAGACCAGTGAAACAATAAACCTGCTTTTACTGTATTTAAATACAAATTAAAATGTGTAATTAATAATGAAATTGATAATATTGTTATCTCATCATTTTGTATTATTAACTGCTAAAGGAACCGAACAGGTTTATGGGTAGGGTCTAGTCAACAACTGTCTTTCACATTTGATCATTAATTCAAGGGATGTATTACTAACCCTTAAATGAATACCAAATGACAAGTTACTCAAATCTCCTTTAAATAAAACTGAATCTTTGAAGCATATTAAAAGTGCTCAACATCTCATTTTCTATTGATAGAATTAACACAATTTATTGTAAACTAGTTTCCACAAATATTTTTGAATTTCTATGAAGTGCCATGATTGTTTACTTTTTAATTAATTCATCCCAAGCAAGGATGTAATGCCATTAATACACAAGGGGCTATTGGGAGTAACAAAATGAGAAAAGTTTAGAAGAAACTGGAAAGTCAATCCTCAGTAGGAAACAAAGGATAAACCTCTACTCCTGCTTAAAAAACCAGGAAGGAGTGTGGAATTGTATAATAGATAAACCTATCTTCTATTGAGCAAAAAAAAAAAAATTCAGGATTCAGGTGGAGAGTTGATAACATTTAATTGAAAAGAAAAAAAAAAATTAAGCATAAAATCAAACAACCAAATGTTGTTTGATTTTTATGCTTAATGCTTCTAGAATTTGTACTGTTTTTGTGTTTCCTTTTATGTGATATAGTTTTGTTATTGATGTGTTGTTGGTGATATGCAATTTAATTGAACACTTGTCAGATAAAAAAAAAATGACAATGACACATGAAGATGTGATATTTGAAAAATAAGAATGTTAAATAAGCTTTAGAGTATTATTTTTTAGTGGCAGCATATTTTTCCTCAGATCTCCTGAGGCTGACTTTAAGGTCAAATGGTAGACAAAATATAGATGCTGATTTTGTTTGGCTGAGCCAAATGTGTGTATGTTAGGGAGATAGTGATTTCAGGGAGTTAAGTTTTTACATGTAATACACTGTAGATGTAGTTATTTCATGTCTCGGGGAACTTGCTCTGCAGTGGGGGTGATAGAGAAACCCCGCTGGCTAGTTAAAAATGTACATGTTGACATGTTTAATAAAGTAGTAAGTCAAGATTCCTTTTGTTGAGGTTCTTATTTTACCTTCAAACTAAAAACCAATAAGTAATCACCTGACTGGGAGAAGACTAGTGAGAAAGAAGAAAGCAACATTATTATCTTACTTATTATAAAATGCAGATTGTGTGTGTGTGTGTGTGTGTTTATATATTGGATTGGATTTCCTACATTTTTCAACCGATTTCAACAAAACTTCACAAGACTGCATAAAATTACCTTGTGGTGGTTCTAACAGCACCAAAAATTTGAAAAACACAATTATTTTTGCACAAAATCAATTTGAAAACACAATTAAGAGGCATCAGAAGAATGAAAGGGGACAACTCATATAGAGTTATACTTATTATAAAACCCAGGTTGGTTGTTTGTGTGTGTGTTTGTTTGTATATGGGATTGGATTTCCTACATTTTTCAACTGATTCAACAAAAGTTCACTTTTTTTTTCTTTTTTTTTTTTTTTGGCAAGTAGTGTTTCTTATTGTCTTGCACACTTTTTTCTTTATTTTTACATTCAGAATGCTTTAAAAATTCCATTTACAAGACAATTGTTTATAATAAAATTCTATTCAATCGGTAGACTCATAATGATTGAAAGCAATGTTTTTGTTTGAGTTTGACCAATCCGTAAAAAAAAAAAAAAAAAAACTAATTAAGATATGCGTGTCTGTCAACCTTAAACAATAATCTTTGTCAATTTTATTTTTCAGTCTTTATGATCGTCGATACTTGATCTATCTGTTACTGTTACATCCCCGGGCAATGCCGGGCTCTACTGCTAGTTATTATTATTATTATGGAATTGACTCTGTCAAACAAAAGACCTCCCCAGAATGAGGGGAGTATGCAACAATAAAACCAACATAGCATAAGAAACAAAAAAGCTTTGATAGTGGTTTATGAAAGCTAAAAGTACATTGGACAATTTACATGGAGGGAGAATGGTTTGAAATTTATTTAGAATGAAAAATTAAAAATATACTTAACAAAAAAACTTTAGTTTGTTTTTAACCAAACTGAAATAAATGAAACCTTTCTACCCAAATGCAAACAATCGTATAAATTCTTAATTTTTCTATTTTTTTTATTTCAGTTAAACAAAACAGCTGATACTGTGTTCCGAATTCCCTTGAAAACGATCATGGAGGAAAGCAAATGCCCTCAAAAGTCACAATGTTTCCTGTACTTTTTTACAAAATTTCTAACATCTGGACAAAATTCCTGGCTGCCACTCGATCGCTTCAAACCTGGATCAGGAGTTCCAGTTGCTAAAATCAAGGTATTGATTTTTTTTTATATAATCTCCATATGAAATGAGAACAAATTGAATATAAATTCCAATGTTCATAAAAATAACTTAAGAGGCCCCAATACAAAAGTAGAGCTATATTATTTATTTTAGATGTAATATCGTAAAATAAAATATATATATATATTTTACAGAGAGGTTTACTCTGTACAAGTAACTGGCATTCACTTGAGGTTACAGAGTAAGAGGTAAAATTTGTGTAGATATGTGGGGAAGATGTTAAAACTTGAACAGGTTGAGATTGGAGTGATTGGGGAAGACTCCTCTTGGGAGTTGGTTCCACAGAGTTTGTGTTATGGTAATAATCTGCTTGAATGGAACTTACTTTTCACCAGTGGAAAACAGAGGGATTGAGGGTCATTTGCTATGAAGCATGTTAACATGACAGGTCCTAGCCGTGAAGGGGAGAACAGGTGGAACTAAGGAACATAGTTCATCTGAACAGTTTCCACCTTGACCTG
>OZ010608.1:8583547-8636047 GCA_963932145.1 Acanthosepion lycidas | reverse complement strand
TTGCCTTTCTATCTGTCTATATTTCTGAGATGGATGTATTGTAATTATTTACATACTTCTGTTAGCCTCAAGGCTTCAACAACAGTTGCAGTAAAAAGAAAAGTCTCAGTGAGTGGTCAAACATACCAAGCAGCAGCACTCGGGTTAGGGGTTAAGATTAAGACTCCAAGTACTTCATTCAGAATCCTCTCACAGGATAATAGTCCTATGTATTAGGTTGGTGCAAAAATAAAGTCGGTTTTTGACGTCATTTTAACGTCAAAAACCGACATTATTTTTGCACCAACCTAATATTAAAGCATTACTTTGTGAATTTGGTGACAGTAATTCTGAGTTCAATCTCTGGGCTGGTCAGTTTGTACTTGATCTCTGGGACAAGCAATAAGAAGTAGACGCAATATCTGTAGACATTGTCATCAGAATAATCTACTGCAGTAGATTCATTAAAGGATTACCTGATGAAGGCCAGAGAGTACAATGGCCAAAACATTACAATAAAAATAAATTCAACATTTTGCATGTAAATAATACAAAAAATTATTTTTGTAAAGTTGGAGGAAACAGATGAAAGTATTACACTTAAATTTTTTTTTTTTTTTTTTTTTTTTTTTTTTTTTTTTAATCAGTTCACTCCAAGAAAGGTAATAATGCCATTAAGACACAATGGATTACTGGGAGTGAAAGATTATGAGAAGGTACTTTAGACATAAAGAAAAATATTATATTAAATAAAGAGAAAAATCCATTACTATGAAAGAGAAATAATTCAGGGTTAAAGGTATATAAAAAAAATAAATAAACAATATATAAAATAAAAAAAAAAAAAAAAGGAAGAAATATAAAAATTAATATATTGGAGTGATTCTATTTATCTAAGGAAGAGGCATTTCATTTAACATGTACATTTAAATGAACATATTATAATTTAAACCTATATTAAATAATTCCAATCTACAAAGGAAAAAAAACAGTTAATATTTATCATCTAATATATAATATAATGAACCAATAAGAGGAAGATTAAATAAAAGTAAAAATCTACACTTAAAATAGAAAAGAAAGTTTACAATAAATTTTATAAGATAATAATAAATATGAATATATTAATTTGATTAATTAACAGTGGAAAAATTTCTAAATAATATATTAATTATTACATAAAAAACAATAAGTATTAGAAGAGATCCAATTGATTGGCCTGCATGTTCACCTGACTTTAACTCCAATGGATTTTTTCCTTTGGCAAGTACTCAAGGACAAAGTTTATAGTCAAAAACCACAAATTGTAGGTGATTTAAAAAATTACATCAGAGATGCATTTTAAGAAATTAATAGACAAAGATGCTTGTGCAAAAATGTTTGTCAAAGCATGGAAGGTATTAGGTTGGTGCAAAAATAATGACGTAATAATGTTATTTTTAGACGTATTTTTAACGTCAAAAAACGACATTATTACGTCATTATTTTTGCACCAACCTAATAGATTTCAAAGCTGTGTAAATTGTGATGGACAACAACAACAATTTTGAGCACGCCTGCATTAATAACATTTTCAGTATTTTTTCTATTGCATTATTGTATAAAATAAAATTTAATTGTTGATAAAAATTTAATTATATTAGGATGTAATCTCAAGATAAATGTTATTTACTGTCCACCTACATTTGGTTCACCACACACATATATATATATATATATATTGTGTGTATTTACGCAGCATCTTTTCATTCATACACATTTCATTAAATAATATAGACAAATGTTGTCTATTTATTTTATGTAAATTCTTTTCATAACGTCTGATAAGTTTAATAACATTATCGTTGAACAAACAAACAAAGAAATTCACAATATTGATCCATATTTTTTTGATACAATCTAAGCTTTCAGCTTACATAAGCCATTATCAAATATGTCAATTACAACATATTAAGCAATATATGGACAAGACAGTGATGATAGTCTCTCATTGTTTACATAGATGATTTCTAAGCAACGATAAACACATGCATATAAAACACTAGAAGCGAAAATCGCACCGCATCTATATATATGTATATGTATATGTATATGTATATGTATATGTATATACACCCTTGTGCAAATTAATTGAAATAACTGCTTTAGTTTCCTTTCTTTCACTATACAGTCAGTTTTAGATCCACTGGAGTGACACGGTGTAATCAATTTCTAAGCTTTACCAATGAGCAAATCAAAGTACTATAGATTCAATTGAGAATCTGTGGACAAAATCTGTAAGGA
The DNA here is from genome assembly GCA_963932145.1 of Acanthosepion lycidas. NCBI lineage: Eukaryota > Metazoa > Mollusca > Cephalopoda > Sepiida > Sepiidae > Acanthosepion > Acanthosepion lycidas. The sequence goes on along the minus strand of OZ010608.1, from coordinate 8,633,785 downwards.
ACGACTTTGTGGAATGGATATACAAAGTACTAACATGTGCACTGGGTCATGTTTTATTGGGAAAATACAAAAAAAAGTAAATAATAACAGAATTATTTGTTTTGTTTCAATTAATTTGCACAAGGGTATATATATATAAAGCATTAAAAGCAAGAAATTTTATATTGTAAGCCATGATAGATTTAAAACAAAAACACACACCAGTTGACCGGTTTCATCCCCTCTCATCAGAACTGTTAATGAGGAACTAAAATTATTAGAAAAAGAAAAAGTCTGTTATGGATGACATGAATGATTGGACAGGGAGAAAAAAAAATTATTATAAAAATTATACCAACAAAGATGCTAGAAACACAGCACAGCAAGTCCAAGCAAACAATCTCTTTGTTTACAAAGAGAAGGTTGCCTGGACTTGATGTACAACATCTTCAACACCTTTAGATGGAATAATGAGTGTGAACTGGCCAAAATGGAAAACCAGTTCACACTGAAATTCATTGCATAAATGGGATTCTTTATAAAGTGATCCGTAATCAAAGACCCATACGTGTTATGAATGGTATCACCCAAAGAAAAATTTTTATTCAATATTATAGCAGGTACATGTTGTTTAATTCTAACTTCCAACCGCTCTGTCGTTCTACCTACGTAATCGCATTCACAACTACATTTGAAATGGTAAATAACAGAATTAATATGGGGGGGGGGGGGTTCAACATCTTTACACATAGACGGAAGTATGGACTTAGTTTGAAAGACAACACAAATGTTCGCTGCAAAATAACACTGACGTGAACTACATGAAATACACTTGGCGAAGGATTCCCTAATCCTACCCAACCACGGTAAACAAAGATAGACCGGACATTTACCCACTGAAGCAGGTTTGATTTTATTGAACCCGGCAGTCTCATCTCGAATAACCGATTGAACAATGTTCAACGGATAACCATTGTTCACAAAGATCTCAGTTAAACAATTGATTTCATGTTTCAAGGTGTCACCTGAACAAATCATTAGCGCCCTATGTGTCAGGGTCCTAATCAAATTTATCTTTTGTCGTTTAGGACAAAAGGAGTCCCATCGAGTATATAGACCTGTAAAAGTAGACTTCCTGTAAACAGAGGTAGTAAACAAGGAAGGAGTTCTTTGAACAAGAACATCTAAGAAGGGCAATGAACCATTGACCTCCTTATCTACTGTAAACTTAAGGGCAGGATGAACACCGTTGAGTAGGGAAAAAAATTGATCCACTTCCAATTCATGGCTGAACACACAAAAAGTGTCATCCACATACCGAAAGTAAACCTTGGGCAGGGCAGAACCTAATAAAAGGCTTTCCTCATAAAAACCCACAAAAATATTTGCCAACACGGGACCCAAAGGGGAACCTATCGCTACACCATCAATCTGATGATACATGATATTGTCGAAACTAAAATCGACAAACATGTTGGCAAATTTCATGAGTTCAATGAACACTTCTTCAGGTATATTCGGAGGAGTCAAATCACTACGATATAACATATCGCTGCAAATATCAATAGTCTCCGTTAAAGGAACACAAATGAAGAGGCTGCAGATGTCAAAGGAACACATAAATCCATCAGTGGCATCACAATTCCGAATGAATTTGGGAAAAGAAAATGAATCTTTAATACAAAAGGAACTGTAATGCTGCAACACTGGCTGCAACAATATAGCAAGCCACTTTGTGACTTTATGCTGTGAAGACCCAATCATCAATAATATGGGTCTCAATGGGACACCCTTCTTATGAATCTTGGGTAATCCATAAAGACGGGGATGAATAGAGCCAAGCGGTCTCAATTGCTCCACCATTTCAGAAGAAAGAACACCACTTTTTACCCATTTGACAAGACATTTCTGAAATCGAATTTCAGAAGTCAGCGTAGAATCATGAGTGTCAATGGAACCAAGATGTTGAAACTTGGAAGGATCATTCAGTATATTTAACATTTTGTTAATGTAGTCATGACGGTCCATGAGGACGACACCCGATCCCTTATCCGGTTTCATAATAACCAAAGAATGGTTATTCTTAAGGGATCTAATAACCTTATGGTGTTCACTTCTCCATTTCGATTCAGAGAAAGAATTAGGAGAACTAGCATAAGAATGAGCCAAATCATTCAATTTGGCTTGAAAGTCACTGGATTTATCACCAGACACAGGTTGAAGCTTCGAGAGTCAAGCATAAAATACTTCAAATTCAGAAAAAATATTCTCCCTACTAATAGAAGTAAAAGGAATGCTAAAGTCTAGGCCATGGGCCAAGATAGCAAGCTCAATCTCTGAAGGAGAATAAGAAGACAAATTAACTACATTTTTTGTAGCATTTGGTTCAACCATACAGCCAAATCTCTTGGAGATAAAATGAAACCGGTCGACTGGTATGTGTTTTTGTTTTAAATCTATCATGGCCTACAATATAAAATTTCTTGCTTTTAATGCCTTAATACGCTTCTGTACTGTTTCAAACATATTTAAATATATATACACACAATCACCCCATAGAGGATGATAACCCCTTACATCCATGTGAGAATGCACAGTCTGTATTTAGAGAAGGTCCCAAAATTGCACTCCCGCTGGCCAATAGTTATTGTAGAATGAAATAAATACTAATGTTATGCCTGATAGATTTAGTCATGTGCCTTCATTAGTAATGCATGATGATAATGTTATACAATAAACTATTTTCTGCGTGGTTAAATTTTGAGATATTAAATTAAATGGAAGAGATAAGATATAGACATGCTGTCTCGGCCATTTATCTCTCATAATAAGTTGGTGATAATCATTAATACTATTTTGAAGAAGGGAAAAAAAAACTTTTCTCAGCAATCAATCAATTACTTGTTACATGTACATATTAAAATATGATTTGAAATTAATTTCACTCTGAATCAAAATTGCTTTTCATTAGAAGTAGCATTCATATGTTCCTTGAAGTCAATAAAATACACTTCAAACAGGATAAATCAATAAAAAAAATCCTTTGCAAAAGAGCAAAGGTGGTGTTTATTTTAAGTACCATTTACCCTTTGTAGGATGGCAAGCAAGTGGACATACACACACAAACACACACACACACACACACACACACACACACACACACACACACACACACACACACACAATGTCTAGCCAAATGTTGATAGACTCTACTTTAAAAATCAACTTTTACTGAACTGTGTCTTTGGCAAACTGCCCAGTAACTATCAGACGGAAATACAAAACATTTAATTCTTCAGAACAAACAGCTCATAAGCTACAGTTTAGAATACTTGGCCAAGAACAATATTTCAGAAGCTAGTCTTGGAAAGAATTGCAGAGGAATATCAACCAAATTATGCACTCTCCTATTTTGGCCTTATACCAAACTATCAGGGCAGTACCAGACTAACTAAACATCTACAACAGGTGCTTAAAATAGTTATATATTTATTACCAATGCAAAAAGTATGTGTACCAACTTGGGTAAAAAGCTAAGATTTCAAAACCAGATTTTTTACATGGGCACTCCCCTCTCCTTGAGCAGTAGGATTTAACTTACAATATATAGTGATGTATAAGCCAACTTCTTGTATAGTGTGACCTCTGAATTTACTTGCATCATTTTTAACCCCTCCAGAAAAAAATTTATCCATGTATAGGTCACCAAAATGGCATGATATTTAATCTCAAAAAAAAAAATACCTGTGTTTTGTCTTAGCCCCTATATTCTTGTGTAAAAAAAATTATTATAAAAATTCAAGTATATACAGTAATGTAAAAACTCACATATATATATTTTTACCAAGATTTTTTAAACAAAAAACATTTGTATAATAATTTCATTCATCTGTGAATAATTCCTTCAAAATCCAACAATTATTTGATTTTTTTCAAGAATTTTCAAATAAATGTCTTTTTCACTGCAAAATAGACACTAAAATTTCTTATACTAATCTTTGCACCCATGTCACTAATGAAAAAAAAACAAAAAAAAAACAAAACAATAAACCAGAAATAACTAACCTTGCTATCCATAATGCACCAATGACCAGTACATATAAATAGTCAAGCTATTATGGGCACATGGTTGACCCAAGCCTTGTGAGGGAAATTGGGTAGACATTGTGGCCAAGGACTTGAGCATGCTGGCCTTGTTCAAATTTTTGATCACACGCTCTTTCCCCAGAAACTGTAATTAAGGTCTGCTCGGCATAGTTGCAGTATAAAGCACAGGTGGGCTCTGTGGATGTTGAATAAACAGATTGCATTTCAGTACGTGTGCTTTTTTTTGTGTGTGTGTGTATTTATAGGGTGTAACAAAAGAACTTTTACAAACTTTGGGGGCAGGTTTCTCACATCAAAACAAGGACAAAAGTCCATATAAACATGTCTGCAAATCCTTCTTTTTGAGTTATTAAGCTTAAAGAAAATTTGTGGTAGATGGTGCTGCGTTGATATGTAGACTAGGTTACATTTGTCATTCATGTACATTTGTAGTTTGTCTTCAACGTTTAACATATATAGTAGTAAGTTAACTGAGAAGTGTTCCGTTTAACAATGGCAGGATATCCATATCGTGAGCAGGCAGACATGTTATTTACATATGACTGCACAAATAGTAATTGACATGAAGCTGCATGGCTTCATCAGATTACATTTCCAGACCAAAGGCAGCCAAGTTATCCATCCTTTGCTGCAGTTTATCATCACGTTGCTGAGACAGGATCCATGGTACCACAAACTATGGATCCTGTGTCAGCAGGAAGACCAAGATTCACTTGTATGTCTGAACACAACGAACACATTCTACAGACTGTCAGAGACAATCCATGTATCTGCACATGTCATGTGGCCCTAGCATGATGTACATCTCATAGTACCACATGGAGGATACTTCAGGAGCAGCTCCTGCATCTGTATCATTTGCATCATGTGCAGGGTTTTTTGTCCTCTGGTCACTCACCATGAGAGAACATTTGCTGATGGCTTATTGCACAAACTGCCAATCCATCGTTTGTCCCTTCAGTCTTTTTTGTGGATGAGGCAACATTTTGAAGAAATGGAATAACAAATTTATACAACTAAAATTTGTGGGCAGATTGGAATCTCCATGATACAATACAGGCTAAACTTCAGCATTGGTTTACAATTAATATGTGAGCTGGAATTGGAGGTGACTATCTGGTAGGTTCTTATGTTCTCCCAGCACATCTTGCACGATGGATCTCCAGCAGATTTTTGTTATATTATTTGTGATGCACTGGCTGACATCTACCATGAAAGATGGATAAGTAGGGGGGAGGGACCAGTTTCATGGCCTGCACATTCCCCTAACCTCAATCCTTCAGATTTATATCCTGTTGGGTCACCTAAAACTATTGGTTTTTGCAGCAGACATTAATAATGCAGAGCTGCTTCATGAATGTGTCATGGGGGTGCAGCTAAAGCATTCAACACCATGTGAGAATATTTGAAAGGGTCTGCTTGTCAATGATTCGACATGCATGTGTATAAGCAAGCAAAAGACATTTTGAACATTTGCTGTGTTGAGGTACAATGATGGTCTTTTGGACATAGGTTTATATGGCCATTTTACCTTGCTTTGGTGTAAGGAACCTACCCCCAAAGTTTGTAAAAATATTTTAGATGAATCCTGTATATATATATATAAGTGAACATAAAAGTCAACACTTGGAGGCGACAGTCTGTTTCATGCTAAATGCAATCGTCAGGCCATCTAGCATGAAACAGAATGTCGCCTCTAAGTGTTGACTTCTAGGTTCACTTGTATATTTATACATGCTCTATATCTCTGATATTGAGCACTTTATCCCATAAATATAGCACATCTTAAGACTATATTTCTTCATTTTTATATATATATATATATATATATATATATCTGTGTGTGTGTGTGTGTTGCAGGTCAAAAGGAAAGTACATATGGCTGAAATTACAATACCAAAGTGCATAAATGTGGAGAAAATGAAACAGCCTGGTGCCCTTCAGTAACTGTCCAATGTTCTTAACAACACCAACTTCCATCGATCTTGGGATAATTTCAAGGAGTAGGTCCACACAACTGCCACTGACATACTCAGACTAAACCAGAAAAAACACAAAGACTGGTTTGACGAGAACAATGGCAAAATCATCCAGCTGCTTCAGACAAAGCATACATTGATCAAGTTCATTCTTGATCCAAATCTGGATAACAGACCACAGGTTGAAAATCACTTAAGATGCACAATGCAAACTTGCAATATGCCCTGAAAGTAATAAAAACCGAATGGTTTCATCATTATTGTCTAAGGAGAATCCTTAACATAAAATGGCAGTCTATGATACCAGACACCATTGTTCTCAGGGCCTGCTATCCAAGTATAGAAAACTTACTGGTTAAAAACCAGAGGAGATGGTGTGACACTATTTAGCTATGGTAATTGGCTAATTAACCATAGAAATTAAAACAAGAAATGCTGAGGGCGGAAAGAAGTTATCCCAAAAGATATACTGTTCAATATTAAAAAGATTTATTTACGAAAAAGATACTTTTCACAAAAGACAGTAAACTCAGAAAAGGCCATATGTGAGATTTTTTCAAATTGATTAATATGGTTGTGGGGGAGTGCCTTGCCAAGGGAAATATGAGAATTCAGAAAGAAAAACAAAGCATTTAGATATCAGGCAGACGACATGGCAGTCATAAAAATTTCAGCCTGAGACAATTGCCAATACGGGGTATGGAGAATCAATATTAATTATCTTTCCAAGATATCATTTATTTTTTTCTTGAGTGCCGGCAAGGAAAAGCTATATAGTATTTGCAGGAATTTTGGCATGTGACAGAAATTTGTCTCGATACGGGTGGAGAAGATCGTTATTATTTACTTTACCAAAGTGTCACTTTCAGACGTTGAGTAGCAATATGGTGATTATAAAATTTTCGGCATCAGAAAAGATAGCATGGAAGAATTGTGATTTGGTGAGATAAGAAATTTAATTTTTCAAGAAGCCAAGGGTTCCAGTATAAGCTAACTTCACAAAGGGACCAGATGGTAAACTTCGACAATGATTGATGGAATTGGTAAAGAGTGCTGGTTAAGTGGATTCTGAGTGACCAAAAGATATGATAGATTTTAAGTGGCAATGTGGGATTCGTAAAAATTTTGGCCATGGGAAAAAGGAGAATTTTGTAAACAAAAATTCTGGAATATAATTTTAAGGAGGCCAACTTAGCCACACCCCCATGGCTGGGATGCCATTTGTCAAGTGGTAGCAATAGTGATAGGCACAGATGAATTGATGAGGACAGAGAAGTTATTAACACCCACTGAAAGGATTGGTATGTGATATCAATGTGAGAAAGGAAGAGTCTAGAAGGATAGCTCTCCTCCGACCTTCCCTCATGGACGAGGGAGACCCCCACCAAAATGGAAAGTGATTAATTTTCCAAAAATGGGAAGTAATCAATTTTCCTGGCCTGACAACAAAGACATTTTTTGTTGGGAATCAAGATTTAGAACCCTAGGCCATGTCTGGCTCCACACCGAGTTTTGGTCAGTACCCATATAAACAAATGTCCTTGGGCTGTTCGACAGTACAGTTGAGTTGTGTTTTCAGTTAGTACATTCAGTTCAGTTCAAGTAGTGGGAACCAGAGTGTTGCCTTACAGAAGTTGATCAAGAGATTCCATGACATCCGACTACAGCTAACCAAATCCAATAGCAAGTTATACTGACGAATGAAGCCAAGCCAGCACCTAAGAACTAAATCAGTTGACTTAAGATACCAAACTTGCTTCAAACGTAGAAGTGTCACATTCCATGGAAAACAGTCTGGGAGAGAAACACACTCTTGTATATAACAGACAGACAAAGTTAATTTGTTATTTCTTAACATACTTGAACCTCTTGGGTTTTTCTTTTATTTGCTTCTTTTTCTTTACGCTTGTGCAATATCACCTTCAGTCTGGACTCATCTTACACTATGGCCTGATTGATTTTGTCTACCTAAGATCAAAATCACAATGTGGGTAGGTTAGACTTGAGATTGAAGAAGTTACTCCAGTAACCAGATGTTGGAAATGAGCTGGGAATGACAGGGTTGGTATTGAACCAGTTGCGGCCGGTGTAATGCCGTTAGCACCAACAACCAGAATTTGACCCTGGACAGGCCAGTGTCACATATTGGCACCCTGACCAAGGGATTCCGCCGGGCATCAATGACTACTGATTGACTGGGACACAGGCTGGTGGCAGCGACTAGGAGTCGACTCCAAAAAACAGGTGGAAGAAACATTACAGCTTCACACTGCAACTGGGAGTTGACCATGGACCGACAGCTCAGTGTCACAATGGGCTGGACATGTAGTAAAGATGAATGACAGTAGGTTGCCAAAGGTTATGGCGAGCTTGCAAATAGTAAGCACCCTTAGCAAAAGCCAAGAAAGAGATTTAAGGATTGTGTTATGAATAACTTAAAGGAGCTTAAAGTGGGGGGGTGGATGACTGGGAAAACCTTGCTGGTGATCACAATGAGTGGCACAGGGCTGTTATAGAAGGATGTAAGTCAGCAGAGGAAGAGAATTTAGCACATACAGCCCTGAAAAAAGGATTTGAAGAAAGGTATTACCAGGAGTTTGGATGACAGCACTGCAAACTCGAAATGCAGGACATGTGGTTGTATCCTACTGTCAAAAGCTGGGTATGTTAATCATCTGAAATCACATGAGAGACAACCTCACACTGCGTTACCTCCGTAACTTGGTGATACTACATGTGTGATCTGCAGGGAAGTATATGAATCTACATCTAGCTTAAAGAGGCATATGATGGTACACAAGGATGACCTACCACAGCAACATCCACTTAACCCTATGAAGACACTGAAGCACATCTGTCATCTATGCTGTCGGTCTTGCAAATCAGCTGATGGTTTGAAGAGCCACCTTCAAAGTCATTCAAAAGGAAATAATGATTTACATTGAATGTAGGTGTTGATGGACAAGACGGAAGTCATCTGTGAAGATGGGGCAATCAACATTTGTGTATGTGATGTATGTGTGTGGTATATATCACACACACACAAATACACAAAAACAACAACAACCAAGGAAAGCCAATCACTTCATCATTTAATTGCCACATGACCAAAATATCCAAATGCATACACCATTACCTACAGCCCCAAGCCTAGGAAGTAAAATCCTACATCAGACCTACTAAACAGAATTAATTATATACAAATAGTACCAGAAAATGCTACTCTTGTAACCATGGATGTAAGATCACTTTATTCAAACATCAAACACATTGAAGGACTAACTGCCCTTAAAGAAGCACTTACTAAAAGAACAAAACAAGAAGTAATCATAAAACTTATGGAACATATTCTTACATTGAATACTTTCAATTTCAATGGCAAAACACTACCTATAAGTAAGAGGATGTGCCATGGGCACCGTTGCAGCTCCATCATATGCCACAATCTTCATGGGAAAATTTGAGGAGACCCATATTTATCCCTTCATCGGTAATGACTGCATATTTTATGCAAGATATATCGATGATATCTTCTTTATACACACGGGCAGTGAGGAGAAACTCACTGAATTCCTTATGACCCCCAAACACAATACATGACTCCATTAACTTCGACCATGAAAAATGAACAAGATCAGTAACATTTTTAGACACCTGCATCTACATCAATAAAAACAGAAGACTACAAACGACACTACACACTAAAATCAACAATACTCACAACTATCTACACTTTGTTTTCCTACACAAAACACCTCAAGGAGAACCTTCCCTATTCACAAACACTTAAACTCAGAAGGATATGTTCTAACAATGAAGAACTAAGTAAACACCCTAAAAATCTTAAGTATCAATACTCAACACATGGCTATAAACAACACCTAATCAGGGAACAAATAAAGCAATTTCCATCCCTAGAGAAGACATATATAAAATTAAAAATAAATCCAAATGCATCCCTTTAGTAACCACTTTCAACACCACTCTTCCTCCATTATATCAGAAACTAGACCTCAAAACTTTGTTTGAAGAACCCAGCTTTCTAGCATATTGTAGACCAAAAACCTTAAGGAAATTTCCTTAAGAAAAAAGGAGCTTATGTAGTAACCACATTAGACATACCAATTTGTTCACTAGCTCAGTTACTAAATATATTTTCAAAATCTACCACAACTCTAATTGTAGTAGTCATAACATAATTTACCTATTAGAATGCACATTATGCCAGAAACAATATGTGGGAAAATCTGAATGTCCCTTTCACTACGGAATTAATAATTATCAGAATCAGATCAAGTCAGCTCCCCATGAAAGATTATTACCTGTAGAACAACATTTCCACCTAGAAAAACCTGATTTTAAAAGCTATGCAAAATTCACTATAATGGACAGAAAAGATAACCTTAGAAAAATATTAGAGGAACATGAACACAAATGGATTTTGTGCCTCAAAACACTTTATCCAAAGAGGCATAACCACAAATTTAACAACATAGATAGAATTAATATATAACCCCAAATCAATCCCTACCCACATTTCTCACCCACACAAGACAGACATGCTTGCAGAGGTGTTGAGGTCTCAAATAACTAAAAGATAACATACACTTAGCACACACATCCCATTCCCAGCAACCAATAAAACTGTGAAAATGACCAAGGAGGGAATTCTTAAAGTCAGGAATCTCCCATCCTCTCTCTTAAAAACAATTTGAAAGAGGCCATTTGACCAACACAAGGACTGACCAAAATTAACGATAAAAAAAAACAAGTGTAAACTACAGATAAAGTCATTCACTCCTGTAAATCACCATGCTGGCATAAGTTTTTGAAAAAAATTACCAGCAATACATTTTTTAAAATAATATTACCAACTATACATTTTTGAGGAAAAAAAATATTACTAGAAATAGATTTTTGATAAAATAAAAATATTACCAGGAAAAAAATAAATTGCCAGCATTAAATGACCCATTGAAGTTGATATGCTGTAAAATAAACCAAACCAAACTGGCCAAAACTAGTCAAGAAACCTAATTGAAATACTAAAACAAAAAAATATTAATTTTTTAATATTTTTTATTGTTCAAAAAACACATATATTAGGTTGGTGCAAAAATAATGACGTAATAATGTCGTTTTTTGACGTTAAAAATACATCAAAAAACGACATTATTGCGTCATTATTTTTGCACCAACCTAATATATATATATATATGTGTGTGTGTGTGTGTGTATATATATATATATTTGTTATATTTTCGGAAAAAGGAAACTAACTTTCTTGTCCACGTGACTTTTCACACGTTCCCTTTCCTCTTTAAAAGCTGCGTTCTTCTCCCTTTTTATTCTGAATTCTTTCCTTTGTTGATTACTGACTGCTGTGAATTAAGTTCAGTAAAGCCTTAAGAAAAGGTTATTCTATCCTTGCTTTCTTCTTTGTACTACGTAACAATTTACTGAACTTAATTCCTCATGGACAAGATTATTCGTCTGGACAAGTTTGATATATCTTCTGCAGACCTTCAGGCTAGCAAGCTCTGGAGACTATGGTGCCGTAAATTTAATTATTACTTATCAACTATTGCTTCTTTAAACCCGGACAAACTCGAAGTCCTTTATTTAAACATCGGTGCTACCGTTGCTGATGTTATCGAGGGTTGTTCTGGATTTGAACATGCTGTTGAATTGCTGAAAAGTGTTTATGACAAGTCTCCAAGTGTTATTGATGCTAGACATTTGTTGTCTACATGTCTGCAGCAGGAAAATGAGTCTGTAGACCAATACCTTCAGGCCTTGAATCGACTTGCTGCTGACTGTTGCTTCCAAGATGTTACTGCTACTACTTAAGTAGTCTACAGACTCATTTTCCTGCTGCAGACCTGTAGACAACAAATGTCTAGCATGAATAACACTTGGAGACCTGTCATAAACACTTTTCAGCAATTCAACAGCATGTTCAAATCCAGAACAACCCTCGATAACATCAGCAATGGTAGCACCGATGTTTAAATAAAGGACTTCGAGTTTGTCCGGGTTTAAAGAAGCAATAGTTGATAAGTAATAATTAAAATTATGCTTAAATTCATAAAGTCTAGGTACCAAAGAGGAAAGTTCATCAGAACAAATGCCATGGACATACTTATCAGATTAAGAAACTTTTAGCATAGAACTTATGGTTACATCTTGCCATTTCAACTATAAAATGATGAGACCTAGCTGCCAATCTAGTACTATGCTTAAATTCATAAAGTCTAGGTACCAAAGAAGAAAGTTCTTCAGAATAATTAAGTAGTAGCAGTAACATCTTGGAAGCAACAGTCAGCAGCAAGTCGATTCAAGGCCTGAAGGTATTGGTCTACAGACTCATTTTCCTGCTGTAAGTCTTACAGGGATGAATCTGTCCGTGATGCATTTATACGTGGTCTCCGGTCCCCCGTAATACGTGCCAGACTGCTTGAAAATGCTACCCTAACTCTCAAGGAGGCTACTCAATGTGCTAGAGCCTTAGAACAGGCTCACTTTCGTGCTGAATCATACGCTTCTCAAATTGGATCAGCCGCTGCTACTACCACTAGAGGACTAAAAATGTGCTTACCGATTCTGCCGAGGAGGCCACTTCCACTACTATTACTAAAAATATGCTTTCTGACTTAACTGATTCTCGTACGGAGTGTGACTCTGTACAATTGTCTGCTGCCCTTGCTCGTGGCAAGTGCTACAACTGTGGAGGGAAACGTCACTTTAAGGATAATTGTCGCTATTGTCCTGCCCGTGATAAGAGATGTCAAAACTGTGGCAAACTCGGTCATTTTTCTAAAGTTTGCCGTTCTACCATGCCGGCGCCTTCACGTTCTACCTCAGCTATTATAGTAGCCCGTGCTAAAGACGATGATAGGTCTCCTCCAGTTACTAAAACTTTAGAATTAAAAAGGAAAGAGATTAACTGCCCTCATAGACACCGGTAGTTCTGATAACTTTATCAGTGCCCGTATTGTTAAAACAATGAAACTGTCTACTTCTAAACGGAATTCCGTAATTTCCATGGCATCATCTGCCATTTCCTTCAAACTATCTGAATATTGTACTGAGGATATTATCTTCAGTGGTTACGAATATAAACAAATTGACTTTACAGTACTTCCTGATTCCTGTAATTATTTATTATACAAAAAGTACAAATGTGGCACAAGGCCAAAAATTGGGGAAAGGGGGCAAGGATGGTCATCTTCTGTCTTAACTTTTAAACTTAGCTAGCCGCAATCACTGACCCAAACATACAAACAATGTTCCTTTCACCAAAACGACACATCCATTACATACCATTCTTACTACATCCACCAAAATTCCTCAGAGACTCTATGAAATTCTAAACTAGTCCCCATATATACAAATCATTGTCTGTGGGGGGAGGGGAATAAAATAACAACTAAAAACCCCAATGAAAATTTACAATGAATACAAAAACTATATACAAGAAAATAAACAAAACTTTTATTTTTTGTTAGTAGTAAAACCCCCCACAGTCCTAACTGTGGTAGAAACATCAGTTAACTGGACGAAATCAATGCGGGACTTGAAAAAAATATATAAAATATTCATACAATCCATGCACTCGCTACAAACACACACTCAATCAGACACAACGACAAATACGAAAGACACACTCGAAACGAAAGGCGCCCCGCACCCACCAGAGAACTGATATCACTAACCACCTAACGATGGGAGGGATGGGGAATTAAACAAAAGATAAAAAAATCGGGTCAGAAATAAAAAGGGGGTCCAATGAGCATACATACCCTAGCTAAGTTAAACTGGAAAGAAAAGAGAAAAAGGTAACTAAAACAAGACCGACCTAAACTAACCTATACAATGGAGGGGTTACCAATGTTCACCCCAGTAATCCCAAAATCCTTAATGCCTAACCGGCATCAAACGGCCACTCCAAGTCAGCACCTTTCACTCTGCAGAGGCGCGCAAGAGTCACCCACCTTTCGCTAAATTCCAATGGATGGAGTCGCTTCCTTTCCGTCCTGATCTTGACTTTAAGCTGATGCTTAAAGAACAAGATCAGTTGGGAAGAGGTAAACTTCTCGTCCCCATGAAATTCCTTCTGTCGCGTCGTCCATATCACGACTCGCATAACACCCAGTAAGCAAAGGAACACGTAGTGCTCAGCCTTAGTCAACGGCGGTACTATATTGCTACAGACGGAACTGGCCTCGAGGACAAAGAACTTTCCGCGCAGCATGCGAACCATGAGATCTTCAACGAACTTGCACAACGGAACTACGACACTACATTGAAAGAAGGCGTGACCAATGGTCTCCACCTCCCCACTGCAACGCACGCAGTTTGGCGACTTTGCCAAACCCGCTGCGCGAAGTCTTTTGGCGACCCAGAGGGCCCCTCGAATCACCAGCCAGGTGAGTGATGCCTCGGGGTTGGTGAGACATTTCAACCCGGGCGCCCAAGGCCATATGCAGCGAGCCTCCCGCTTCGTCAGCCCGAGCTCGTCAATCAAATCATCTTGAACGTTCCCCCTCACTAACACCTGATATAATGCCTTACGGGACAACGGCTGGACTTCCTGATTCCTGTATGGATATTATACTCGGAGTGCCCTTCTTAAAACTACACCAGAGTATCACTATTTCTTTTGGTGGATCTCAGGATAGTTTAAAAATCTGCGCTTTAACCAAGATCAGTTGTGCTCCTGTTAAGTTGTTCCGAAACTTGACCCCTGACTGCAAACATATTGCTACTAAATCCCGAATTTACCGTGCGGAGGATGCTCGGTTCATTGAAAAAGAAATTCTACAACTGCTTGAGGATGATATAATTGAAACAAGTTACTCTCCGTGGCGTGCTCAAATTGTTGTAACTTTGTCACCTAATAAAAAGAAACGATTGGTAGTCGATTTCGCCCAGACTATTAATCGGTTCACCTTACTTGATGCCTTGCCTCAAATTGAAGATCTCGTAAACCAAATAGCCCAGTATCGTATCTATAGATAGTATAATTGACTTGTCCAAAGCGTGCTATCAGATTGAAATTTACCCCGAAGATCGCCCCTATATGGCCTTTCAAGCTGGAAATCGTCTGTTCCAATTTAAACGAATACCCATGGGTGTTACTAACGGGGTTTCTGCCTTTCAGCGATTTATGAATTCTTTCATTTCTGATAACAAATTATCTGGAACCTTTTCGTATATAGAACTGTTTGCACAACGTCAATTTGGAATGTTTCTTAAAGTCTGCCTCGACATACAACCTCGAAATAAACTGGGAAAAATCAGAGTTTTCACTTCGTTCTATTAACGTGCTTGGATATCAAATTTGTAACGAAACTATCCAACCCGATCCTGAGTGTTTGAAGCCACTTTTGCAAATTCCTCCTCCTTCCGACTCAAATTCGTTAAAAAGGTGTCTTGGTATGTTTGCTTACTATGCGAAATGGATACCTAAATATTCACACAAAATTCGTCCACTGGTCGAAAATAAACAATTCCCTATGCCTCCTATAGTTATAAATTCTTTCGAAAAACTTAAAGACTTTGCCGAGTCATCTGTAAAAGTTATTGATGATGAATTGCCATTTACTATTGAAACCGATGCTTCAGAAAAGGCTATTGGAGGCACTCTTTTACAAGCTGAGCGACCTGTAGCATTCTTTTCTCGGTCGCTAAACCCCTCTGAAATACGACTTCATATAGTCGAAAAAGAAGCATATGCCATAGTCGAATGCGTTCATAAATGGAGAGACCTCCTTGCCGGGAAACATTTTACTATTATTACTGATCGACAAGCCGTATCTTTTATGTTTAAACCTGCTAATCGCGGAAAAATAAAAAACGATAAAATTATATACGGTGGAAAATGGAACTTCTTCCCTTTTCCTACGACATAAAACACCGTCCTGGAAATGAAAACACAGTTGCGGATACCTTATCCAGAGTATGTGGTGCTGCTGCTTCTTCCTTCAAGGAACTTAAATCGATACACGATTCCTTAATACATCCTGGGGTACAGCGCTTTTGGCATTTTGTAAGGTCTCAGAATATGCCGTATTCGCTTGATGAAGTCCAACGTGTGACTTCTGAATGTACGACCTGTGCCAAAATAAACCCCAATTCTTCGATTCTGCTAGTAATGTTCTGATCCGTTCTACTGCGCCATTTCAGCGTCTTTCCATAGACTACAAAGGGCCTGTCCCGTTATCTCCGACAGGTTACCGATATATATTTACTGTTATCGACGAATATAGTCGATTTCCTTTTGCCTTTCCTTGCCACGATTGCTCTTCGCAAACTGCTATTCAGTGCCTGACAAGTATTTTCTCTATTTTCGGGATTCCCTCGTTCATTCACTCCGATCAAGGGACTTCGTTTATGTCGGGAGAATTTAAACAATTTCTAACACGACTTGGAATTGGATGCAGTAATACTACTGCTTATAACCCTAGAGGCAATAGCCAATGCGAACGTTACAACGGCATAATTTGGAATACCATATTATTGGCCCTGGAATCGAAACAGTTACCAATTAGTGCTTGGCATGATGTTCTACATGATGTGTTAAATGCTATCCGCTCCCTGCTATGCACCACTACGAATGCAACCCCCCACGAACGAATGTTCAATATTGAAAGGCGGTCCTCCTCCGGTACTGCGTTGCCTGTTTGGCTCTGTGAGCCTGGGGAGGTATTATTAAAACGATTCAGTGGCAGAGGTAAATATGACACTATCGTTGAGGTGGTGGAACTCCTTGAGGCCAACCCTACGCATGCCAAAATACGTCACAATGATAGCCTGGAAGATTCGGTGGCGCTGAGACGGTTGGCACGTTCGGATGGACCTCAAAATGGACCTGAAAATACTCAACCCGACGTGGACCATGCAGATTCAACCCTTTTGCCTGATACAGGTCTCGTTAATATTTCTTCACATTATAGAGAAAATGAATCTGTGAATAATAGCCAGAATCCTGAAAGTCAGCCTTCTCAGAGGTCTGGCTCTTCCAGTGGTGAACTACCTCCACGCTGGTCTAGGATTCGTAGACCAATCCAACGACTGGATTTATAAAACTTTTTCAATCTCTTTTGCAAGTGGGGGAGAATGTTATATTTTCGTAAAAAAAAGAAAAAGGAAACTAACTTTCTTGTCCACGTGACTTTTCACACGTTCCCTTTCCTCTTTAAAAGCTGCGTTCTTCTTCCTTTTCATTCTGCATTCTTTCCTTTGTTGATTACTGACTGCTGCGAATTAAGTTCAGTAAAGCCTTAAGAAAAGGTTATTCTATCCTTGCTTTCTTCTTTGTACTACGTAACAATATTATATTATTGTTATTATTGAACATTACACAGGGAAGTTCAAAAGTTACAAAAAGCTATAGTTTTGCATGTGGAATAGATGGCCAGCTGTTTAAATTTGGATTTTTCCAAATCATCCAATTGTTATTCTAGACCCTACCCTGTTTATTTTATTTCCCACTGTTTTTCAACCTGTTTATTTATCCCAACCTCCTCTTCCTTCTATTTTTGTTCTGAAAAATTAATTTTTAATGAACCTTCCAACCCATCCTTCTATTCCAGATTTGTAAATCATTCCAATTTGTCAAACTTGCTTTTTTTTTTTAGGGGATACTTGGTTCACTATTTAAAAGCTTGCCTATTTAGAAAGATTGACAACAACAACAACAAAAAGATATCAAATTTTGACCAACTACAGTAAAAATTTTATGTAAATCTGTGCATTGGTTTTTGAGTTACAGAGAATTGAATGTTCAATACATTTCCTGTAAGCATTTTCAATGATTTGTCTCTTTATCTTCATGAAAAGGCTGATTTCCTTTTTGTTTTTGACAGGTATGTTGTAATTTGAATTTGATCTTGTTTGGAGAAATTGATATTCTGAACAATTTTCAATCAAATCAAATCTTTTTACTTACATCCTATCTTGATTTCTGGTTGCTGCAAAAAAGCAACAAATGAATTTTCTACCCAATCAGAATTCCACAATTCGGCAGTCTTCCATCGTCCAATACTTTTCTTAATCAGCCACTGTACATTTGTTGAGCAGCTACAATGGCAGCACCATACATTCTTTACAACTTTTTGTAACAGTCAACAGCAGCAGAGTGTTTTGGTGATACAGTATTGCTCATTTCTTATATATAGCTGCACTAACAGTATAGCTCTTCTTTGACTAGATCTTTCATTACTGGGAATTTTTGCTGTTCAATTGGAGCAGTTTATGTTTAAAATCAGCCCACCCAAAAATCAATTTTAGTAACAAGATTTGGGTGCAACTGAAGCACATCCCTAAATGGGGAGTTAACAATTTGAATTGGGGGTGGCTCTGAAAAGGGAACTGTATAATAATAAATAATATTATTGTAATAATATAAACTATCTTTATTAAAGTTTTTATGAAAGATATATCGAAGAACAGATAGTAATTAGTAAAACATTGCTGCAAGTTTTAATAGACAGGAAGTAGCCATTGTTGCTAACAATCTGGACTCAAAACTGTCACTGAAGAATTATCTATCAAACAAAAAAAATTTCATTGAAATCGGATGAAAACTGTGGAAATGCATAAACAATATCCGATCACACATACACACACATTTTGAGAATTATAGATATTTACCTATTCAAGATGAGTATATATTATTTTTGGGTTTTACGTTTTTTTTTAGCCTTTGTATCACATGAAACAAAACATTGGAAGCATCAATGATTGTTTTATTTCCTGTTTTAAGCTTTGTTTGACCTTTGATAACACAGCAATATATACATGGAATGAACTGGCAAGATTAGGTTTACTTACGAGTTTTTCAGGGAGTGATTTCTGTCATCCAGCATTTTCTGCAGTCTAGCAGTGGCCTGGTTCCAAGGGTTCCAGATTAAACTAGTCAGACTGTATAACTATTCCTCAAGTGGAATACAATCCATCACCAAAGACGCTGAAAAAATAGTTGGTTCCGAGTGCCACTCCAAAAAGTATCTGACTTCTCCTGGCATGCTTTGTCTCTCTAAGAGTCAAATCAGACAAAAGAAATATATATAGGTTGTAGTTGTCAGTGATCACTTCCAAGCCCAACTCAAAAGCATTTTCATAGCCTTGTGGGTGATGAATTATTTTCTACCCTACAACCCCTATCCCACAATCAAAATGTTTCCAGCTTCTCATTACTCTGTCCCTATTTCTATGGCAAATGTTCAGATGAGCTACATTTCTTAGTACCACCAGTTCAGATCTTCACACCTAACACTTGCCATAGCACATACACAAAGTCAACTGATCCTTCATATTCCATTGGTTAGGAGGAAGTTCAAATTAGACAGTTTAATTTGTAAAACAGACACCTGAGAGGATTTTTCCCCGATCACAAGCAGATGGACATGTTTGGAAAGAAGCGAACAGAAATTACTTATCTATGACATGATCTATATGATCTATCATTAAAGATACTGAAAAAAAAAATGATCAGTTCCTTGTACCCCTCCAGAAAGTATCTGACTCCTCCTGGCATGCTTTGTCTTTCTAAGAGGCAGATAAGACAAAAAATACCCAATCCTTATTTTCTAGCCTTGTGGGTGATGGATTATTTTCCACCTTACAACCCCTTCCCCCACAGATGAAATGTTGCTAGCCTCTTGCTATTTTATCATATTACAAGATCCCCGAAATTAAGCAACGTTGAGCCATGTCAGTACTTATATGGGTAACTGATCAGGAATACCAGGTGCTGTAAGCTTGGATGCACGTGGGGTGAAATAAATAATTGCTCAAAATTGTAGAGTTCCAATTCCAGTCAGGTTCTTTATATTCACTTACATGCAAATACCCTTGGGAAAGGTATGAATCCACATCTTCTTGTCCCTGCTATGGATTAATTAGTAAAACTTGTATCACTAAATCATTATTATCTCCCACCCTGTACTTTAAAAATGCTTACAATTTAAAAATATTTTCTGGCTTTAAATAACCCACAAAGTATTGATAATCCATAGAAAAGGAATCAGTCAATCATCTAATTTTATAAATTCAAATAAATTACGATAGAACTAAACAAAAAAAATTAGCCCTCAAAACAAAAGTACTTAAACAACGTTTAAGTTTTTACTTAAATTTCCACCTTACTCTCCCCCAGCTATGGGTTAATTATTAGGACTTGTATCATTAAAACATTATCTCTCAAAAATTGTTACAATCTAAAAAGGTATTTTCTGGCCTTAAATTACCTGTAAAAGGTTGATAAGCTGTAAAACACAAATCAATCAATTACTACTCTATGACTATTTTCATGGCAGATGTTCAGACAAGTTACATTCCTTAGTTCCATCAATTCAGACTTCACAGATAGGGCCTGCCATACCACATAGGCTGAGTTTACTTATCTTCATTCTCTCTGTATTCCATTGGTAAAAATGAAGTTCTGCACAACCAGCTTCTTCCCTAGAGCCATTTTACTTTGTGGAACAGACTCCCAAAACCTGCTTCCTGCTTTCCAGCTTGTTGGAAGTCCTCCTCTATAGACCCTGTTTTAAAGATCTCTGGAGAATTGTCCTCATCTTTGTTGCCATATTTATTACAATGTTTCAGCCATTGTACGCTCTGGCCTTCTTCAGGTGGTTGGCACGTGGAACTAGAACAGTCTACCCCAGTGAGCGAAATAAAGACTTCACTTCAACATTCCAACCACCTGAAGAAGGCCACAGTGTACAATGACCGAAACGTTGTAATAAATATGGCAACAAAGATGAGGACAATAGTCCAAATAATGTAAATAGTGTACATAGTGTACCTCATCACAGAAATATAGACAG
This sequence comes from Acanthosepion lycidas, assembly GCA_963932145.1. Taxonomy (NCBI): domain Eukaryota; kingdom Metazoa; phylum Mollusca; class Cephalopoda; order Sepiida; family Sepiidae; genus Acanthosepion; species Acanthosepion lycidas. Next base: position 8,612,880 of record OZ010608.1, on the reverse strand, counting down.
ATATCTCTGGAGAAACTTTTGAACAGTTGCTCTATTAGTATCCAAAAACTTTTCAGCAAAGTATTTGAGGCTTTAATCCAGTGGTTCACAAAGTTTTTGAAGTCAAGACATACTTGAAATTCTATCAACTATTGTAGGTGCACGATATACAAATTTCGAAAAAATATGTTATAATGAAGTCAAATAATACAGAAAAGAAATAATGCAATAAAAAATATCAAATGAAACATTCCTTAAATTTATTCATTCTTTTGTTTAGAATAGAATAAGTAATCCCAATTGAAATGTTTATGATAAAGTAAATAATTTATCACATTTACTTATAAACAATTAAATGATAAATTATAAGTTACTATGAAAATATAAATAAGACAACTTTTAAATAAACAATCCTAATCCTTGTCATCATTTTATATTAAATAATACATCTTTTAGTAATCAACTTTCTCAAACTAGGCATGGAGGACTAACCAGCAACTTGTACCAGTTCAATACAACAAAACAAAAGCTTCCTTTCATTGAAGCTTACCTCAAGGGCTATCTACAATGAGACGGGTACTGCAACATAATAAAGTAAATATATTTATTTATTATATCTGGACACATATTTCTCTGGAACACCATTTGAGAACCACTGTTTTAATCAATGCTGAAGTGGTTAAGATTCTTACCTCTCATGACCTACTCTCTAACAAACAATATGGATTCCATTTTGTCTGGTGTACTACTGAGATTCTTATGGCCATCACTGAATATGTATATCAAGCTCTTGATAATGGAGCTGAAGCTTGAGCTGTGGCTCTAGATATCTCAAAGGCATTTGACAGGATTTGGCATGTTAGTCTTCTATGCAACCTTCAGGAATACAATCATACCTATCAAATAATAAAATGAAAGGTGCTCTGAATGGGCTCACTTCCAGATCCTTTCATATGAACACAGGTACCCACCAAGGATCTATCCTGGGTCTTATGCTGTTCCTGGTCTTCATCAATGATATTCCTCATGTTATCAGTTCTCAAATAGGCATTTATGCTGATGACACTACCTGTCTCAATAGCAAATCTGTCACAGCTGAAAAAGTTAACCTGGTCGTTGCTCTTGAAAAGGAACTCCAATCAGTGGTTAACTGAGGCAGGAAATGGCTGGTGAATTTTAATGCCTCTAAAACTAAACTGCTTTAATTTAACCACCATAGAAAAACTTCCCTGCTTGCCATCAGCATGGCTGATGCTAAGCTTCAGGAGAGCATCACACTGCGCCTTCTTGGCCTCACATTTTCAATTGACTTGAAGTGGAACAACTACATTGAATCAATAGCTGCATCTACTGATAGGAAACTTGGTTCACTGTGTCATGCCAAAAGGTTTTTCTTGTCACAGTCCATCATACACATTTACAAATCTACCATTCACTCATGCAATGAATACTGTTGTCATATCTGGTCTGGTGCTCCTGTTGTTCATCTAGAGGTTCTTGACAAAATCCAAAGAAGGATCTATAATGTAATCTTGCATCTTGACTTCAGTCACTTTCTCACAGATATGACCTGGCTTCTCTCTGTCTTTTCTACAAATATTTTCATGGTAACTGCTCCGATGAGCTTTTCTCCCTGGTGCCCCGAGTACATGAATTTAAGCGTGCTACTAGATTGGCATCTAGGTTGCACTCTTTTTTTTCTGTTGAAATAAATAAATGTAACCGCCATTTCTACTCCAATAATTTCACTTCTTGCCTGTGGAACTTCCTTCCACTTACTTGTCTCCCTGAAAACTAAACTCTTCAAAAATTTAAATACAACATCTTCAACCCAACTCATCTTTTATCCTTTCCCCAATACCCAGTCTTTTCCCTCATTTTCAATTTCTGTAACCTGCTGTGTACTAGTGGCACTCCCACCTTGCTTGGGGTGAAATGATTTAAAAAAAAAAAAATCCTTATGATTTTAACCTGTTCAAGTCTAGGGTCTACTGTTATCTAGCCTACATATCTTCATGATATACACTTTTTACTACCTCCTTGTATGCCCTTACAACAATCTCATTCAGTAACCTTCTACCTTGAGTGGCTCCTGGGCCTTACATTGGGTGAAAATTGTATTAAAAAACTGTTGGTAAATAGAAAATAGAATAAGAGACAATAAGAGTTAGTGAAAAAAAAATTTATTTTTAAAAAATGTCATCACATTTGCTTAAATAGTTTAAAGAATTTTTTTTTTTTTTTTTTTTTTTAGTTATTTGTAGTTTTACCAATGACAGAGTCTGCTTTGATGGGAAAAAGAGAAATTCAATAATAGAAGAAGAGAAAAAAATTCCATGTCTGCTTAGACATTTTGGTATGAGAGTGAACCATTCTTTTCTAACTGGCCACCTGGAAACAATTCTGAAACAAGAAGGTTAATTTTCTACATGTTCTATATTTTCAGAATAAGAAAAAACAAAACAAAACAAAACAATGAGGAACAGAAAAAAAAAAAAAAAAAAAAAAAAGAGGTGAGGATAAAACTATTTTTGTGGAACGTAGGCACTGATAGTATCCAAAATTCGGGGGAACTAAATTCAGATGCCGTTCAGTTTTTTCTTTTTTAAATAATTATTATAGAAATTTATATTATGTGGCACTAAGACAGATATTAAATAGGCTTTGTGCAGTTTATTACAAAGGCTATATACAGCAGAGAAACTTGCATTATATCAATCTGTCATGTGGGGAGAGCCCTGCCCATCAATATTTGAAATCTTTGAATGTCAAACAATACAACTGTATATATTTCTGAGATGAGGTATTGTAACTATTTACATTGTTTGGACTGTTGTCCTCATCTTTGTGGTCATATTCAAAATGTTTCAGCTGTTGGGGAGTTGAGTTACTGAAGAAGGCCAGAGTATACAACAGCTGAAATGTCATGAATATGGCAACAAAGATGAGGACAACAGTCCAAACAGTGTAAATAATTACAATACCTCATGTCAGAAATATAGACAGATCCTGAAGAAGGCCAGAGTGTACAATGGCCGAAATGTTGTGAATATGGCAACAAAGATGAGGACAACATTCTGAACAATGTAAATAGTGTAAATACAAGCAATACAAGTGTTAAATAAATATGCACCAGTTTCAACCATTATGGAGACTTATGTGACAGTAAAATATAATTATTTAATAACAAGTGAGCCTTTTAAAAAGTTCAGTCGAAGCAAATTAAATAAATAGAAAACTAACATTGTAATTGTTATCAATTAGACAAAATGACTTAAATTAGTCATCTTTAATGGTTGATCTGTGGGAAAAAATGCTAAAAAGGGTTAATATCTAAAATTTTTCACTATTTTATGACTAGTTTTATCTGTAATAAAAATTTCAGTTTTATTACTTTGTGATAAGAAGCAACAATAATAAGATGGAATAAAAACTAGTAATAAAATAATAGAAATAATGAAGAGTGTATAGAGTCAGAATGTTGGGATAAAAACCAAGAATAATAATAAGATGGAATAAAACTAGTAACAAAATAATAGTATGTCTAGTTAGCACTTTTCCCTGAAAATAAGTTTTGAAATGGAAATTAGGAGAAGAAACACAATGGTTAAACATCCGGCTGATTTCTAGTTCTTAATATTGTGAAAACTAAATAATTTATGTGCGGCATTGAGCTTTTAATGGATAATATGATACAGCTTTAAAAAAACAAAAAAAAAATCACATAATAATGGCTGTATTACAGGATCATATTGTACTCAAGAACGTAACTTATTCAGAGTTTTTAGCTTCAGAAACACAGGGTTGTATTATACTCAAGTATTATCAGTGTAAGATTTACCTATATGCTTAGCAGGCTGAAGCCTAGGGCCTCAAAATCTAGGGGGCCTCCAGCGAAGGTGTATAATATTTTTGATATTGTCATTGGCCTTTCTTACACATATTATCATATCACATTGTAGGCTCTAGATAACGCTTCAGTAATTTTAAACATCCGTCATCATACTTGGTTTTACTCAAATTGTTTAATTTAAAACTCTTCCATTATCCTCTACTTGTAAGAATGGGAGATTTGGAGGGGCCTCACAAGTGGAATAGCCTAGGGTCTCTCTTCATCTAAATTGTAGGTTCAGTAATTTTAAACACTTGTCATCATCCTTGGTTTTACTCAAATTGTTTAATTTAACACTCTTCCATCTTCTTCTAACCAAGGCTATTCCACTTGTGAGTGATCTCACAAGTGGAATAGCATTGAGTCATTCTTCATCTAAATATGCCCCTGCATATTATACACAAGAAAACACAGTAAATAATGAACCTCTTAACATCTAAGAAAGGTTTTAGATAACTGATATGCTTCCAAACCCTATACAAAGCAAATATAGAAAACAAAACAAAAAACATTGATTAAGAAAGAAGCATAAATAGGTTAGCCTCAACAAATTTGCAATGTACGGGTATAAACAAATATCAATCCATTCGATATCTCCCAGGGTCTTACATAAAATGTCTTCCCCATTGGTGTGGACTAATATTTATTTTTTATTTTAAAATTTTAGTATTAAATCCCATTTAATAAATTAGAAATTTGCTGCCTACTAAAGAAGGTTCTAGAAATTATGGAAGACATAAATATAGATAATAAAGAGCAGATAACTGAGACATCAGCCTAAGAGAATTCGATAATGAATGGCAGGTATGATTGGAGGTAGAAACAAGTTGTACAAAAGATTAGCTGGGAAAATAAACATACTAGATTTGATAGTATGCATGCCACATACTTTTTACCCCAAAAATGGTTATTTACGTTATTTGGACTATTGTCCTCATATTTGTCGCCATATTTATTACAACATTTCGGACATTTTACACTCCGGCCTTCTTCAGGTGGTTGGAATGTTGAACTGAACCCTTTATTTCACTCACTGGGGTAGACTGTTCTAGTTCCACATGCAATGTTTAATGGATGTCAGTTATAAGTTATCTCCTCTTAATTCCCTTCTCCAAGTTCTCCAATGCCATAACCGAGTATTGAACTCAAACTCTACCCCAGTGAGCGAAATAAAGGGTTCAGTTTGACATTCCAACCACCTGAAGAAGAACAGAGCACACAACGGCTGAAATGTTGTAATAAATATGGCAACAAAGATGAGGACAATAGTTTGAATAATGTAAATAGTGTACATAATACCTCAGAAATATAGACAGATACTAAAAATGGTTTTAAAAAAATACACATATAACTCCCTGGTTGTATACACAATGTCGATACATCTCATAGGCTAATATTTGCAGACATACTGTAAACTATCAGTACATATACCTAGACTAACACCATAATAAAATAATATTAAAAATAAATAGGGGAGAGCTTTCTATGCAAAACTGGGGTATCAGGAAGGCTAATGCTTTCTTAGACTACCAGTATTTGTACTTTTAACCTAATTCCATAATATTCTAACATTAAATGTGAATGGACGAATGGTGCTTTGTATGCCATCAGATATGGGAAGTTGATTGATATCAATATATGTATATCTCTTCTAATGAATCTATAAATTTTACAAACAGTTACTTCATATTTGTCTTCTACACTGGCTTTATTGATGGCAAGATGATCAAATTTAAAGTCTAAATTGTTTGTCCATTAAAATACTACATTCATTAGAAAATATATTCAATGAATTCATCCAATGAATGCTGAATATTTCCTTATAAGGAAATGGTTAATATTTCCATTAGCATTTATGACAGACTAAATTCAACTCTACTCATCCAATTATCTCTAAGCATTTCATGGAGACACTCAAGTCAACATGACTCCTATCAGAATATAAGCACAGCTGATCTTTTTTATTTAACTGAATTTAAAAATAAATATTGAAAAGTAGAAAATAGAATTCAAAAGATTAATGAATTTGTGGCAATATTTCCATAACTGAACATCCTATATACATTTTATTCTGCTCTTTTTTTCTTGTTTCTCTAAAATACTGACTCTTATGTTTAGTCCTAAAACTTTAAAAGCATTTTATTGATTTATTGGCTGTTGGGTTATTTAACAACAAATTTTGTATGGAGCACCCAGTGAGAATTGAATTCACTACTCAATAGTAATGGTCAACCAGACAAGCTTCACTAATAATTTCTACATGACATAGATGGAAAGGGATTTTACTATGAAAATGAATTGGAAAGGGATTTTACTATGAAAATGCATTGGAAAGGGATTCTACTATGAAAATGCCCTAGGAGGGGATTTTACTTAAGACAATGCATTGGAAAACAATTTTACTATGAAAATGCATTACAAAGAGATTTTACTATGAAATGCATCGTGAAGGGATGCTATGTTAAATCTGTTGATTTTATGACATGTCTACTCTCATTGGGTTATTTAATGCTAAATTTTTGGATACTACTCGGTAGTAATGGACAGCGATACTAGCACTGCAAATCATTATGCCACACTAAGGCATCGCTTGTAAAATAGGAACTTGACTAGGAAGTTCATTTATTTCAATGTGATTCACTTTCATATAATATAGAACAGTGGTTTCCAACCATTTTGTAGCTGCCACCACCCCTTGACTCCCAGGGTACCTCCCTGAACACCAATATGAAAACACTTCATTTTTGGCATCAGGTATACAGAGAATTCAAAATAACCACTAATAGTGAAAACACACATGAATTTAAGCTCTTCTTAAATGCCATTCGATAAGATGTTGCCAGACAAACATCTGTAGCTATATTGCTATACTTACGCACCTAGAAAATTGGCACCTGTAGATACTAGCTCTCTGATTTGGCTGGCATGTGGCACATTCTGTCCAGCAAGATACAAAGAAACATTTGAACTTTTAATTTTGGATAAAAATATAAAATAAAACCATTCATTTATGTATTGACTTATTTTCATTTTATTGGATATGAAGAAAATGTGTCTCTTAAATTTAAGTGACTTACATTTTTCCCCCGACTCCAATGGAAGGGAGGGTATAACCCATTTTGTGAATCCCGAACAATTGCAAATTTTGGAAAAAAAAAAAACATAAAAAAAATAAACAAAATATTCCTCTAAAATCTAGCTACAGCAACAACAATATATAAACACAAAATATTCCTCTAAAATCTAGCTACAGCAACAACAATATATTAAATCTGAATTGATTCTTTTTCTATGTGCTATCTTCAGGATGTTAGCGATCATGGCTCTCCACAATTTCCTATTTTTCTATCTCTTCATAAATTTTCGCTTTTTGTTATCTCTCCTAAACCCCGTTCAGCCAACTCACTAGCCAGGGGTTATACATTGTTTTCCTCTGTCCTTTTTCTCTTTTCAACATGTCCAGTGAGTTTTAAATTTTCTAAGCTCTCTTTCCTTATTATATAGCCTAGAAGTTTTCAAGTCTCTTCTTCATCTGTGAGGAGATTGTCCAGCATTCACTACCATACAGGAGGACTGATATTATATAACTGCTTCTTAATACTTTGCTTAGCTTTTCAAAAACATCTTTCACTATCCCAATGCACCTTCAGATTTCAGTGTCAAATTTTCTATTCTCTGTTAACACACTTCCAAGTTATCTTATTTGTTGTTCTTGTTTGATTTTTTTTTTTTTTATCTCTAATCACTTTTATATTAAATTTAACTTCATTGACATTAAATTTCTAAACAGTCTGTTCTTCATTCAAATCATTCTTTAATTAGAGTCTATTAATTAGTCATGAAGCTGACATCAATCATTTACACTGAGGATTTAAGGAATTGGTCTCATCAAAAAACAAACCCGATATTCCATTTTCTCCAATTATTATCAAACGACATTCCAGCAGACATTTTCATATCTAATTTGAAGATTATATTTCTCTTTCTGCAACAGACTCAGTGTTACTATCATCAAAAATGCCTCTTCACACATTCATTCATCTTTGTCCTGAATAAAACGTTAAAATACATCGGTGTCCTGGGTAAGACGATAAACTACATCCAGCAGCAAGGCTTCTGATCAAGAGGTTTTGAGCAGCGTAGAACCACCTCTTAATTGCTGGTGTTCCCAGGTCCATCTTGACCTAGGGTGGTAGCACCTGTTAGGGTCCCAGCTGTAGGCAAATAGTTAACTATTACCATCAATACTTTTTTTAAAAAAAGTATTACCAGCAATACAATTTTGAAGGATAAATATTACCAGAAACAGATTTTTGACAAAACAAAATATTACAAGCAATAAAAAATGTTGTCGGCATTAAATAACCGATTGAGGTGTTGATATGCCGTAAAACAAAATAAACCAAACTAAACCAAAGAATACATATTCTATTCATATGAATCTATCCTAAAAATGTTGTTGGTGTTAAATAACCCATTGAGGTGTTGATATGCCGTAAAACAAAATAAACCAAACTAAACCAAAGAATACATATTCTATTCATATGAATCTATCCTAAAAATGTTGTTGGTGTTAAATAACCCATTGAGGTGTTGATATGCCGTAAAACAAAATAAACCAAACTAAACCAAAGAATACATATTCTATTCATATGAATCTATCCTAAAAATGTTGTTGGTGTTAAATAACCCATTGAGGTGTTGATATGCCGTAAAACAAAATAAACCAAACTAAACCAAAGAATACATATTCTATTCATATGAATCTATCCTAAAAATGTTGTTGGTGTTAAATAACCCATTGAGGTGTTGATATGCCGTAAAACAAAATAAACCAAACTAAACCAAAGAATACATATTCTATTCATATGAATCTATCCTAAAAATGTTGTTGGTGTTAAATAACCCATTGAGGTGTTGATATGCCGTAAAACAAAATAAACCAAACTAAACCAAAGAATACATATTCTATTCATATGAATCTATCCTAAAAATGTTGTTGGTGTTAAATAACCCATTGAGGTGTTGATATGCCGTAAAACAAAATAAACCAAACTAAACCAAAGAATACATATTCTATTCATATGAATCTATCCTAAAAATGTTGTTGGTGTTAAATAACCCATTGAGGTGTTGATATGCCGTAAAACAAAATAAACCAAACTAAACCAAAGAATACATATTCTATTCATATGAATCTATCCTAAAAATGTTGTTGGTGTTAAATAACCCATTGAGGTTGATATGCCATAAAACAAAATAAACCAAACCAATCCAAACCAAAGAATACATATTCTATTCATACGAATCTATGCTAAAAATGTTGTCGGCATTAAATAACCCATTGAGGGTGATATGCCGGAAAACAAAATAAACCAAACCAATCCAAACTAAACCAAAGAATACATATTCTATTCATACGAATCTATGCTAAAAATGTTGTCGGCATTAAATAACCCATTGAGGGTGATATGCCATAAAATAAACCAAACCAATCCAAACCAAAGAATACATATTCTATTCATACGAATCTATGCTAAAAATGTTGTTGGCATTAAATAACCCATTGAGGTTGATATGCCATAAAACCAAACTAAACCAAAGAATACATATTCTATTCATATGAATCTATCCTAAAAATGTTGTTGGTGTTAAATAACCCATTGAGGTTGATATGCCGTAAACAAAATAAACCAAACCAAACATTCATTCATCTCTCTCACCTGAACACGTTTTATCAATCCAAGTGAAAATCTAACCAATTATAACAAACTTTATTTGATCATATATACAACTCCTGATCCAATTTAGCTGTGAATGTCCAAAAAGAAAATTATTGGAGCATACATCCAGCCTTCTTATTTGGCCCAGTTCAATACTTGGGTTCATTTCAATAAATTTTTGCAAATGTATCAAATTCAAAAAAAAAAAAAGAAAAAAAAAGTCCTGCCTTATATCCCACCAAAAATGCAGGACTTATGTGACACTAAAAAAACAGGGGTTTATATGACATAAAAAAATCAAGCCTTATATGCCATCAAAAGTGTGCCTTATATGACACCAAAAAAGGATTGATGGATTCATTTTTCTAAGACTTATCAACCCTTTTGAATTTAAAGCCAGAAAATATCTTTAGATTGTAAGAATTATTCTTTTTGGAGATAATAATGGCTCAGTGATACATGTCTTACTAATTAACCCATAACTGGAGGAGAAGAAGTGAATTCATACCCTTCCTAACAGTATTTGGATGTAAATGAATATAATGGACCCAATGTGAATTGGAACTTGGCTCTCTGATGTTCAGTTCTGAGTTATTATCCATTACACCACCCACATAGTCAAGGTTACAGTACCTGGTATTACCATCTAGATATTGACCAGGCTAAGCATTGCTTAACTTTGGTGATCATGCGAAAACCAGTGTTTCAAGCTATTACCAAAAAAGATAGGACTTATATACCATCAAAAAGGTGGCCCTTTGTGACACCAGAAATGTAGGCCTTATATGTCACTGAAAAGGGCATGACTTATGTGACACCAAAAAGTGGGCCTTATATACCATCAAAAAATTAGGGCTTAGGTAACACCAAAAAGGCAGGGCTCATATGCCAAAAAATGTGTTTTATATACCATTAAATACAATACTTTATTGACAAAAGATTTCAACAATTACATCAATTTACAGTAGATTAGCTATTGGCCTAGACAGAATTTAATATCTCATATTCTTTCACACTCAGTAATCCTTTGCATCTTAATGGCTTTATTGTCTTGCTTGGAGTGAAATGATTAGATATAAAAAGATCTCTCCTTCCTGTTACATACTACCATATAATTAAGTTAAATCTAATACACCTAAGATATTAGAAATGTTTACTTCAAAACAATGACTTAAATACAACCATAGTCTATAACCTAATGATGAAAAAAAAAAATCATTTTACAAATATTTATTTTTCAACATAATCTTTATTATTTACACTTGAACTATTATCTTTGTAGATATATGAAAGGTGATTATCTTCCTTCCATTAAGATAAAATCATGATAGTCACATGATGGCTAGTTAGTAATTTCAGGGGTAAGGGACAAAGGGCAGTTGCAATATAAACATAGGAAAAGAAGGCTATCCCTAACCCACAGTGGTAGGTCTTACAGGAAAAACTATATGGCCTTACTCTATTATAGAGTAACCACTGTAACTCCAGTTTTCCCTTTGGGAAATATTACAAGTAAGGTTCCCCCTTTTTTTTACACAGTGTTTGTTGTTGGATACATGTTATATTTTCTCTGTGTGAGACAAATGTATATATATATATATATATATATATATGCATGACTTAGCATCATAAAGCTGTCTCAAAGACCAAAGCATGTTTGTCATTCTTTTTTCTTTTAGCTATTCAACTTGATCCATGAAATATAGTGTTATTATATCCTCATCTATATTGTTATTACAACATTTTTGGCTGTTGTCTCCTTCAAACTTCTTCAGGTAACTTTCAGGAAATTTCAAACTGAACTCTTTATTTAGTCTATGTGGAGAGATTGTTCTTGTTCCACTGTCCCTGTTGAAGGATACCTCATCTTATTTTTATTTAATATTGTGATAATAATAACAAAGATGAAGAAAATAGTCTAAATGTAAATAGTAATAATATTCTTCCTTGTCAATGCACTTAATTAAGTGGTGAAAATTAAAAATCATACAAATGGATTTATATTTGATACAAATATGCTGCATATTGAATTTTAAAATTCAATATACAGCAGCCATCTTGTGCACATGGATAGTAACCACTCTTAAGCAAGATCTCAACTCTAGGAATGCAAACTAAATAGGCTATTCTTAAATAAAATACCAAATTAAAAAAACAAATAAATTCTGATAAAAGTTATGATTAAATTCTTTAAGTCTTCACTAAATTCTTTTTTTTAATTCTTAGTGAAAAATCTGGAAAAATTCAAAACCTATGACATTCAATGGTAAAGATTCTTTAAATATTTTTAACACTTTCAAACATTTTTATAAAACAATAGAATCCTTTGTAAATAAAATGAATACTGAAATTATAATTATGAATACTGAAATTATAATTATGAATACTGAAATTATAATTACTTGACTATATTATTTGCATATATTGGTTTACATGTAAACAAGAAAATTCTATTTTATCCTCCCCCCCCCTTTGTTTTATATATTTTTTCATATATTTATATATACTTTTAAAGTGTGCATTTTTTTTTAAAGTCCTAAAAAATGTTGTACTCACCACAGATTATTTTTCATCTATATTCAAAATCACAAGTACGTTTTTTAAATACTATCATTATAAAGTAGGTGCTGAAAAATTCACAGCCCAATCCATTTCCCAAAATAAATATTTTGATGACCAAATATCAGAGTACTGATTTTGGGAAGTGGACTAGGACAAGATGTTTTCAGCAACCCATCATAAAAATGAAATTTAATAATTGATCACACGTTATATTAAAAATGTATTTAATGTTGATTAAATATTTTATATCATTAGATAATAATCTTCAGTATCTGCTTATATTTCTGAGATGAGGTATGATGTACACTATTTACATTATTCAGACTATTGTCCTCATCTTTGTTGCCATATTTATTACAACCTTTTGGCCATTGTACACTCCAGCCTTCTTCAGGTGGTTGGAATGTCGAACTGAACCCTTATTTCACTCACTGGGGTAGACTGTTCTAGTTCCATGGGCCATGTTTAATGGATATCAGTTATCTCCTGTTAATTCCCCTCTCCAAGTTCTCCACTGCCTTAACCGGGTATTGAACTCACACTCCTTGGGTCCTGTCACTGGATCTAACTAATGCCTTTATCCACTGTGCCATGTGTCCTTGAGGACATAAAGAGTTCAGTTCAACATTCCTTGAGGACGCATGGCACAGTGGATAAAGGTGTTAGTTAGATCCAGTGACAGGACCCAAAGAGTGTGAGTTCAATACCTGGTTAAGGCAGTGGAGAACTTGGAGAGGGGAATTAACAGGAGATAACTGATAACTGACATCCATCAAACATGGCACATGGAACTAGAACAGTCTACCCCAGTGAGCGAAATAAAGGGTTCAGTTCGACATTCCAACTACCTGAAGAAGGCTGGAGCGTACAACAGCCGAAAGGTTGTAATAAATATGGTGTCAAAGATGAGGACAATAGTCCAGATAATGTAAATAGTGTAGATAATAATCTTGTTTCAGTTTAACTGGGTTTAAATTGCATTTAAACCATTGCCCTCTTGGTGGAGCTTGAGAAGAGCAACCACTTTCTAGTAGTTACCCAAATTCTCAAGGATCAGTTTAGATTGAAGTGAGTCCAGCTTAGAACTGAAAAGTATAACATGAATGTTCATATGAACTTGCTCAGAGTCTTGTTTATGAGGGCAATCTTTTATAAGATGGTTAAATGATTGATAGAAACAGCATCTCATTAATGTTTTTCCAGCAAAATAAGTCTGATACCATTTGCATACTCATTGACTGCATCTGCCTGACAAATATCCTCTTCTTGATTCACCATTATCCCTTTGCTTCCACTTTTGCTGAAACCATTACCATAAAACAACTCTTCCTTGACTTCAGGTACACTATCCTTTTCAGTTAACACTCCAGAGTCACCAAATATTTTCATTACTTTATCTCGCATGTTTTTATAGGTGAGATTTATTGACGATGACGTAGTGGATAGTGGCTAGGATTGAGGAATTGAAGAGCCAAGTTCAAATTCCATTCAATTTCATTACATTCACATACATGCTGATACCCTTGGGAAAGGGTATAAATCCTCTTCTCCCTCCAGCTATGGATAAATAGGAGGACAGACTGGGTTCTATAGCCTTGGATGGCAACTAGTCTACCACAGAAAGAAATGGCAACCTACTGTGGGAAAAAATCTGCCTCGTCAGTCATGTATTGAAAAATACATGATCACCTAAATGTGTATCACATATGGCACATAACTGACTGACTAAGATTGGCAGCTTTAATCAAAAAGAAGGCTCTAACACCTTCAGGGAGCTCCATTTCATGCCTTTTGAATTTCTCATATCTCTGCTCATGTTCAATTAAAAAGTTTGAAAAATTCTTATCTACACTCTGTTTATATTCAATAAAATCCTTAAATGCACAATAGCAAATGTGTCTTCATTTTGTAAATATGCTCTATCCAATTTCTCTATAATCAATTTATAATGACCAGCCCTTCCAATATCTTCTGGTTTTAACTCTCACACAACCCCTCTTGCTTTTCCTTTTAATGAGAGATATACTGCAGCTCCAAGCTTGTTTTCTGGAGTATCAGTGTAACATTTTCCAGATGTTGACATCATTCTTCCAACTTAATGATTTTTTTCTTCAGGGTGAAAAATAGGTGGGTTCTTGATACTAGACATTTTTTTTTGTTTGTTTTGCTTCTTTTTTTTTTTTCTTAAATGTTTTCACTTATTACAATGGAATTAATGAATTGGTCAACTACTAAAAAAGAAAGAAACAATGTCCTTAAACTGTTAAGAGGTCAACTGAAAGTTAATATTTAACCGAGTTCTAAATACAGTGGATTTTATTTATTTATTTTTTTTAGCTCTTTAGGAATCCTGATGTATTAGAGTAAGGAAAAATTTTGATTTGATTATTTTAACAACACAAGCATATGGTGAGATTTTCACCTCAGAACAAAATTAATTATTTCTATGTATAAAAATACAATATTAGCCTGATGTGAAGCAACCCAAAGTTAAAAAATAGAAAAAGCAAACAGTAGAACTTCCCTGAAAATTGGTATACTCTCTGCTGTCAATGTTAATCCTCACTTTAGTTCCTTCTGTTATCACTTTAGTCCTCCATGATGTCCAAAAAACAAGTAAAGCTAGCAACCACTTTACACCCTTATATAGGTATTAGAATCAAAGTGGAGGTAATTAAGTCATTAACACAAACAGGGTCTTGAGTATAGTCCAGACTTGAGCATGAACCAAATATATGTACTAATTCATTATGATTTTTGTCTTATAAGACTTATATTCAACATTTAATATCCTAACAAATATGTTGGCAATCTTCGTTTTTCATAACCTCAAAAATATAGTGTGTCAAAAGGATGATTTTTCCCTTGACTACACTGTTATTTGAATTAACTTCACTCATCAGCAATGTTTATTGTTTTAAAATATTAAATGCTATTTATTTATTAGATTGTTTAAGGGAATGGTTGGTGTTATAACAGCATCAATAATGATGATGATGATGATGATGAACTGCAGGTCCCATGAGGGAATGCTGAGATCAAGACAGATCCAGCTGACAGTTTTACAGTTTCAATAAATGAATTGTTAAGTTTACCACATGTTGTATCATCTTTGTGTTGCTTCAACTTTTCAGCAGACAGACTCATCTATCTTTCCACCACAAGCCCAGGGTAACAGTTAGCAAAACATTGGCTACTTGCCAATCGATTTCAACTTTATAAATTGGCTGCCTTTTGACTCTAGTGTAGGCCAGATCTTTACATGCCTGATGACTATATTTTTATTATTTAATTTATTTTTATTGGAGTTGCAGGGAGGGTGGGGTAAACAGACAATGAAATTTCTTGAGTGGTGGCAGCATTTGATATAATATAAAAATAAACAAAAGACCTTAAAGTTTGAAGACCCCCCCCCCCCACACACACACACACACTGAAACTTAACCAACCTTTTGCTTATGGACAGAATCCTCAGTTGCTCAACATGCCACAGTTTTGCAGGTTCAAGAGCAAAATTATTTCCCAGCATTTGGATTTTAAAAGGAAGAAAATTTTGACAGATCAGGTCAGGCCACTCCACTACAGGGTAACCAGACTGTGGAACAAATTGGGATTAGACTCTAAAAAGCTATTAAATTTTAAAGTTATTTTCTTTTCATTAATAGCAAAAGTTAGATCAACTTATCTTAAAAGCTTCAAATATCAAAATTCAAAATTTAGAAGCACTTGAACTTCAAAAGTGGCCCAAAATGCTCTTCAAGAAGATTTTTTAGTTTCAAAATATCAAATTTTATGAATGTGTGCTAGGTGTAATCCTATGAGTGTTTGGCAATATTATCAAAACAACATTAATATCTATTACACATTTTAATCATTATTTAGACATTACACATTAATGGTTATATTTATATTATTATGTAGTAAAATGTATTATCACTGAAAATTATTGATAATATTTGATGTAGCTTATTTATATGGATCCATATATAGAGCACATGCCTTAAAACAAATGTAATTTTGACTGAATTTTCATTAAAAAGAATGAAAGACATTTAGTTCCTATAATTTTATAGAGACATCAATAAAAAATACTTCATGTGTAGGTCTGTAGCTTAGTCATGGAAAAAAAAAACAGTATTTGTTTTACATAACTGATATTTCTCAACATAATCTCTTTTCTTGTTAATGTGCTTACTCCCAATTCTTGTTCATTAATCACAGAGATCAAACATTATACAGTGAAAATTTCAAATCAAAACTCAACAGATAACTGTGTGAAGACAATAGACTTATTAATCAACCCTTATATATATGTATGTGTGTGCGTGATAAAAAACACACATACACACACAAAAAAATTTTACATACGTGTAAATATATTTCTTCCACAGGTGTTATAAATACAGTGCTAAATGTTATGAGACAGAGCTCTAAGTATATAAGAGGTTGTATTTGCACCTGAAGATTGCAGCAACTGCATGAAACCACTCCGAGTCATGCTATCAATGGATATTATGTATACTCACTAATATATATATATATATATATATATATATATTTTAAATTAACTGATTTAAAATATGTTTTTTTTTGCTACACAGTAATAACCATGTTTCAAAAATGGAAGCTAAAAGCTTCAAATTTAATTTTGTAATTAAATTAAAAGCATTAGTTCCATTTCATCTTCAAGCAAATATTGGAATCCAATATATATATATATATATATATATATATAAAATGTGTATGTATATAAATAAATATATATATATATATATATATATATATATGCAATTTTTTATATATATTATTTATATATAATATATGTGTGATACTTAATGGAAAGCACTCAATATCAGTGATAGAGCTAATATACTTAGTTGTATTGATGTGAGTTTGTAACCCTGGGTTTCACACTCCCTGTGATCAATCAGAGTTTGTCTGACAATCACAGAGAGTGTGAAAGCCAGGGTCACAAACTTACATCAATCCCACTAAATATATACATATATATATATATATATATATATATATATATATATATATATATATATATATATGTGTGTGTTAACCACAAAAGTCATATCAGTAAATCTTTCATGAATTACAATCACTATCACACTGGGAATAACATGGCAGATGACCTTCAGAAACCACTCTGGTCACATGAAAACCCACAAGCAGTCTGAACAGAATTTACAAAACAAGCCAGGCCCTGCACAAAACAATTTAGCTTGCCACATCTGCAATATGTTTTGCAACTCACTTTCTGATTTTCAAGAACCACTGTTGCTGTTATGAGAACTAAAACTTAAATGTGTTTAACAAATTGACAGAAATCATGTATGTAGATATATCAATAAGTCCATAGCCTAATGACAAAAAAGCACTTATTTTACACAACAAATATCTATTTCTCAACATAATCTCCTTCCTTGTCAATGCACTTAACCTATTATTATGAAATAAAACCATAGATTTAAATATGAACTTACTTTATTTCAATGTTTCTATTCAACTATTTGTGCAGCTTATTTAGTGTGAAACCCGAGCCTGGTGTTTTTACGCGATTTCTTCAATGTTTGGTTAAATGTGCGATAAGCAAAGCCTCATTTCTTATTCAGTTCAGCGTAGTCTTTCTCACTTCTTATTTTTGATGTTATTTAAGGTTGAAAAGCCTAATTCACATAAATAAGAAGTAAAAAATTTCAATAAAAGATAAAGATTTTTAAGCTAATGTGGGATCTTCCTTTTGTATTGAAATCCAAAATGCATCAATGGGTACTGTTGAATGTTGAAAATTTTGATTCAAACAAAGAATGTTGAATACAATTATATAAAAAAAGGTTAATATTCATTTATTCAAATAAAGGAAAATTTTGAAAAGTTAAATTGAAAAATAAAAATACTTTTTATGAAAATGAATACTAAAACAAAGTATTTAAAATAACAGAATCAAAGAATAGTGAAAAGAATTATTTGAAAAAAGCTTAATACTTTTACTAATGCTGTGCCATTGCAACTTCCACACACACAAACATATATATGTATACTGTGACAAAATTTCATGGCACACTTAAGAGGATTGTGTGACACACTAGTGTGCCATGGTATGTTGGTTGAGAATCAATGGACTAAATGTTTAACTGTTTTTTTTTCTCTCAAGATGTTTTCTATTTGTAAGTAATTATTCAATGGATCATTCATTCACTCAATTCCTTTTTAGTATTTATAGGTGAACATTTTTTTCTGAAAAATCCTTCAATTCTTACTTTTGTTTTTCATAAGGCACAAATCAAACTGAGTCAAAGAAAACAAAACTAAATTTCTTGTTTCTGCAATGGTTCATCTTAAAAACCTTTTTCTCTACTTTTAAGAGAAATCTGATTTTGTTAGCAAAAACTTCTTACCTTTATGTCTGCTAAGAAAAATATTTCAAAGACTTAAAATCTTTATTTACATTCGGACTAATATCCTCATCTTTGTTATTATCACAACATTTTGAACATTGACACAAACTTCAAGTATCTGTCAATCCAGGTAACCTTAAAGGAATTTTGAAATGGACCCTTTATTTAATCTATGCAGATAGATTGTTCTCATTCCACTGTCCATGTTTTCGGATATCTTGTCTCGTTCTTATTTAGGACTGTTAAGTTATTACTTAATCCCATTGCAACTGAGTCTGAGTATACTACCTAACCCAGGAATTGAAGTCATAATTATTATACCACCAATCTTCACAATCCAATGTTTTAATCTACTAAGCTATGGAATAATAATCTAAAGGATTAAAGCCTTGCTTCAGAAAATTGTTTGCATAGTAATTGTGAGTTCAATTCCTGGGCCAGGCAGTAAAGACTCAGACAAAACAGAGTAAGCAATAACTGAGTAGCTTACTGCTAGATTGGCAGTTAGGTCTCATGATTTCTCTGTTGGAATTACTAGTTGTAACCATAAATTCTATGCTAATTGTTTCCTTTCTTGCACTTCTCAGGTGTTTGCCAATTGAAATAACCTTCAGCGTATTTCTAACCTAACTTTATTTAATCTACAGGAATAGATTGTTGAGGCATATCTCGTCTAGTTCTTATTTAGTACTGCTCACTTATAGCTAGCCTTGTTTCTATTGAGTCTTCTACCTGGCTGAGGGATTGAACTCACAATTATTATGCCACAAACCTTCAATGCTTTAATTCACTAAGCCATTGGATAATAATCTAAAGGAAGCATTGGTTTATAAATCTGATGGCATAGTGATTGTGAGTTCAAACCCTGGGCTGGGCAGTAAAGATTCAGACAAAACATAGCAAGCAATAACTGAGCAGTACTAAATAAGAACAAAGACTAGATATCCCTTGACTTGGACAAAGGAATGAGAACAATCTGCCCCTATAGATTAAATAAAGGGTTCAGTTCCAAATTCTCTGGAGGTGATCCACATTGACAGATATACAAAGAAGGCCAGAGAGCACAACAGCCAAAACATTGTGATGATAACAACAAAGATGAGGATATTAGTCCAAATGTAAAGAATAACTGCTCATCCCAGAAATTCAGACAGAAATTACTTAAAATATTATTGAAAGTTTCTTTTTAAATTCTGAAGGGAAATTTATTGTCTAACTTTCAAATCATGGTTCCGAACAAATTATGTCTCCATATTTTCAGATTGTATTTAAACAAATATTTTCATAATGAATTAATTTTATATTAAACATCAATTAACATTTCTTTTAAATGTGCAACAATTCTCTCTGGTTGTAATTTATTTGTTAGGTGATAATTGTGTGAGTTATATCCTTTGCAGAGAAAGATGTTGGAGAACACTCAAAATAAAAACTTTCTGAACTTTATTATAAGAGTTATAATAATTCTGGGGTCCCCAAAGTGGTCGATATTGTTATAATATGAAAGTGTGTTTCACATTACTAAGCGTATGGTGGCCGAATGAGGGGGAAACAATGAAAATTTAAAGAAATAAACAATTGTATTAACATAAAATACAACAAATATAAAATCAGGATAGATGTCACTTGTACGAAAACAAGAGATAAGTGGAGTTGTAAAAGACATCCGGTGAGGCGTATGGAAAGAGAAGGAGGGTAAGTTATGACTTACTAGGATGACGGCATTGGATCTTTGTAGATGTTCAAGTCTAATGTCATTGGTGATAGGAGGTTGCTTTTCAACAAAATATGTGAACTCTGGTCAGGGTGCCATGCAACCATCGAATGTCCCTTTGATGGGCTTTTATGTCGTCTTTTAGGTTCAAATTGGCTCCAGTTTTTATTTTGTTTATTTAGGCAGGAGTTGAGTGCTATTGGGTGGAAACTTTGAGTATGTGAGTAAATGGAACATATATGTGAGCCATGTGCAGCTGATGGATTTTTATTTGTTTTGGCTATTTTCCAACCATTCTTATCTGGTCAGTGGTAGAAATTAGTGTAGTGTGGATCAGAAGATCTGATTTTAACAAGAATGCAACAATATCAACCCCTGGAGTTTCATAGAACTATGCAGGAGGTTAATAAATAGATGGGGCCAAAAGAAATCAATAGATATCAGCGAATTGATTAAACCTTCTGGACCAAAAACTGATATTTGTACAAATCTAGAAACAGTAATAATTGATAAAATGCCTGAATCTGATTAGATTGTTATGCTGTTTAATTTGGAAATAGAGATTGCAGACTGAATATTACTTACAAGAAGGACAGTTTTGTAGTCATTGAATAGTGTTGCTCTGAAAAGGACACATTATTGCATATCATTGCTATCATCATCATCATCTCCAGCTTGCCATCAGCTACCACTCCAACCATCTCATATAGGCCTCCAGCTCCCAGTACTCCAGTGGTCTTTGCCAGCAGCAATGATATGGAATAATGTATCCTTTTCAGGGCAACACTTTTCAATGACTACAAAACTGTCCTTCTCAGGTCAATGCTCTTATCACTCTCTATGTGAAAATGCAGAGACATTTTTTGCCCAGTGCACTGCAACCTTATTTTTGTTGATGCATTTTCTTTAACGAAAATAAACTTGGCATTCTAAGACTGATTCAGAATTTAAAAAAAAAAAAGAAAAAAAAAGGATTTTCTGCAGCCCAGATGATCAAAGTGTAGTATCTGTTCCAGCAGCTGACAGCCAGCCATCATCATCATCATCTCACCATTGGCCACCTCTCCAACCATCTCCCAATACTCCAGCTATCCTTGCCAGCAGCAATGATATGCAATAATGTATCCTTTTCAGGGCAACACTTTTCAATGACTACAAAACTGTACTTCTTAGGTCAATGCTCTTATCACCCTCTATATGAAAATACAGACATTTTTTTGCCTATTCACTATAACCTTATTTTTGTTGATGTATTTTCTTTAATGAAAATAAACTTGGCAATATATTTTTTTTACTAAAGTCTCTGTTTTCTTTGCTGTTGTTTTCTGTCATTCAATATCTGTTTGCAAGCCAATATACCACCTGCAGCACTACTACTAAATACCACAAACTTAGTACAGCAGTTCAGCCATTTTTATTTGCATTCCCAAGTTCATACCTACTTGAAGATTGTCTTAGTCATACATACAAATCTGAGCAAAGGAACAGACCGAATATAGCAAAACATGGCAATTTTCAACCAAATATTGATGCTCTTGTCCATCAAACATGTCTTTCCCATTAATGTCAACCAGTTCAATAAAAAGGTATATTATATTTAAAGCATTTATTATCACTTATATTATTGTTTTCTCATTATTATTTAAACAAACGTCTAGTATAGGAAGAAAAATAGAAATTGAAAAAGGAATAATATAGCATAAAGTTAAAATGAATCTTATCAATAAACAATAATGAAAGAAAAGTGCATATGGATTTCTACCCTTAAAAAATAATTATTATTGCTACTTTTTTCTATATACCTAGATCAAGGAGTTCCTGATGAAGGGGTTGATAGTCTAAATATTTTAGGGACCTCCACAATAACTCTTATAATAAACCTTTTATAAAGATGTTTAACTTTCAAGTAATAACTATACCTAGAAAGTGTGTATCCATTTTGTTATATTTGTATTTGACTGAGTTAAACCCACATTCTTTAGAAGATATCCATTTTGTACAAACGTAATTACGAAAACAGGACCTGCTGACAAAAATATGAACATTGTCTACATTTATCTATTTTGAACTCAATTTTGTAAAATATTAATTACTACAACAAAATATATATTTGCTATTACTGTAAACATTATATCTAGTGAATCCATATTGTTTAAACAATGAAATTAATGTTTACTGGCCAAGAGATCAAAAGTCTTAATAAAAAATGTACCTCTCAACAATAATTGAACCTGTATTCCCTTTCTAATATGGAAAACAGCTCTCAAGTCAAGTGTGCTTTATTATTAGGCTACAAAAGGCCATCATAGCAAAGTGAGGCTGATTACCCTACTTACAGAATACACATCTCTTGTTGGGACCTTTCTAAAAAAAAAAATCAAAGGAAAAAAAACAAAGAAAGATATATTTAGTATTAAGAAATAATGTTGACTTAAAAAACTTCTTTAATTTCTTTAAAATTATTTTATTATTTTTAAAATCACAGACATGTTAATATATGTGCAACACACATACAAAGACAAACTCAGGGTACTTTGACATGGTGTAATGGTTAGCAAGCTTGTCTCGCTAGATCAATTACTACTAAATAGTAAATTTCATCCTCACTAGGTGCTCCACATTTTCAGCCTTATGCCATATCTAAGCAACACTTAGGAAATTATTATTATTATTCTAATTTTTTCTTCTAAACACAAGTTACACCTATTTCTAAGATTATTAGGAGTATGAGTGAAACTTATAATTTTCCAGTTTATCTGTGGGATCAGTCCTTTCTCTTTCAATTCACAATATTTTTTGAAAGAGCTATCTGGTATTTTAATTATATATATATATATATATATATATATATATATATATATATATATATATAGTTTTGACCCTAGGTTTGCACATACAAAATAATATATATATATATATATATATATATATATATATATATATATATATATAAGACCAACTTATTTGCTGGTATTATATATATATATATATATATATATATATATATATATATAAGACCAACAAACAAGGAATCAGCAGGAAAGAGAAAAAAAAATCCCACTTTTATTACATTGAGTCCAAGCAACCACTCTTTCCATTTACAAATACTGCCTGGTCACAATATATGTAGCTTTGCTGATTATTGTAAAAGAATTTTAACATGTCTGTGAATTTATGAATAATAAATTTTTCTACCCTTCACAGGTTGTTCAAAAATTATTTTATTTACATTTTTGTTGTATGAAAATTAAGTTAGCAGAGACAAACTTCAAAAAAGGCCCCAACAAGAGATGTGCATTTCTTAGGTAGCGTAACCAACCTTGCTTTTCCCTAACAGTTTCTCATGACTTAATGGTAAAGCATGCTTGGCATTAAAGCAGTTTTCCAGATAAAAAAAAAGAAATAGAGGTTCAATTCCTGCTAAAAGGCATATTTTTTATTAAGACTTTCCCACTCTAGACTGGTAGACATTAATTTCACTGTTTGAAATCAGGTATATCTACTCAAACAACCATAGATATGATGTTTATAGTAATAAGAAATAATATAAGAATTTTCAAAAATCTATAAATTGCTTAAATATTTATATCTAAAAAAAACTTACAGTATTTTTTCTTGTTTTTTATAGCCCTAAGTTTATTCTAAATTCATCTAATCTTATGTAACAAGGATTTAATTTAGTGGCAATGAGAATATTAAACTGAGAAAAAAATATTTACATAGCATAAAATGTAGATATCTATAGACTGTCTTACCTTGTTTTGAGATCTGTAATTTTGGTAAAACAATTCTTAAATGATTACTGTGGCATATACACTTCAAAATCAAATTTTAAAAATCAATATCTTTGTAAGACCTTTCAAAACTATTCACAATATCTAAATTTAATAACAAAATCACTGAACAGTTTATAAAAAAAAAATATTAGCTATTGAATTAATTTTCATTAATTAATCTTACAAGTTAGTAAGAAAATAAAAGCTCATTAAACAAAAATGTTAATGACTGCTTTTTTTACTATAAGCACATACCAAAGAATAAAAAACAATTTTAATGATTTTGTATGCATAAAAAAAAAAAAAAAAAAAAAAAAAAAAAACTGTTTGATTGTCAATGGATTTTTTCCATTTTTTTTTTTTGGTATATTGTAACAATAAAAAGTGCAGTATTGAAACAGTTACATAAAAAGTTTGAGAGCAGAATAATAAATAAACATTAAATAAGGCATGGATAAAATAAACAGTTACAAGTTATTAAAAACAAATTTCTTTCCAGAAATATAATGTCATATCGGTACTATTTAACTTCACTGGTCTTCTCATTAAAAAGGGGAATTATTGGGGGGCGGGGGGTAGCATTTTTGTAGATTAGCATTCATTAGATTTTCTTCTACTCCCATTTGTCAGAATCAAATATGAAATTTTTTTTTTATCGTTTTAGAGGGGAGTTGTTGTTCCTAATATAAATAGTGTCAAATTGATTTTTGACTTCTTAAAGAGTTATCTGCACTTTGTTTTTATTTACAAATGTCAAGTTTGAAATTGTGTCTACGTCTGATAACTACATACTACCGACATCATTTTTCTCAATTTGTAATACACAATTATCAATGATATAAGCACAGTTTCAATCTTGACATTTGCAAATAAAAACAAAGTATAGATAACTCTTTACGAATTCAAGGATCGAAATATCCATAGTGTCTGTCAGATCTTCTTTTATGTACCATGAGGATGTTGATGATCATAGCACTCCATTTTGTGTTTTTGGTTTAGAGAAAAATCTTTTTTTCCTAGATAGTTACCGTTCCTTCAATTATACTAGGCTGTACTAGAAATAGTTTTGTCCAATACTAGAAGATATTCTTCTTCCTATTCTTCTATGTGATGTGTCCTTTCAGGAAATTGGATATCCTGTTACCTTTTTTACCCCCAATTCATAATAGTATGCAGTTATCAATCACATAAGAACAATGTCAAACTTGACAGTTGCAAATAAAAACAAAGTATAGATAATGCTTTAAAAAGTCAGAGATCGATTTGACACTTTATATTATGAATAGAACACTTTCTGAAATGTTAAAAAAAAAGTCAATATCTTTTGATTTCGACAAATTTTGTGGGTAAAAGAAGTCAAATGAATGGTAATCTAACAAAAATGATCACCCCCATAAAAAAATAATAAAAATTATGGGGAGACCAGTAAATTTAAGTAGTGTTAGTATATACATATAAAACCAACAATTAAACAAAAAGCAAAATTGGTCCAATTTTAACTGCGGTCCATTAAAATGTCTCTCATGAACACTTAATAATTGTAATGAAGAGATAAACAGACTGAACACAATGATAATATCATGGAGCCAATGCCAAATATTCCTTTCCAAATCAGGCAAGAAGGCTAGACAATGACATATTTGATGATATAAAAAAGACAAAAAACACACAAACAATTTCTGTTGAGTTTTAAAATGTTTTGTTTTATTAGGTTGAGTCATAATTTCCATTTCTGGGAACCAATTGCAATGAAATAAATTGTATCATCAGAACTACTAATCATAAATGGAAGTTAAGAACAAATTGGAGTAATCTAACATATATTAGTTTTTGCACTGCAATGGCAGCATACACAGTGGATAAAAGTAAAAATGTTGCTCTCTGCCATGACACCACAAGGCTACATGTTCTTCATCTTCTGTGTGCCATGTCCCTTCAAGATGTTGGTGATCATGTCTCTCCACAACTTCCTATCTATTGTACCTCTTAAGAAATTTTGTCTTTTTCTTATCTCTCTTAAACCTTGTTCTGTCATCCATTTACTCAATCTCGCTAGGTAGGTTATGCATTGCTTTCCTCTGTCCCTCTTGCCTTTAATCTGTCCTGTGAGTGTCAGATTTTCCAAGCCCTCTTTCCTCATTTATGTATTCTATAAATTTCAACTGTCTCTTCCTGATTTTAAATATAGGTGTTCTTTTTGCTTCCATTTTCTGTAAAATTTTGTCATTGCTCACATGTTCAGTTCATAGTATTCTCATCATCTTTCTGTAGAACCATATTCCTGTTGCTTCAAGTCATCTGTGTGGAGACTGTCCTGCATTCACTGACATATTGGAGGACTGATGTTACCTAACAGTTCTATACTCTTTTCTTTGTTTTAAACTGAATTTATAACACAAGAAAAAATTTAGTAATTTGTTTGGTCTGTTCTACCCCCCACCCTTCCATATTCAAATGACCTTGCACCTAGCAAATATTACCTTTTATTGAAAAACAGTTTGATGGGGAAAATGTTATCTGATGAAAACCAGATACCATAGTTTGTCAAAATCTTTTTCACGTCAAAAAGGGTGATATTTTACTCAAAAGGTATTGAAAAGGTGCTTGATAAATGGCAGCATGACATTGCAAAAATGGTAAATATATAATTGAATAAAAGGTAATTGTACTTTACTTTTTGGAGAATAAGGTGATAAAGAAAAACAGAAATTATTTATGACTCAACCTAATAAACAAATTTTAAAATCACAAATTATTTTTTTTTAAAAATCTGAGGCATCAGAACATTGCTAAATATTTTAATTCTAAAAAAATAGCATTTTTAATAAAGTTTTTTTTTCAAATTTACACATTTTTATCCATTATTTCAGGTGCAGAAAAAAAGCTGTCATCAGCAAAATTGAAACTGTATTCAATGCATCAAGAAAATTTATTTTAATTATTGCTATGTATTTTTAAAACAATTTTATTTTATTTACTTGAATTAAAGAAAAAAAAATTAGTTTTAACTAAATTTCAGAATGGTTGAAAAAAATTTCTCTTAATTTCTCCACCCCTCAAACTCCAGAAACCATGTCTGTCTTCTTTAAATATATTTATATGTATAAAAGAAAGATCAAGAGAGTGTTTTGTCTTTATAATTGTTTCCACTCTCACTCACATTTTAAAGCCTTTCTTTTCATAAGTCCTTTTTCAATATAGAATTCAATTATAAATATTTCTCACATTAAATATGAATAAATAATAAAAACTCAGAATAAATAAACAATTTTTGATATATGTCTATAGTCCACTGCTTGAAAAGCTTAAATCTTTTAAAAGAATTACCAAATTCTGCTAGTCGGAGAAAAAAATGAAGTCATGCCTTTTCCAAAGTCATTAGTGCAAAACGAGCACTAACAGCCAGAACTTGAAGTCTACTCATCAAATTTATTTTCCATATTGATAACCTTTGTGCTAACCATGCCTCCAAGAATATGTTGAAACCAATTCCAAAAATTTGGGATGAATGTTGATTACTGGAGTTTCATATTTGGCACATTTTTGGAGAGTATTAGAAAAGCAGAATATATAAAAGAGCATAGAAAATGTCAAAATAACCATTTTTCATCACATTTTGAACATACACTTTTGAAGACATTAAACAGTTTTGTATAAAACGATTTTCATGGCTCTGTGTAAAATCTGGCTTATCAGCAAATTGTAGCATCTGTTCTTATCACAGCTGAGATGTCATATTAAAAGATATCAGATGTTAAGCTGATAAGAACATATACTTACACTTTGCTCTTCACAAAAAGAAACCACAAAAACTGGATTGTACTGACAGTTTTTCCAAGGTCATTGAAAATAAATAATAAAAAAAGGAAAGAGCAGAAAAATAATAATAATAATAAAGAAATCATAATGTAATGTTATATAAGATGGACTTCTCTAAGCTTGGATAATAGAAATGCCTTCTCACTTTATCATAAACCATACTGAACACAGTTTAATGAAAAAAAAATAAAAAAAATTTGGTCAATTCTTAAATTGAATGTGTGTATAATATTGGTCAACTCTGAACTCCCAGAAAGATTTAAATGAAGATTATTTAAAAAAAAAAAAAAAGAAAAGCATAGTATTGGAAAAAATAGGATCAATAAAAAATTATGTTAAGAAAACACACACATATATATTATAAAAATAACGTATAAACAGAAAAAAAAATATATATATATATATATATATATATATATATATATATATATAAAAGTAGACATTGAAGTCAACACTCAGAGACAACTGTCTGTTTCATGCTTAGACACAATGAGTTGTGTTTAAGCATGTAACAAACTGTTGTTTCTGGGTGTTGACTTCAATGTCCACTTTTATATTTACATACGCTCTATCCCTAATAATGAGAAATTTAACCCATAAATATAGCATACCTTAAAACTATATATATATATATATATATATATATATATGTGTGTGTGTGTGTGTGTGTGTGTGTGTGTCCCAAAAAATGTATCCACACTTTAACAGCTGATAGTTTAATTGATGATTTTTTTTGGTCTTTTCAGAGAATTAATCATGGCTGTCAAACTAAGCTTTGAACGAAGGAAATTCATTCTAAATTGCAACTGGAAGTGTGAAAACGCAGTTGAAGTGCAACGACAGTTTAGGAGGAAGTGTCAAACAGATCCACTAATGCAACTTATCATAATTCGAATTAGAAATATGTTTGCAGCTCATGGAACTGTTCAGAATGTACACAAGAAGAGTTCTGGAGAACCATGGACATTGACAAGCCCCACAAAGCAAGAAAGAGTACTGGAAATGTATCACCAAAGTCCAAGAAAATCTGTGTGACAAGCAAATCTTGAGGTAGGTTTTTCAAAATCATCTATTCAATGGATTTTGAAGCACTGTCAATGGGAAAGTAACATTCCAAGACTAGTGACGACAATCCAGACCAAAGAATGAATTATATCCTACTTTGATGACATCTTGCCAAACAGATGAATTGGACAAAGGGGTTTTGTAGAATACGCTCCTGTTCACCAAATCTCACACCACTAGATTTCTTTTTATGGGGATACTTAAAAGACAAAGTCTACACTGTGAAACCTGTAACAGTTGCTGAATTGAGAGCAGCCATTGAACAAGAATGTACAAAAATACCAAACGTAATGTTTGGTGATGCTTGTAATTCCACTGTTTCATGTTGTCTGCCTGGACTAGAATGGACACGAGTTTGAAAACAGACATTGACAAAACAATAAAATAATGTCTGTA
>OZ010608.1:8531047-8581047 GCA_963932145.1 Acanthosepion lycidas | reverse complement strand
GTGTATTTTTCTTGAGGCACAACCGGGATTAATCTCACGCAAAGCAAGGTAGGCCCTACCTGACAAAGGATTTGTCAAAGTTTTGAGGCAAGGTTTTACAAGGCTGGCTGCTCTTCCTGACACCCAACTCAGACAACCCAAGTACACCAAGTGTTTTTATCAAGGAAGGTTGTCATTCAAGGTTTTAGATCTCATCCTAGTCTCTCTACATACATACATACATATACATATATATTATATGTGCTGCTGGCTCCTATTAGAAACTCATCAGCCCTTTACAGGTATTGTTTTTGTCCTGTGGGGTGATATGTCAGCCCTCTCACCAGCAGAAAAGTGGCAGGTTGTACTGGGTTACATGCTACCAGTAGCAGTCCTAAGTCTAACCTGGCCTTAAGTACCAAAGAATTATTTATCATATTTTATAAAAGTTAATAGGCAGTTACAGTTTGCTATTTAAATTCATTGTACATTAATCCTATGAAAATCAACTATGCTCAGATTATTAATTAAAATTTTTTTAAAATAAGGTTGTTTTTTTTTAATTCATTGTCTTAATCATTAGTAATATATGGAAATAGAAATCACGACTTTCAAATTTGTTAAGTTTTAAGAAATCACATAATGTGAGGATATTTTGTTTTGGTTTCCATAATGGGGATCAATTTGCAATGACTTTACACAGCAAACTGAATTTTGGAGAAAAAAAAGAAAAAGAGGGTTATTTCTGGTTTGTTTTGTTTTGTTTTACAGCATATCAACCTCAATGGGTTATTTAATGCCGACAAAATTTTAATTTTTGGTAATATTTTTTTTCCAAAAATTTATTTCTGATAATATTTTTTCCTTCAAAAATCTATTTCTGGTAAGAATTTTCCTTCACTGGTAATTTTTTTTTTTTTCAAAAAATGTATTGCAGGTAATAATTTTTTATACAAAGTATTTCTGGTATTAAAACCTATTTTTACACTTTCATAGTGTTTTGATCCAAGTTTGGGGGTCAACTATTTACCCATAGCTGGGAACCTAACAGGTGCTACCACCCCGTGTTAGGGTGGACCTGGGAACATCAGCAATTAAGAAGTGGTTTCATGCTCCTCAAAACCTCTTGATTATTTGACTTGCTGTTGGACATAGTTTATCGTCTTACCCCGGACGTGAATGTAGTTTATTATCATACCCAGGACGGGCGTTGTTTCTGGTTACGGTGCTTATTTGTACAACACCATTAAAAGAAATTTAAAATCAGTTGACATAAAAAGTTAAGATCTTTTTTTAGAGAAAATTATGAAACCTCTTTAAGATTGATATGATATCTGTAAATAAATTCAACTGAACTCTTTAACTGCCAATGAGTGAATACCATCTTCAAAACTCAGTCTAGAAGATAAGTCTTGAACTATTTATTTTTTATTAACACTCTATTTTTAATATTAAGTGCTTTAACTACAAAGGTTGCTTGCCTTAAAGCTGTTATCCCTCAGAAAGACATTGGTCAACCATTACTTTTGATGAGTAAAATACAATCTTTGTTATGGAGAAATTGTATGACAAAGTGGAAAACGTTGTAATGCATTTCATCCTTCAGGTCTTCATTGGTCTAAATTTGCACACAAATGATGTGTGCTGGGAATTTTAGAAATTTTTTTTTATATATATCTAGCCATATTCATTTAGGGTCTTTTTCATTTTATTTCCATCACTTTTGTTAGTAGGTATCCCACACTGTGATACCTGAAGATCTACTAGGAACAGTGAAATGTTGTAAGAGCCAGGGTACAAATTTACCATGGATGACCTTGCAATCAAGACACTGGGCAAATTTTTCTAATATCACAGTGTGAGATACCTACTAACAAAAGTAATGTCAAGAAAAAGAAAAAGACTCTAAATGAATTTGGCTATATATATATATATATATATATATATATATATAAAATCCTAAAATTCCCAGCACCCCTCATTCATGCACATGTGTAATTGTACTAACATAACAAATTTAGTCTGATGAAGTCCTGAAGGACGAAACACATCACAAGTAAACTTTTTCCATTTTGTCATACAATTTCTCCAATACACTTCTTCATATATAAAAAAATACATATTGTTATTTCAATATATTTGTTATATATATATATATAACTAAGAAAAAACAATAATCCATGTTTTTTTTTGTAATTCTTTCTTTTGTCAATAAGTGATTATTTTGTCATTTGTGAAAAATTTTGGAGAATCTAATACTCTCAATCAAAAATAAAATTATGTGAGGAAGAAGGGAAAATGCTGTCACAAATCAGCTTCATGCATTGATTTGCATGACACAGGTGCAGTTTTTAATAAAACGTTCAGTTACTGGCAAGAATTAATTTTACTGCTTCAATGGAAATTTTAAGCAAGGTATATTTTCCCTGATGCAATATTCAAATATAATATAGATCATATAAAAAAAAGATATTAGCAGCAGGGTCTGATAAATGCATTGTGTGGGACCCCAAGAGTTAAAAAAAGCAAACCTATAAAGAGGTCTTTCATTTGTTGACATTGTGATAAAAATGAAGCAATTATTCATTTTTTGTTTTTTTTAAAAGCAAAGCTGTAGTGTTTAGAATAATTTAAAGGAGCTTAAAGTTTGAAGGCCAGTGAGTCAATGTAAACAGCATTTACAGTAAAAAGAAAATTCCTGATAAGTTGCCTGAAATGAATAACTAATTCTCAAAGCTTTCATTAGAATTTTTTTTACAAAGAAATCATTTTATTCTTCAAAAATAAAAATATATAATATAGGACACTTCGTAAATGGAGGAATTACTTATGTATAGATTGTATATAGATATTATTTATGTATAGATTGGCACATCTACTGAGGATCAGTATAAATCAGTTATAACAAATTTAGTATAGGAGATAAGGAAATTGGACATAGAATAGGCTGTGCTAGGGGTAGTTTCTCCAAATACCAGTAGTTGCTACAAAACCATAACATTAACCTAAATCTTGAGTTATATTTTTAAATAATGTCATCATATTGAGACTTTGATATGGATGTTTATGTGGACAGGTGGAGGAGATAATAGTTAAGCATAAGCCTGAACATAGTGCTAAATTCATTTTTTTATAGAACTCTTTCAAAAATAGAAAAAGATTAATATATGACACTTCAAAATTGAAAATGGATTATTTATGCATAGATTGGCACTTCTGCCAAGGATCGGAGCATTTTGCCAAGGATCAAAGTGTCACTTTCTAGATTTCATATCACACCATCATATAACCACATCACTAGAGACTTCCTCTTCTCATCTATCAAAAACTCTTCCAAGCTCTGTTTTCACTGAATGTCTAGATCTGATAGAGGAACTATACAGCTGCACAATGTCATACATGTTTGGTGTAGAACCTAATACAGAAATGTTTCAAACCTCATCATGTGTACAAGGGGGGAATGAGAGTGCCAGTCTATTTAATCTCTTCTAGACTACGCCCTGCACATATACAAGTACAGATATGAAGAGATTGCCAGTTTAAGCATTCCATTCCATTCCATTCCACATCCCAAACAAATATGACTATGCCCTGAGCATGTACAAGTACAGATGTGAAGAGATGGGCACTGACTGTTTAAGCATTCCATTCCACATCCCAAACAAATATGACTATGCCCTGAGCATGTACAAGTACAGATGTGAAGAGATCGGCACTGACTGTTTAAGCATTCCATTCCACATTCCAAACAAATCTACTAATAGGAAACAACATTCCTACTTTCCTTCCCAAGGCCAGTGTACTAATGATGAGGAGGGGCTATGTATATAACACAGGTATTCATCATTGAATGAAAATTTAACATCCTCTACAAAGTGTTCCAAGAAATAGGATTCAAGATAAACCTTTTCAAAATAATTCAAATCAGTCTATGAGTGTTAAATGCCAAAATAGTTTGGAGTCAATTTCTTCTTGCTTTTAATAAACTTCTCCGTCAACCAACAGAGCAGCAAAAATCAAACAATCCAACATCATGTGTTTCCTGTTCACCACAGCAGTCACCCTTTCTTTCTGTCACCTCTTTAAGCACTTTTTATAGATTGAGTCACATTTGCATATATTAAAAGAGCTTCTCGCAAAAGTTCATATCACATCGAAACACTGGTCCCTGTATGATCACTGAAGTTAAGCAACATCGAGCCTGGTCAGTACCTAGATGGGTAACCACTTTGGAATACCAGGTGCTGTAAGTCATTTTCCCTAGTATTACGGTGATGTCTGATACTGAGTCCGTATTGGAAGAATGAAGCATCATAAAAAGGTATTTTTAGATCAGAATCCTAAGGACTATCATAGATGATGTGACTATAGTCAGTTCTGGCTTGTAATAAACTTCCCTAACCTGTTTTCTTCAACCAACAGAGCAGCATGAGTCAAACAATCCAACAACACGTGTCTTCTGTTCACCATAGCAGCCACCCCCTTCTTCCTGTTTCTTTTTTAAGCACTTTTTTTATAGATTGAGTGACTGTTACATTTTCATATGTTAAAAGAGATTCTTGTGAATGTCTATCTAACTCTGAGATCTATCTGTTTAAATATACGACTCATGAAGCTGACATTTTCTTTTGGGGAATATTTTACATGCAAGACACATCCAATTCCATTTTCGTCCCATGTTTTGAATATACGCTCTTTTAGCGCTAGAGGGCGTTGTCAGTGATGTTCTGGAGATGGATCATTGGGCAGTTTCGGGTCTTTCAAACATCATACTGACCTCACCAAATCGACCCCTTCAGAGCTGATCAGACTCTGAAACGCCCTCTAAAAAATGCTTGTAGACACTGACTTCTATAAATATACCCCGTTATCACACATTTGATTGGAGATTGACCAACAGCCAATCACAACTGTGTGAATTCTATTTAAGCTGTTTACAGGTAATTTTTTTTTTCTTTTTTTGTTGACAACCCTTCATCGGATACTTAGAAGGTAATTATGTTTTCCGTTTTTACCCATTTCCCATCACGTTTCATTTCACCAGCTAATAATTACTATTTACAGAGATAAGACAATACGGCCATTAAAATTAATAAATAAATTACAGCGAATTAAGCCGAGAGTGCTTATAAATATAATAAAATGTTAAACCAGAGGTAAGCCATTTTCTCTAGTATTAAAGTAACTATCATCTGGAATTGGAACAAAAGCAGTGATTAACACACACCTTGAATCCATCATAAAAATGCAGGACGTGGAACTAGTAAATACTTAACAATTCAGATAACTCGGCGTATGGATCAGTTACAATAAATTTAGTAAGGAAATTGAACATAGAATAGGCCGCATGAGAAGACAGATAAATGGGCAGTTATTTACATTATTTGCTTTGTTCAGACTGTTGTCTTCATCTTTATTGTCATGTTCCCAGTGTTTCGGTTGTTGTACACTCTGGCATTCTTCAGGTGATTAGAATTTCGAACTGAACCCTTTATTTTGTCCATCAGGGTAGATTATTCTAATTCCACGTTCATGCCTCTTCCAGATGTCTCAGTTATCCTCAAGAACACATGGCTTAATTGATAAAAGCATTGGTTGGATCCAATTACTTGACCCAAAGAGTTATGACTGGCAATGGCAGTGGTGAAAGAAAACTTGGAGAGTTAACTGTGACATCTGGAAGAAGCATGACATGTGGAACAAGAACAATCTACCCCAGTGGACAAAATTCCAATCCCCTGAAGAAGTTTGAAATTCCAATCACCCAAAAGAGGCCAGGGTTTACAATGGCCGAAATGTTGTGAACATAATAAAGATGAAGACAATAATCTGAACAGTGTAAATAATGTAAATAATTACAATACCTCATCTCAGAAATGTAAACAGAGATAATGGACAAATTTGTTATCTTGAGTTTTATTACTCCTTTACTCCATTAATCGTTTAAAATGGGTGAAGACTTTATTTAAATGTTTTTTTTTTCCTGGATTGCGAGACATACTTTAAATAACAAGGTAAGTAGATAATTTGGTATTAATATATAGATTATGGGAGACAGTTTTGATAAGAGCAAGAAATATTCATTATTTTTGAGAATGTTATTATTTTAGTAAGAAGAGAGTGTTACTATGAAAATACAATAGCAATTATTGGTTAGGTTTGGGCACCCTTTAATGAATAAGATACTTGTTATTTATTTAGAATTGTATGATATGACGAAGAACAATTAGGAAACGTTTATCAAGCTAACATGCTTCACTTTTATTAAAAGCTTCAGCACAGAATGAAATATATAGAAAAAGAAGAAAGAAATTCTGGTATTTTTACTTTCGTGTTGTTTGATTTTTATTGGTTAATCCTGTTTCACATGCATTCGACTTGTTGAACCAACATTAGTATAATTTGTAGTATTCCAAATTCAACAAGAAACACTGCATCCATTCAAAGTTTCAAGAAATTAACGGATTCCAAGCTTAACTGAAAAACTGGAAATATTGCTTTATGTATGTAAGTGTATAATAATTCTAGTTTGTCGATGTGGGATTCAGATGATAATGTATATACGTAGATGTGTGTGTCTGCATGTCTATTAGACATTATATGTTGAATTGGGGAATGTTTTTATGTACATACTATTTGTTTTAGATAAAACAATTTGAATTCTATGTAAAAACTTTATTTTTCCTGTTCCAGAAAAATAAATAATATTTTTCAGATACCATTTATAAACTTTGAAGATGTACTGATATAGGACTTTTAAAATATCTATATTATAATGATCTGATTTCTACTTGTGGGTTTCTTATTTTAACACAGTAAAAACAGTACACCATAGAGAGATTTCTATTAGAGCAATACCATTCAAATGTACTAACTTGGAGAATAAAGAAATTTCACTCCAATTTGCAACATATGCAGTGTGCATTCAAACTCACCTTAAATAAGCCAATTTATCAAGGGAAATAACTCAGAATATATTAAATGTTATTAGGTTGGTGCAAAAATAATGACGTAATAATGTCGTTTTTGACGTATTTTTTAACATCAGAAAACAACATTATCACGTCATTATTTTTGCACCAACCTAATATTATATTTTCCCCTTACTTATTTGCAAATTTATTAATTGATTTGGTGTCAAGCTTAATGGCAGCTGATAGCAACCTGTAAATGAGTTATTGCAATAACTAAAATAAAAAAATGAAATTTGTTTCAATGATTAAAAAAAATCATCCAGCAGAATTCAATAACTATCTTCTACCTAAAATTAGCTTGTCTGTTTCAAAATTATGAAATGTTACAATATAAAATTTTAATGGTATAGATATTATAATGTAGAAATTACATTTTAAGTGTGTAGATATTTTAACAGTATAGAATTGTGTATTTTAATGGTATAGGCATTTAATGTTATTTTAATGATGTAGACATTTGATGTTGTACACATTTAAGTGTATTTTAATGCTGTAAACATTTTAAGCATATTTTAATGAGGATGGACACTTTTATGATATATCAATGGTGTATGCAATTTAATGATATTTTAATGGCATAGAGAGATTAAGAGTATTTTAATAGTGTAGACACTTTGACATGTTAATGGTATATATACGTGTAGACACTTTAATGTTATCAAAAAATGATATTACAATAATTTAGAATTATAAAAACTAATTTCCTCTGGAAAAATTTTTAAAAAATAGAAAGAAAAAATTGTCCATCAGAAAATTTTTGCTTGCAGATAATCATAGCAAACATAATTTTTCCAAAATATTAGTTAATATTTTAATTGGAGGATAATGTAAATAAGCATCAAAATATTTCAAAATCTCTGTCAACATTTTCTCTTAATAAAGGTATAGCAGTTATCAACCCAGAAAATGGAAACAGTGAACCAAAGTTCAATTTTAAGTGAAGGCGCTTGAAATCATAATATGTGATTTACACCAGGAAATAGTAGTCTGAATAAAATTTAATGTCAATGATTTGATTTCAGTATCACATCAGAACATCAAAAGATCTAGGTGTCTCAGAGAGATGTTTGCTTATCAGACATTACTTTCCACTTGGGAAAGGCAAAAATCCATATCTTATAGTTATGGATAAGTAGCAAAGAAGATGTAGATTTTAACAGCCAAATCTTGTGTCAATCCTGGTTGAGAAATGTTGAGGTACTCTCTACCTGTTAAAAATTACACTTGCTATAGAAATGATAAAATCTCTAATGAGCAAATCCCATATTGTTTGAAAGGGAGAAAAATATTGTCCAATATGCCTTTTGGCATGGGAGGTCCTATTATCATATTTTCACAACATTTTCATAACCATTAAGTTAACTTGATATAAAATTGTGATGAAAAAAGATTATCATTGAATTTGTTCCCTTGCAGCTCATACTCCATTCTGGGTATTATATGCATTTTTTTCTTTTTGCAGATAAGCATGAATACACACTTGCCATTCAGTTATAAATGTCCCAAAATTATTTTGCATTCTTTAAGTTAGCATATTTTAGGAGCCCTTAATAAATCTCTCTGGCTAAAATGCACCATTTTGGTGCCTTTGAAAAAAAAAATCATCTTTTCTAGTCAACTGTAGATGGAGTTACCTATAATTTTATTCAGTTACAAATGATACAGAATTTTTTTTTGCTTATGTTAAGTGAACACATTTTGGGGAAACTCAATATGTCTAATTACAATGTACCACTTTGGCTACTTAAAATATATCTTTTAGTATTATATAAATTCTCCACTATTAATATTATTTGTCAAGAGACTCATTAAATAACTGACAAGAGATCCAGAGGTTAATAAAGCAATAAATATAAATCTAGTATAATTTTGTCGATGATAGCAAGACTATCCTGAAAAACCTTCCTTAATTTAACAAGGAAATGACTGTTAACAAGACTCACCCACCTGGCACTTTCTTTAAGCAATCATGGCTGTGCATATCTATACAATAAAACAAGCCATATTTTTTTTAGCTGGTGCATTATAGAATAGTCCATGAGAAAATAGATAAGTTCATAAAGAATTAAAGAAAAAGTTTTATTTGATATTACTTGCCTATAACTTCCATGATGAGTCATTGAAATTTCCAAGCTTTGTTTGGACAACTAAACTCATTTGTGTTGTTATTGTTGTTATTTTGGCCTATCCATTCTACAGCCTTTTCTTTAAATATTCTTTACAAGATGTCAACAGAAATGTTTCCAAATTAAACCAACCAGATTGGTTTATTCCAACAACGAGAGATACACAAAAATGATTTTATTCCGCACAACCCATATAACCGAGGTAATTCCATTTTATCCGGAAAGATATTCCAAAGTTTTTCCCTGCTGTAGGAAAAGAAAAAAGGACTTCTTTTCTTTACAGATTATACAGCTGGAGAAGGCTGTAGAATGGATTGGCTGAAGCACTGAGGTAACATCAACATTGCAAAAGGGAGATCAGTTGTTGGACAAAGTATGGAGAATAATGACTTCGCCCAAAGTCAAGATTTCTTGCATTTATTACTAGAAACCTTTCTTCAAAACATTTCATGATAGTCAATATTGATAAGAATGAAGACTTAGTCACATTGCAAAGAGTTTGTTTATAAACGCATTATTTGCAAAAAAAAAAAAAAAAAAAAAAAATGATGATAAATATTAAACAAAAATGTACAGTCAAGAATGAACTCTTTGCAAGGTTACAAAAACTTTTCAGCTGCGAATTATAGCAGACTCAGGCACATTTCCAAACACAGATTAAAATAACCCTAAAAGAAAAAAAAAATATTCTTCATAAATGGACACAAATTTAACCAGAATTAAAAAAAAATGACAGTTATGGACGCCAAGGTTCTTTGACTTACCGACATAGGGTATAAATGTATATCAGCAGCTTAAAGAATATTGACCATTCACAGACTATATTTTGATTACTGGATCTTGGCACCATTAAGATTTCCTTTACGCAAAAAAAAAAAAAAAAAAAAAAAAAAAAAAGAAAAAGAAAGAAGGCTCTAAACCACCAGCAAGGGAATCAGTTTGAAGAAGCAAGTTATCAACTTGCGTCTGGGGATTGAGAAGAATTTTAAGTTCTGCTCAAATGCAATTGAAAATTATTCAGGTGCAAAAGCTTCACTTCATTTCATTTCACAGGTAGACAAAACATCCCACTTGCAGGCTAACTTTTTTTATTTTTCACCTGAAAAAGAAAGAAAAAAGTTTTAGATTTTATTCATAATATCATGAACTATATACATGTAAAACTCGTAAGTAAAGAATCCAAGTGAATCTTAATAATATAAAAAATTAAAACTGATCCACAAACAGAGTTCACTGTAGTTATTATAGAGCATATATAAATAAATTACATATAACAGAAATTCAAAGATACCCCATCTCAGAGAGAAATGGCTATTCAGATTTGTAATATATATATATATATATATATATATATATACACACACACACACACACAATTTCTTGGTTCTCTACCACCTACAATCTTTAAAAATTTAAATGTCATGCCAATTGTCATGTTCTGTATTTTTTGAACTCTTTATTGTCCTTTCTCCTCACTAAAGTCTTCTCATTCTCTTCTACTCCCAGTAAATACTTGCATCCTTGTGGCATTATCACCCTGTTTGAGATGAAATTATATATATATATATATATATATATATATATATATATATATATATATATATATATATATATATATATTATATATATATACACACACACAAGTGTAGGATTGGTGTAGATGGAATAAAATTCCAATAACCAAAAACACTATTCTTAAAACAGTGCTCAATACAGAGTAGAGAAAATATTATTTATTCAAAAATCATAACAAATAATATTATATATTATATTATATATTAATATATATTGTTATAAAATCACTACAAAAATAGCCATTTTGTTTCAACACTTCTGGTGTCTTCTCAAGTGATGTAAGATAAAGAGTTTTAAAAGGTTCAAATCAACCAAACACCCCTTCTACCTTATTTTATCTGTGGGGCTTTGTTAACCAATTAGCTTATGCAGCAGACATTATTAATGCAGAGATGCTTCATCAACATGTCATGGAGGCCTGCAAAACCATTCAATACAACATGGGAGTATTTAAAATGGTCCGCCAAGTGCATGTGTGAGTAGAAGCAAATGGAGGACATTTTGAACATTTGTTATGAGTTGCTGTATTAATAATAATAAGTCCTGTGCAAAATATGATACAATGTATAATGGGACAATGGTCGTAAATAATATGTCCTGCATATATAATAAAAAAAATGATACAATGCATAAAGGGACAGAGATTGTAAATAATATGTCCTGT
The DNA here is from genome assembly GCA_963932145.1 of Acanthosepion lycidas. NCBI lineage: Eukaryota > Metazoa > Mollusca > Cephalopoda > Sepiida > Sepiidae > Acanthosepion > Acanthosepion lycidas. The sequence goes on along the minus strand of OZ010608.1, from coordinate 8,569,729 downwards.
GCATATAATAAAATATGATACAATGTATAATGGGACAGAGGTCACAAATAATCTTTCCTGAGCATTTATTAAAATATGATACAATATATAATAAGACAAGAGGTTATAAATAACGTCCTGTACATATATTCTGTTGGTGCATAATTATCAGGCATTTTTGTAGACGAGTTATTTGTTAATAAAAATTGTTGCTTTGTTTACTTTTTTTAATAAAAATATTATTTTATTTTCAGGTTATAAAAATCCATGTCGATAATCATACACTCCAGAATAATCATTTAAAGATGTTATTGTTGAATTGTTATGTTTCTTTTTTCATAATAAATATTGTTTAAAAAACGCCTGATGATTATGCACCAATCCAATAATAAAATATGATACAATGTACACTGGGACAGAGCTCTTAAATAATGTCCTGTGGATATAATATGATACCATGTATAATGGGACAGAGGTTGTAAATAATATGACCTGTGTATATAATAAAATATGATACCATGTATAATGGGACAGAGGTTGTAAATAATATGAGCTGTGTATATAATAAAATATGATACCATGCACAATGGGACAGAGGTTGTAAATAATATGACCTGTGTATATAATAAAATATGATACCATGTATAATGGGACAGAGGTTGTAAATAATATGACCTGTGTATATAATAAAATATGATACCATGTATAATGGGACAGAGGTTGTAAATAATATGACCTGTGTATATAATAAAATATGATACCATGTATAATGGACAGAGGTTGTAAATAATATGACCTGTGTATATAATAAAATATGATACCATGTATAATGGACAGAGGTTGTAAATAATATGACCTGTGTATATAATAAAATATGATACAATGTATAATGGGACAGATGTTGTAAATAATATGACTTGTGCATATAATAAAAAATTATATAACGTATAAAGGGACAGAGATTGTAAATAATATAATATGTATATAATAAAATATAATACAATATATAATAAGACAGACATGATAAATAATATAAAATATGATGTATAATGGGACAGAGGTCACAAATAATCTGTCCTGTGTATATATTAAAATATGATACAATATAAGACAGAGGTTATAAATAATATATCCTGTGCATATAATGATACTAAAGCTATTAAATCAGAGATTACTGATGTCATGAAATTACAGAACAGATTATAGAAATGTGGGAGCAACAATGTTCTGAAATTGGACAGAAAAATAAAAATGAAACTTTTAGAAGATGATTTATCAAAATTATTGAAAAAATAGGCCATAGATCTCTATGGAAGACTGGAGAGTGGGGGAACGAATGTTAAGACCAATAAAAACTCAAAAAAGTTTTTCAAGGGAGATTACTGTTCCTTCAATCTCAAAGAAAAAATTGGAAAAAAATAAAAAGCAAGGGGAAATCAATAAAGTTGTTTTTTTTTAGCAGGCTCGTGGTTGAAAATTATAATAGCATAGTTTTTGAATGGAAAAACAGAACTAAAAGGCTCAGAATATTTCCATCCTAACTCATTTTATTGTAGGCAAAATATGCGGTATAAGCATACACTTTACGAATACATTTTCTTTAATATTATTTGAATCTGTTTTTTGTTTTTTTTATTAGGGTGGCTTTTGCTCACAACATGATGTGAGTCAACACACTTTTCCTTATTAATATTATTTTATTACTTGTTTGACTTCTTATTTATTATTGCTTTAGATCCTGATGCTCTGGGTCAGTTTAACTGGAAAAACAAACCTTGAGATTCTTTAACAAAACATATTCATATCATGACTTTATGATGCATTCCATGCATGTGCACAAACTCATTCAGAAATATCTGATTAGTCGACTATATACAACCGCTTTTTAAGGTCAATATTACTATGCCACCTATTCTCTATTCTGTCATCCATGTACACAAGATCTTTAGGTAGTTTGTTTCGCTCTGCTCCTCCTGCCTTCAATATGTCCTGTGAGTGTCAAATTCTCCAAGCATTCTTTCCTCATTATGTATTCCAGAAATGTTAACTATCTATTTCTGATTCTAAGTATGTGTCCTTTTTGTTTTCATTTTCCTTAAAAACTTCCCCATTGTTTACATGTTCTGTCCATGGTATTTTTAATCTCACCAATGTGAAGTGGCTTCCCTCTGTCTTTTCAACAAATATTTTCAGGGCATCTGTTCTGATGAGCTTTTTTCCTTAGTACCTTGACTGCATGAATTTAAGCATACTACTAGACTGGCAACTACGTCTCACTGTTTTACTGTTGAACTAGCTTATTTTTGTTGTTGATTCTCAAGAACAGAATTGTATAAATTCACATTCATATGCTTAGGTTTTATTACAATTCTAATCATCACTTTTTAAAACAATAAACATTGCCAAAGATTGAAGGTAGATAAAAATGTTGTGCCATGGGAAAAAATTGTCCTTTTGAATCTTGGACTTATTGCGGGCATATTTATCCATGTTTGCCTTATTTTATGACTAGTTTTATTCCATCTTATTATTGTTGCATTTTATATCAAACCCTCTGGGTCAATACACTTTTCATTATTACTAATGTCTTATTCCATCTTATTATTGTTGCATTTTGTCCCAACACTCTAAGGAAATACATTCTTCATTATTGTGTGTACTATTTGCCTGATTCCTTATAGTACATAAGGACAGTGGTGAGGTTTCTGGAATTGAATTGTTCCACATCCAACCTCTGTACTCTAAGGAAGGTTTTGATTTCTATCAAGATTTTCCTTTTCTTAGATGACCACATGCTCCTATGCTAACAAGCTTCATCAACCAATTCAGACTTCTCTTTCTTCTAGATTATTTGCCAACCAAGTCTGAAGAGCAGAGTCTGCCCTACTAAGATTAATCCTTTTTACTATTATTTTATTAAGTTTTGCTTCATCTTATCATTGCCTTGTTATCACAAAACAGCCAATCTTATTTCTTATCACAATAATCTATGTTTAAAGATTCTTCAATTGCTAAAGCAAATACTATGAAATCTGAAAAGAAGTAACCATTGATCAAACAGATCTCAAATTTCGAAAGCCTGTCTATCAATGGACAATGCCTTAAATATTTTGACATTTATAATATAAAAAAGGGGTGATTCACTGTCCATCACGCACACTGTGTGAATTTGTATGTGTATATCTAAAGAATGTGTATGACTATGTTGTGTGTTACATGTCCTTGAGCCATTTAATGTACACACACACACATAGATACATACACAATTTAACTCAGTTTAAGATAAGGCATTGAAATAATACATTCCTGTACCGCTCAGTCTGGATAGCCCCTACCTTGGGTAGATCAATAAAATCTAAGTTGGGAAAATAAAAAAAATGTTAATATTTTTTTTATATCCTAAAGAAATTTTGATAATTGCAAGATTTTATTGAATATTTTGGAAATTATTTGGTAACGAATAAAAATATAATAAAATTATTTTTTAAAGCCTTTTTTTTAGAAAAAGAATTATAATTTTTCTGCCTGCCATCAGCATGGCTGACACTAGACTCCCCGAGAGCAACACACTGCACCTTCTTGGCCTCATGTTTTCCACTGACTTGAAGTGGAGTGACTACATTGAATCAATAGCTGCATCTACTGCAAGGAAATTTGGGTCACTGTGTCGTGCCAGAAGATTTTTCTTGTCTGAGTCCATCTTGTACATTTACAAATCTACCATTTGCCCATGCATTGAATACTGCTGTCATATCTGGTGTAGTGCTCCTGTTATTCATCTCAAGGTTCTTGATAAAATCCAAAGAAGGATTTCTAATGTAATCTATCCCGACTTGGCATCTCGACTTCAATCACTTTCTCACAGATGTGACATGGCTTCCCTCTAACTTTTCTACAAATATTTTCATGGCAACTGTTTTAACAAGCTTCTTTCCTGGTTCTTTAAATACATGAATTTAAGCATGCTACTAGATTGGCATGTAGGTCCCACCCTTTAACTGTTGAAATAACTAAATGAAACTGCCACTTCTACTCAAACAGTTTCTTTTCTTGCACTCCCCATCTGTGGAACTCCTTTCTATTTACTTGCTTTCCTGATAAATTCAATCTTCAAAAATTTAAATACAATGTCAATTGCCATCTTATATATTCTTAAATACTGTTCATCTTCTGTCCTTTCCTCAATTCTCCCCATTACCAATCTTCTCTTACACTTTCATTCCCTGTAACCAATGTACAAGTGGCATTCCTGCCTTGCTTGGGATGAAATGATTTAAAAAAAAACAAAAAAAAAAAAAAAACAAGATATATTTTACGTCTTTCATTGTATTAACATATGCATGTGCACACACAAATATACATAAAATTTGAATGAAACTGAAGCGAACATGTGTGTCATGAAATATAATTTTCCTTTAAGCCTGACAATGACTCTAGTATAAGGCTTACAGCTGCATCACATTGAAACATCAGTTCCTTCATGCTCATTGAAGTTAAGCAACATTGAGATTAGTCAGTACATAGATGAGTGACTGCTGGGTAATATCAAGTACTGTAAGCTTGGATGCGCAGGTGGTGTAATGGATAATGGCTCACAACTGTTAATCGGGGAGCCGAGTTCCAATTCCCATTGGGTTCGTTATATTTACTTCCATGCAAATACTCTTTGGAAAGGTATGAATCCACCTCTTCTCTATTGGATGCAGATTTAAAAAAAAAAATTCACCAAAAAATGCATCCAGTACATCAGTACCATATACAAAAGAGACACGAAGAACATGAAACAAATGTAGTTCTCCAGGAATCGGTGCACGCATAGAGCTTAGCTCTGAAACTAGGACTCCTGGAAGTGAACAGACATGATATCAATAAAAATATCCCTGAAAAATTCACCCAAGAAAAAGGAATTTATGGAATTGCAGAATATTTTGCAGTTTGATTTGTAGAAATCCCAGATTTTACAGAAATATTTGCTTTGACTGGAATATTGCTGCTTGCTTTGTGTGTGTTTTTGTTTATATACAGGTATTAGAATTTGCTTTTCTGCATCTATGGTATGGGAATTTAGTTATCAATAAGTACCGTATTTCTATTTTTTGCCTATTACCATATGTACCAGTGTTCACTGATACCAGTAGATTTCTTTGTAACTATTATGAATTTACTGCATATGCAGATGTTGCTCCCTGAAAAACAACTAAAACAATTTTCAATAAATGCATCATGAAATGTACTAAAATTCTTTTTGAAAAAATATCCTGGTAATTAAACTTTCTCTTAAAAAAATTACCAGTAGTATAATTTGTGCCATAGGTGTTTTTTCATGGTTAGTAATAATGTCACATAAAAGTAAGGTTATAATTTTGATTCTTTTGGTTGTGACATGCACATTTTTTCCCTTAAATATTCCATGCTAAAATCTGAGTGTGTCCAATATGTGTGAAATCTCAGAAATATAGACAAATACTGAAGAAGACCGGAGCATACAATGGCCGAAACGTAATAAATATGGCGACAAAGATGAGGACGATAGTCCGAATAATGTAAATAAAATACAGTTGGTTTTACTAGGGTGCGTAGCTTAGTACAATAAATTTTCATTAATTTTTTTTTGAAAAATAAAGTTTTATTATTTAACATGTAAAATACTCCCACTATTTTAAATTTAATTCAATAATTAAAATAATAAATACTTATTTAATAAAAATGCTATGTTTTTTGCATATCTTTTCTTTAAGTTTATATATATATATATATATGTAACTATGAACCTAAAGAGCCAGGTACCCTGATGACCTGCGTAGGTGAAACCTAGATAGGTTTGCCTGGCTCTTTAGGTTAATAGTTAGATTTGCTCTACTTAGTGCATTGAGCACTTTGCTTAGTTACTTTTGCTTTACTTGTGTTGGACTCTGAGCTTAGATTCTGGATGATTATTTTTGCCTCAATTACATGTTCTTAGTTCTTCCTTTTTTTATTCCTTATTTTTCTTTGGGTATTCATTTACAAGCCAAAACACCTAAGGTTTTTCCAGATGAGTATAATTACTTATATTTATATTATTATATAGTTCATTCTTGTAAAATATAATGCACAGTCATAGCGCTGTAAATATAAACACAGTAAGGAGAGTAGAGTTTGTAAATATTGCTAAAAATGTTAACAATAACTTTAACATTACTAAATATTGTGAGGATTTCAACATGTATCAGCATGTTGCAAAAAATTTTAGTATTTTAAATGGACAAACAGATTTGAAATTTGGTTGTCTTGTTATCAGTGAAACAACAGGTACTAAACAAATACAAATAAGGGTTATCACTTTAAAGTTCTTTGCATAAAATATTTTCACTATTATTATTTTATACTAGTCTTAATACAACGTTTTAGTTGCCTTTTATCATGAAATTCAGGTTCCTAAGATATAGGATGTGGGTTCAAGTCTCATCAGGAGCAATTGATTTTGTGCTCTTTGCAAATTCACATGTGAAATGCATCCATTGATAGAAAAAAAAAAAAAATCAATTTCTTTTTATATGTTAGCGTAGATAAACGTTTATATAATGTCTACATTTATCCACTGTGAGATATAAAATGCTTGTAAAGCGTAGTTATTCTTAAACTTGCAAAAAGTTGCACACAGATTATGGCTTCTCTGTTATCACCCAGAAAACAAGATAGCATTTATCTAATTAAGAATACTTTGAAATCATAAAACTGCTAACCTGATGACAGTGCAGTGTTAGGAACAAAAGCAAGACTTTCTTCTCCTTGTCCCACCCCAAAATAAAAAAAAAAAACAGTGGCTGTTTTAATAATGAAGAAAAACTTTATTTTATTAAAAAAAAAAAAAAACTACGAAATTAAATCTGGAACAAAAATCTATAAAACAGACTGCAAAAAAAATGTTAAAAAAAAAAATTATATGATGATAAATAAAACAAACTTTTATCAAAAGAATAAACTCAATGCATTAGTTGTTTATTGTAGTAGGTTTGAAAATAATTTCAACTTATGAAATGCAGTTTTATTTAAAAGAGGAAGTAATTTAATAAGATGAAAATGTATTGAAAGTGTACTAATTTCTGAACAATGGTAAAATTATGTCCAGGAATATTATTATCATCTGTTATAATGTGAGATAATTAAAAACAATAGTGATAAAAATAAAAATGGTAGACACTTGAATGAGATCAGTTAATGCAAAAAAGGATCTGTAATGTAATCAATCCTGACCAGGCGTCTTGACTTTAGTCACTTTCTCATCAATGTGACAGTTTTCCTCTTTTCTGCAAATATTTTCATGATAACTGTTCTGATTAGCTTTTGTTCCTGATGTCCAGAATACACGAGTTTAAGTGTTCTACTAGATTGGCATCTGTTTTACTACTGAAATAGCTAAATGCAACTGCCACTTCTACTCCAACAGTTTCTTTTCTCGCCCTTGTGAAAACCCGCCTGTGAAACTCCCTTCCATTTACTTGCTTCCCTGATAACTATAATCTTCAAAAACTTAAATACAATATCAATCACCATCTTCTGTTTTCTTGAATTCCATTCATTTTTGTCCTTTCTTCAATCCTCTCTATACTCAGTCTTTTCTCTCACTTTCACTCACTGTAACACCATACGTACTAGTGGCATTCCCACATTGCTTAGTGTGAAATGATTAAAAAAAAGACTTTCTACTTGCTTCCCTGATAACTACAGTCTTCAAAAACTTAATTGCAATGTCAATCATTATCTTCTGTCTTCTTGAATCCTGTTCATCTTTTTGTCTGTTTCTTCCTATTCTCAGTCTTCTCTTTCACTTTCATTCCCTGTAACCCACTGCGTACTAGTGGCATTACTGCCTTGCTTGGGATGAAAGAAAAAATACACCAGATGTATAAAAATTTTAAATTGAGCATCTCTGTATCTTTAATGTTTTAATGTAAAATTGTAATCATCATTTGCTCTATTTTGTAGAGTAACTGGCTGTGGTTAAAAGAAATGCCCAACAAACAGAATTGACAAAGTTTCCAATAAATGATAAGAAAAAGAAAGAAAAGAACAAAACAAAAATAATACTAAGCAAACAATATATGCAAGACAAAAGTAGTCAAAGCAACAGTAACAAGACAAAAAGGTTCACAAATTAAGAATAGTGTTAACAGACAAAAAGGATACAGACAAATGATCATAGTGTTCTGACTTCAAGAAAAGAAAGAACAGAAATATAGTAGATGAAATCAAGAATTGGTCTGTGTTTTTTGGCTAGGAAAAAATCCCAGCATGCATCTGTATGCATTCATAAATCTGGGGAGTGGGATGTTTTTGCAATTGTTTCTCCACAGATTGGAACCAACATATTTTTCCCATCGCCTTTGTATTTAAGATGGACACAGCTGAACTGACAATTATGAATAATATTTTTAATGTGTAAGTTTGTTCCATACCGTGATGAATGCAACCATTTTTGTCTCCTTTGAGTTACTAAACTATAAAAGAAATGGTCGAACCTCATGTCAGATTGTATTGAATAAAGATTCACAACAAGCTTAAAATGTTTGTTTTTCTTGACACATACAATAATATTTTATATAAATTTACTAATAATATTTTGTATAAAATTACTTAACTTTGCAGAGGCTTTGGAGAAAAATCCACCTGGACAACAAAATTCCTGCTACCTTTTTTATTTTAGCCACTATTTGAAACTCAATTGTATGCTAATTCAAACTAGAAATCACCTAAATACAATGTCTTGTGTTTCTCTTTTGAAAATTTGAGGTGAGTAGCCATAAATTACAGATCTGTCCAACAAACAGAATTGACAAAGTTTGCAATAAACAATAATAAGAAAGGAACAGGGCAATAAAATATAAAACAAACAAACAATATATGCAACACAAAGCAATGGTAATATGGAAAAAGTTCACAAAGTAAGAATTAGCATTGACAAACAAAAGCAAGTTTGAACAAGCAAATGTAATATTCTGACCTCAAGACAAGACAGATCAGGACAGAGACATATGAAAACAAGAATCGGCCTATTTTATTGGTGAGGAGAAAATTACAGTATGTATTTGTGTACTTCTGCCTGTAAAAGGGAAGAGGAGGAGAAAGTGTTTTGAAGTCATTCCGACTGGAGATTGAAACCAACACTTGTCTTAAGGAAGTGGAGTTATGTGTACCAACAGATTAAGAAAATCCAGATAATCTTTAAGAGAAGGACTGCAGACAAGCCAAAAAGATTATAAGATTAAACAAAGAGATTTTAATTTTAGGACAGGCAAACAAAGATTTCATCTTTACACAGTTTGATATCTTAAACAGCCAAAGGTTAAATCTTGCTTTGAATTTATCTAATAATGACATGACTATATTGAATCCATTGTGAGGTCAACTGGTAAAAAAGCTGGTTAACTGTTTCATTTGAGACAATTTTTCTCCAGAATTTATTTTGTATGTCTATAAGTCTACCATTCATCCATGCTTAGAATACTGCTGCCACATATGGTCCAGTGTCCCTGCTATATATCTAGAGCTCCTTGCTAAAACCCAAAGAAGAATCAGCAATATTATTGGTCCTGATCTGGCATCTCAGCTTCAGTCACTTTCCCACTGCCATAAGGTTGCCTCTCTGTGCTTTAAATACTTTCATGGTAATTGTTTGGATGAGCTCTTCACTATAGTAACTAGACTTTATAAATTTAAGTGCAGTACTAGACTGGCGTTGAGGTCTCATTTAGTCTACAGTTCAGTTGGTTAGATGTAACCATAAGTTCTATGCTGTTTATTTTCTTGAACTTCTTCTTGTGGAACTTTCTTCTGACTCCATGCTTTCCAGCTTTCTTCTGACTCCATGCTTTAATCTTCAAACGTTTAAATGCAATGTCAATCACTATCTACTGTTGTCATGATTACTCTCCTTTTGTTCACACTCCTTATTAATGTTTCTGTTTTTTAATTCTTTCACACCCATCAACTCCTTTTGCCTTAGTGGCTTTACTGCTTTGTTTGGAGTAAACTTGCTAAAAAAAAAAAATTATTTGTGGCACGAAGCCAAATGGTGGGGAGAAGGTGGTCATCTATACCTATCCTACTCCTAGATAGTTTGATTCCTGACCCATCCATTCTAACAATTTACACAAGTACCATAAGAACTCATACTTCATTTGATTCAAACATGTACCAAAATACCATGTTTTCACAAGGGACCTAATAATACATCCATGATATACATGGTGTGATGGGTAAATTGTTGCCATTTTTTACTTTTAATTTTGCATATGCACATTGTTTGTTTTTGATTTTGTAAACTGCACAGTATATTAGGGTCAGTTGGGCACCGTCTGAGAAAAAGAGCATCCCGACACAATTTACTCTTCCAGAAATTTGAAAACAGAATGCTGTACTGCTTGGCAATTGCAATGGAAGCTCCAATATGAACATTTCAGAGTGTTTAGGTGTCAATCTGAGGATAGTGTAGAGGATTTGGAGAAAGTTGGATGAATCTAATGGTGATTATGAAGGTGTTTGGAGTGGTGTGATGTTATGCCTCCATTCATCTTCCTACAGAGGTCTAAATCAATTGCCTTGAGGAGGTAGTGCTGCCTTTGGTCAAGAGGTTGGCTGCTGGAAGACACTATGTCTGGCAACAGGACTCTACACCATGCCACACAAGCAGGAAAACCCAGTCATGGCTTTCAAACAATTTCTGTGACCACATCACTCCTTAACATCTGGCAACCTAACTCGCCAGACTGCAACCCCGTTAATTTGTGTGGGGTACATTTGAGCAGGAGACCAACGAAACTCCTTTAACACCAAAAATGAACTGAAGGCAAGAATTATGGCAGCATTCACCAACTTAAATAAGGAGACCATCCAGAAGAGTTGCAAGAGATTCCATAGCCCTCTGGAGGCCATGGTTGAAGCCAATGAAGCCAGTATTTCAAGATATTTTGTGTAATTTTGGTGACTATATCTTAAAATGACATGTCAGTGTTATTTTCATTTTTGTGTAATTCAGACAACAATTTATCCATTGCACCCTGTATATATGTACAATTTTTTTTTATTGGATTCTTTAAGCATCAGCTGAAGATCAGAACTGATAGAATATGATTGGTTTTGGCAGATTTCAGTGAAAGGTGGCTACATATTGCAAGCCTGGTTCACATGAATCAGGCGGACATTTGATTTCTTTGTTTTAGTCCTTTCAAGTCACAACAGGGTGGATTCCTGGTAGACCCCACTGCTGGTTAACCTAGTCTTCTTGTTCTTGGTCTCCTAGTTAATATGAATGACTGCCGTTCCCAGCCCATTGTTATGGTTCTTACATTCTCTTCATCCCCAGTTTTTGTATCTTGATTGGACCCGACTTTCTCACACCCAGATTTTCTTTTTGCTCCCACTCTTGCCCCTCAACTAGCGAGTTAGCCACTTGATTCTGTCTGATGTCAGAATACAGTGATCATTCACATTTTTGTGGTGTGAACAGTACCTTACTAACATTTTAATTTCTTTTAAACTGTTGATTTTTTTATTGTATAGTCTCCAACCATTTTTTTATATAATTGTATATATATTCCATTTCAAATTTGCAAATATTTTTATAAAAAAATAATAAAAATCTTCCATACACTACAGTTCAAAAGTTTGAAGCCACCCCCAGAATTAGAATGGAATGAACTTGACAGAAGAGAAAAAAAAATGAGAAAAAAATGGAATAAATGAATGCCAAAACTTTGTGCTGCAGTAATCAAGGCTAAATATTTTAATGAGAGCAAAATTTAATCATAAAATACTTTTTTTCTTTTCGTCATAAGATTTCTAATAAAATATCATGTCTCACTTTTTGTTAACCATGTACAATAATTTTCTTTTGTTTAAAGTACAAAACAACTACTATTTGGGCCAATTTAAAAAATTACCAGGGGTGGCCTTAAACCTTTGAACTGTAATATACATATATTGTATATATTTCTACTTGTGGCTGAAACAGTCACATATATTTCCCATTGTTGCCAGAGGTAAATGTTATGTCCAAGTCAAAACAAGGAATTTGAATACTGCTTTTGAAAGGAAACAGACCCTTCTTCCTCGGAAGATTGCTGGAATACATTTCCTAATCCTGTTTCTGTAGGGAACTACTGCAAAAGACGAAGTCGTTGTTACTGTGTTTGAAAAAAAAAACTCAATGTGAGTACGTCTACAATGTGATAAAATTTCAACAATGCCAGTCTTCATGGCAGAATACCTAGAAAAAATCCACTGCTTACAAAAAAGCACAAATAAGCTTCACTTGATTATGTCAAAGCTCATATTAATAAACTAGAAATATTCTGGCAAAAGGTTTTCTGTTTGAATGAGACCAAACTAGAGTGTTTTGGAAGGAACAATAGGCAGTATGTCTCTGGCAAGCTCCTAATAGGGCTTTTGAAGGGAAAAATTTTGTGCCAACTGTTAAACAGTGACAGCATTATGATTTGGGAGTGCTTTACTGCAGCTGGAACAGCCAAAATAATCTACATTGATGGCACAATGGACTCTGCAAGATACCAAGCAATTCTGAACAAAAGTGTCTTGCCCTCAGTTCAAAAGTTGAGTTTAAGTCAGGAATGGATCTTCCAAAAAGACAATGATCTGAAGCACCAAAACAAATCCACAAAAGAATGGGTTCAAAGAAAGAAATTTGAAGTCTTGGAATGTCCTATTCAAAATCCTGATCTAAATCCAATTTAAAATCTGTGGTTCAAGTTAAAGAACGCATTACATGCAAGAAACCCAGGTAATATCAAACAACTGTGAGAGTTTTTCCAAGAAGAATGGTCAAAAATTGATGCTTACTGCCAGAATCTTCTTAATGAAATATAGGAAAAAAGGCTGGTCAATGTTTTGATGTTAAAAGAGGGATTCCCCAAATAAGGGTTCACTTTTGCACATCTTAATTTTTAATCAATATTTTTATTCCCACTAAATTATAAAATTCTTTGAAAGTGCTTGCAATTCCTTTAAAAAAGGCTTTTCTTAATGAATGTATAGTTTAATTAAGATTTGTTGATTATCTGGAAAAAGACAATTTTTTTTAAATATTGTCATAGGGTTGACTTACTTTTGTGCAGCACTGTATATTGCAATCCAAAAGAACACCTATTTCTATATGAATTGTTAAGTTAAAAATAGACTGCCCCAAAACACTTAGCAAATAGTTAATAGGAGTAGATAGGTTTGCCTATCATCCAATTCATATTCTTACCCAGTCTTTTGAACAAGAGTAGAGGTCTATCCCTTGTTTCCTGTTTAAAAGTGGGTTTACAGTTCCTTCTAAAGTTTTCTCATTCTCTTTAACCCTCAGTAGACCCTTGTGTTTTAATGACATTATAGCCTTTCTTGGGGTGAATGTATTTAAAAAAAATTAAGAAAGAATCAAATGAATATAGTATCCTATAATACAAAATAACCTGATCGCCCTTTCTTAGTAATGAGATATTTTGTTGTTATGTTAACAGGAGGTATTAATTCACACCAATAAATGAACATGACTTATGTTACAATAACAGTGGAATATCTCATGACTAAGAAAATAAGATCAGGTTACTATTACATAGCTTTTTATCTCGTTTTCACTTCCTTTGGTTTTATTTACTTTTTAAAAAGAAGAATCCTTTTTTACATATAACAATAGTGCTGTTTAGATTAAAAATCGCCCTTGCATGGAGTATTGCTGCCATATATAGTCTGGAGCCCCTTCTGTTTGCCTCGGGGTTCTTGAAAGGCTCCAGAGGCAGATATGCAATATAATTGGCCCTGCTCTGGCATCTCGTCTACAGTCACTTTCTCACAGACATGCCATCGCCTGTCTGTTTTACAAATACTTTCATGGCAATTGCCGCGAGGAGCTGCATTCGCTGGTTCCCAGACTCCATGAGTTCAAGCACCCTATGAGGCTGGCATCCCGCTCTCACCCCTTCACTGTCAAAACTCCTAAATGTAGCCGTCTCTTCTACTCCAATAGCTTCATGTCTCGCACCTCTCCCCTGTGGAACTCCCTTCCCTCTTCCAGTTTCCCTGAGAGCTATAATCTCCAGCTATTCAAATGTAATGTCAATTGACATCTCCAGTTGCCTTGATCTATCCACTATCCTTCTCCTCATCCTTTCCTCTATCACTCCTTGCTCCTTGATCTTGCTCTAACCCCTTGCTGTAACCCTAATCCCTAGTAGCTTATCGCCTTGCTTGGGGTGAAACGCTAAAAAAAAAGTGTCTATGCGGCCTTGTGGGTATGAACTATTTTCTCCCCTACAGCCCCTTTTGTACAGACAAATGTTGCAAGCCACTCACTACTCTATTGCTAATTCCATGGCACGTGTTCTGATAAGTAACATTCCTTGGTTCCACCAACCCAGACCTTTGCAACTAGGACCCACCATGCCATATACACACAAATGAATCGTCTGCATTTCCTTTGTATTTCATTCGCAAGAAGTTCCACTCGGATAGCCTCTTCTCAAGATCTGTTGCTTTGTGGAATAGGGGCCTGGGTGTTTTTCCCCCCCCACTTGCTACAATCTTGACCACTTCAAGTTGAGGGTTAACCATTATCTTTCTTGCATAACCCCATGAACTTGCTTTTTCTTGAACTCATTCACCACTGCCACCATGCATTAACTCTCTACCTTGAGTGGCTTTTAGGCTTTGTATTGGGTGAACATTATTATAAAAAGAAAGATAAAATCTGAGATTTTATTTCCAAAATATAACCAATGCAATTGCATAATTACTAAAATACCATTTTCAGTAAACTATTATTATAACTTAGTAAAAATGATAAAAATTAATGATTTTAATTCCCTTCATCTGTGTCTATGACTTATTTCAATATAAATTGAGTCAGTTATGTGCCATGCATGATACACACTCAGGCGATCATGTATCTTTCAATACATGACTGACGAGGCAGATTTTTTCCCGCAGTAGGTTGCTGTTTCTTTCTTTGGTAGACCAGTTGCCATCCAAGGCTATAGAATCTGATCTGTCTTGCTATTTGCTCATAGCTGGGGAGGAGAAGAAGAGGATTCATACCTTTCCCAAGGGTATTAGCACATAAGTGAATGTAATGGATTCGAATGGAATTCGAACTTGGCTCTCCAATTCCTTAATCTGAGCTACTATCCATTATTTCACTGTACCTCCTTAATCTAAACTACTGGTTAGCTAATGTCAGTTTTGAACTTCTCTTGTCTATTTTTTGAGACACTTGTGAGATATTCATTGTTTTTCCAGTTAAAATTTGTCCTATAAAACAAAGCAAAATACATGGGCCGTATCTTATGAAAGAATAAGAACTCAGTATAAGCAGGATAATGGATGAAGTCATTTCACACAAGCCAAACTTGAATTCTCATCTTCATGATATGAGGACAATGAAGCCAGCGGTCTTACTATGAAAAAGCCATTAATATTAAATCTCAGTCATGATCTTCTCCCAGTAAATATAGCAAATGATGGAATAAGAATTAACATGATGGAGAGAATGGAAAAGCAATGTGACGCCACCAAAGAGCGGATGAAATAGGAAATTATCCGGAAGCTGACAGCATTAATAAAATCAACTATGGTGGAGGAAGGGAAGGGACAAGTACATGATTCTACATTTTGACCCTGATGGGCTTCTGACATGGCCAGGAAAGTATATAATATAGGCTAGAGAGGGAGATGGCTGAAGAGGGGAGAGGAACAGATTAGGGCTCTGTGTGTGTGTGAGAGAGAGAATGTATTGATTAAGAGGAGAAAGAAAGAGAAGGTTGAGAAGACAAAGAGATTGCTTTTCTTTATTGTTTGTGAATTATTATGCTTTCTTGGGAAAGAATCATTACCATTTTGACTGTAACCCTCTACCTTGAGTGGTTCTTAAGCCTTCTATTGGGTGCAATTTATTGAAGAAAAAAAAACTCTAAATGACATTTACTTCTTGCAAAAGATAGTGAAGTGATTTCCTGTTACTATCTCTACAGATTCCTTTTCTTTATTATCTGTAAATTACCTGGACTTCTTGAGAAAGATAATGTAGTGGTTTCCTATTACCTTTTGAACAGTTTAGAATTTATCTCTTATACTGATTGCTATCTAAAACTAGAGAATCCTGTCTTCTTTGCTATTTCACTTATATTTGATGTATGAAGACAGATTTACAATGATGTGAGACTTTGGGGTTAAAATGAACAATTGATTTGCACACGACAAGAAGATTAATGATGGCAGGTAATGATGAAGCACATGGGTTACTTATTAACAAAACAAGATAAGGAATTTATTTACAAATTTACACGCTTAGCTTGCATTAGAAAAATAAATCACAAATTTTTAAAGTCTACAGTTCAGTGAATTGTCATGAAGAAAAAATGCTCATTCAACAGATTAAATCATCTGATACTGTAATTGAGTTATCGCAATTTCCATCTTTTCATACCTTCAAGTAACTACCCAGTGTTAACAAATGTGGACTTTTATGGTATCTAGTGAGGTTGCTACACAGATTTTTGGTCACGTGAGACATCACCCGGTCCATGCAGATTGAATCTCCTGGACACAATACAGGCAATTTTATGCCATTTACCCTAGGGGTCAGGCTGTGCCCACTACACTACACCACCTCCCTGATCTCATTTTCACACAGGTTGCAGCTGGGGTGGGGGAGGCCTTTACATCTGGTAATTCTTAGAAGAAGTGGTTAGGCAGGCTCGTTTGCTTCTTGAAGCGGATATGTCACAATCTGTCAAACTTCATTGTCATCACTGTTGCTCGATTAATTAAATTCAACATCAGTTGAATGTCGTCTTTGTCCTTCATTACAGGTATACACATCTCATCATCACTTGATGAAGCAGTTTCATCTTCCACAGAATAGCTCACCAGTAAAGTTCTTTCACATGGTGTGGCATTCCATCCACGTAAACTTCTTGCGGACTCACAAATCCAGTCACTCTCCCTGTCCTCCATTTACTCGTGCATCTGTTTGGCAGACTTCTTACTAGTACAACATCCCTTTTCTTGTAAACACCTTGCTCAGATTCAGGCTTCAGCAAAAGGATCTTATCAACACCTTTTACTTGAACTTTATACTGGTACAAAGCATTAACCAGAGCAGTCACACTGCGGACGCCATCTTTTGGCATAATGTTGTACCAGTAAACCACTTCCTGGATAGAGCATTGCTTTCTGGCAGGAATCTGCTTTATAGATCTGTGTGATCCTTCAACAATGCTGTTCCCAGATGGTATATATGCACATTGGAAATTCAGGCAGACACCCCAAATTTCAACAAACTTTTTAAACCTCCTGCTGTTAAACACTGTAACGTTATCTGTCAAGATCTCTTTACACAGACCTCTCTCAAAAAAGATAGAATTATGAAACTGGATTACAGTAGCCAAATCTTCTTGTTGCAGAGGTTGCTGAATGGAAAAAACAGGTAGGACCACACTCTTTCAGGGTCTGGTAGTGAGCATCCCTGTAATGGGTGATATCCATCCCTAGTCTCTATCATATACCTGGCCCTCTCCCTTTTTGCCATCGAATCAGTGCCGGATCAATTGACAGACATTTCAGGCAGGATTTAACAGCAGATCTCACAGCTTCTTTCATCAGAGATGGAGTGATTTTCCTGACAAAATACATTGTTTTATACTGGGATGTCCACTGTGTGAGTGTATTTGCCTTATCTGACTTAGTTCCATACTGTTGTTAGACACAGCACATACCTGTAGCACAGGTTCTGCCTCATTCTTCATTGCTTCCAGCTACCTTTGTGGGACTCTGATTCAATTTGACAAGTGTACCGTCCACTATTAACACATATTCCTTAATCAACTCCAAGAAGGTTTGCAGCCACCTCCTGATCAGCATCTCAATCGCAGCCTTAGTGTATTTGTGAGCCAATGACACACAGAACAAATCAATTTTTAAATGTACAGTCTTCGCTTCCCAGTGTATAGCCAGGTTTATCTCCTTTGTAATAGCATTTAGCTCTGTGAGATTGATATGTTGCATGTCTGACTCTGGCTGCAACCAACATGTGTCTTTAATAACAGACCCACACGATTCAAGCATGACTCAAGTGGCCAAAGAACTTGTGTCAACCCACACATCAAGTTCTTTGCTTTCAACACAATACTCACCTCTACACAGGTTAATTTGCTTTACCCTGGTAATAATCCCCGTCACCATCCTTTTTAGCGGGGCATTGTCAGTTCTCCTTGCATCCATCCATAGACTGGAAGGTGTCTAATAAGCGTGTTATGAAAAGAGAATACCCTTCTCCTGGTGACTACCTCTAGGACTTCAGGAAGCACATTCTTGTGCTTCCAAAGCAGAACATTGTCTTTCTCCATTTTTGGTCATTCTGGAATTTTGCTTGTCAGTCCAAAGTGCAACATGTGTTCAGCGACACTAGTTGTGGACCTAATATCCTCATTTATATACAGGTTGATGAGGTTACTTCTCTGATTTTTTCATCCTGAGATATCACAGCATTGATGACAGATCTCATTATTTGGGGGCAATATTTGACCCAAATCCCAATCTGGTCAGACAGTGCCTTCTGTTTTGAAAGATAACAGCTTGATAGGCTGATCTGAGTTATAGCAGTGCATTGTTTGATCCTTTGCATCTCCATCCTCTTAGTTTGCTTGCACAAACATCAGTGTCTGAAGTGTATGCATTATGGATGTTGAGTTGTCTGTAGTTCATTCATTCCACATGAAAATCAGATTTTTCAATCGAGAGTACTGGTGTCACTGCCCACATAAACTGGCTCTTGTGTGAATCAAACCTTCCCTGATTTAGAAATAGACATTCCACCAAAGGCCTTGATCATGTCTATTCTAATTAGGAGATCAAATCCAAAGGGTCCTCAAGCACTACCAGGGCATCCATCACAAAAAGCGCTTCCATTTCCTACATGAAGGCTGACGGACTCAACTCTGCACATCTGCCTTATGCCGCCAATGGTTACGATGTTAACATTTTGTTTCTTCCATATTCAGCACACCTTCTTGTTCATTATGGTGCAAGAGCACCCAGAGTCCACTAGTGCAATGCACTTCCTTCCACACACATTAATTTCTGTCATTGACAGTGCTGAGTCTACATTTTGACCGGGGAGGAAACCAGCACTGATTTGCCATCCCCTGGCCCTTTTTTCCCAGACAATCTTGGGATACGCAGCCTATTTTATTGCAAGTATAACAATGAATATGAGGCTTTCCATCTCCACTAAGCAGACTTTTAAAATTTTTGGTGAAGTGCTTAAGGCCACTGCATCGATGAAAAATTATGTCCTTAGAACCCTTAGTAGGAGGTTGCGTAGTCCTTTGATGTATCTCTCACATTACTGGTACTGCCAAGTCTTCATTTAGGTTCTCGTCTTTCATTATCACTCATGCACAATCAAGTATCTGTTTGATGGGCAATGTAATGTGAAGAAGCACAAAGGAGCCATTTCATGTGATTTGGCAAGCCCTTGACAAAAGTGCATGCCAAGCCATGGTTGCTGATACCCTCGAACAATACAGCCAGTTTGCAGAATTCTGCCAAGTACACATCAAAAGATTCCCCTGGTCGAAGGCACTGCTCAGAAAATTGTTCATGCATAACAACTCCATCTATCATGAATACTGTATAAAGGGCTAATTTTATGTGTTCAATGTCTGCTTTTTGTCTTCATTTAATTGATAAATGGCAAACACTTCACCAGACAGTCTTAGAGGAAACATGTTCTGGTCGCTTCACTTCACACATCCGGCAAACAAGTTCCACCTTGTCTATCCATTCAACCATGTTCGGCCCGGATGCTGAGCTGTCAAAATCTGATATATCTTTGATATCAAACTTTTCCTCCAAACGCAGTTTGCAATACAGCTGAAATAGCTTGTAGCAGAGTTATTGCAATTCACTTCTGTCGCACCTGTGGCATCCCTTCACATAACTGCCCAGTGTTAACAAATGCTGACTTTTATAGTGCCTAGCAAAGTCACTACACAGATTTTTGGTCACATGAGGTATCACCTAGTCTATGAAGATTGAGTCTCCCATGCACACTTATGCTCGGGGTCAGGCTGTGTCACCTACAGAAGGGATATATGGTTTCACATATTCAAAAGTAGATGAAGAGAGATAATTTAAAATACTTAGCTTTCTTGAAATGTTGAAATAAAGTTCTTTGAAGTGTTAAGTGTTCCATTAAGGCCAATCATATAATTAGTGAGTAATTTGACACTGGTGAAAATCTGAATGTATGGCACAAACAGAAATGAATCTTTTCACATGACTTCAGATGCTTTTTTCTTCTTGATTTAATTTTTCTCTTTATTTTATATCAAAAAGAATTTTGCATTGGTTCACTATTTTCTTTCCTTTCTTTTTCAAGGCTCAATGGCTAATTTATGTGAAAGGAAGGTTTTCATTGGTCCAAAGAAAATTTCACATAGGCTCGCAAATTTTTGTCTTTTTCTCAGCTTGCCAGCCAATCCCTGTGAAATCAAAGTAATCATTGGTCCAAAGAAAATTTCACAGAGGCTCACAGATTTCTTTCCATCTTTTTCCTCAGCTCACCTGAATTTGAAGGGAGTTGCTAAAAGGAATTATTATTATTTTGTACCTACCACCGATTCATACCTTTCCCAAGGGCACTAGTGTGAAAGGGAACACAACTGACTACCCTGGGATTTGAACTCTACTTGTCAATTTCACACATTTGTGCTACTTCTTCCTTCAAACATTCTTCCAATTCATTAATTTCATAGAAGTCTCCAAGAACATGCTATGCTTTGTCCTTGACATTCAAAGCACCAGTTTCAAATTAAGGAAACCTACCCAGTGCTTGCATTTGCATCCAGGATCTTACTTCATCTTTCTTGGCAGATCTTCTATTATCACAATGTGGGATACTTAATAAGAAAAGTAATAAAGAAAAAAAAAAGAAACTAAATGAAATTCTCCAGACTATACACCCAAGTATATTAAAAAAAATAAAAGTTTAAAATTTCAGCATCCCCTCCCCTTCAGGTGCATGTGTAGTTAACATGTGTATAAACATTGCTTAGATCTGATGAAGTCCTGAAGGACAAAACATTTTACACAAAATTTTTTTTTCCACATTGTCATTAATTTTCCTCACATTATTCTGGTATATAAAAACTTATATTTAATTTTCTCCTATGCATGTATTTATTAAGCATATGTCACAAGGGGTAATCGTGAAGAAATACTGAAAAAAATTTTTTTTTCCCTCAATTGGCTGATTTTTTCAAGTAAGGCAATAATGTCACTCAGATGAAGGGGCTACTGGTGGTAGAAGAGAATGAGAAGACTTTTAGAAGAAACCTGTTACCACACCCAATCCTAAAATGTAAACAAAGGATAAACCTCTAGTCCTCTGCAAAAGAGTAGGGAGGAGTGTGAACTGGATGATAGACAAACCTATCTACTTTTACTGATGAAAAATAAATAAATGATAAAAAAAATTTCTGAGTTTAGGTGGATGTGGTGAACAGCCCCGTGGCAGAAAGCGAGCCAGAGTGGCTTGCATCTGGTGCATAGGCAAGTAAGAGTCTTATCTTAACATGTGACACATGACATCGGCAAGTTTGCTCCGTGAAACTGGCATTACTCTCCTGCCTACCACTTGTGGCAGTATGTGTGGTAATGTGGGTTTTTGTACAGTTTGGCATGCTTCCACTGATAGCAAGTCGTGTGCTGATTGGTTGAACTAGAGGAGGCTATTTGCCTGGGTAACTAAGAACAAAAGCGAATAACGCTGATTGGTTGGGCAATCGCGGAGTTGGCCCGATAAAAGAGGGCTGAAGCACTGAAGAGGGAGGAAAATAAACCAAAAAAACCAGATGGATTATACATTGTGAAGTGTTTGGGAAAGCAAGAATGGCAGATTGAACCATCGGTATCTTGAAGTTGTACAAGTGAAATTGTAGTAGTAGAGACTCATCTAAACTACAGTGGAGATGTCGGAAGCATAGAGTTGACGTAGACATTAAAAGGAACTAGGAGTCCAATCCTAAACAGGGAACAATGGATAAACCTCTACTGTTCAAAAGACCAGGGAGGAGCGTGAACCAGATGATTGGCAAACCTATCTACTACTATTGGGAGAGGAAAAAAATGATAATCTACTCATAGTTTTAATCATTATGTTCTGGTTAGAGTTATTCCTGACTTTTCTCTTGTTATCTGAATTTCTTATGTAAAATATTGCTTTTGGGCCAGGAATTATTGATACTGGTATCATTATATTTGTTGTATGGATGATTAGTTCTTCTACTGTTTTTTCTTTGTTTTTGGGTTTGTTTGTTTTTTTTTAAAGAAAACATTTTATTCCTTCTTTTTGGATTATACACAAATTAAGGCTGAAGAATGGATCAACTCAAATACAGAACATCAAGAACACAAAGACATCTATGCCACAATAGGTTCATGCTTGATTGGTTAGGACACCCATATAGTTAAGTGGACTGTAAATAATTTTATATGGGCTGGAAGCAACCAACTGCATTACTAATAAAGTCAAGATGTGAGAGCTTCAAAGCAACCACCTGCTATCCATAAGTAGGAGAAAAATGCATAAATAAATAAAAACTTTCAGGATCAAGTGATTCTTAGGTGGAAGTTAGGTAATTCCAGTCAAGGGCTTATATATTCAGGCTACATTCTAGTTAAGGCTGTCACAGAGTAAAAACAAATGTAGATTTAAACAGAGACAGATTTCTTGCTGACTGAAGGGCCGAGTTGGTACATTAGTCTATCGTGATAGAAGTAACAAGAAAGATGTCTTAAGGGTCACTTACCTACCTCCAGAGAGTCGCAAGTGAATTGATCTGTGAATAAAGAAACCTGTTCATTGGAATCAAAAGACTTCTGGTCTTTCTTGCCAAGGTGATTTCTCAAAACAGATGTATTTGAAATTTTTCTCCCAATTTGATATCTAGAATTTCACTGTTAAATGTACACTGGAGGTTTGCCAGTTTTGTTCACATGCAAATGGGTCTTGAACTACGGCATGGGGCAGATGCTGACAAGCCAGTGTAAAACTGCCCAAGGAACCCAGGCTTATGATCACACAACATTCAATCGTCCAAACAAAATCTGTAATATTAATTACATTTCTCAAAATTATAAACAAATAACTTAAAAAATTGGATGTCTCTGTAGCACTAGTATTATTAGTATAGCAAGTGATATTTTCATACCAATTTCAAATTCCTACCAGATTCATAGCATTCACTTTCACACAAACACCCTTGCAGTATGAATCCATCTTTCCCTGTCCAAGCTATGGGTTAATAGCAGGGAAAAACAGGGCTATCTAACCTGGATTAGCAACCAGTCTAGGAGAAGAGTAACTGGATTAAGGGTGTGGGGTAAGCAACTTCACCCTATAAAAAGCCTACTTGAAACAAAAACCACAGCAGCAACACTAGTGCATTGTGGCTGTAACTGTATACTCCACATAGAGTAAGAAGGACCCCTTCCCTCACTTTAAATATAAATACAAGCATTCCAACTTTGAGGGAATTTTAAGGCATCTACAACGGAAAGAATGGGATTGAAGTTGGCAGGTAAATAAATTTTGTTGGTCAGTTGCAAGGGATAAAGCTGTATTTGAAGTGGACTTGGAGACTTTCCAAGAATTATTGCCAACTTGTTTGGCCAAGCACCAAAATCAACAGAACAATAGAAGAGGCTTTGCTCTGTTGAAGATTTAAAGTGCAAAAGACTTTTTCACTTCATTTACAAAATGTTGTTGCTATAATAATAATAATAATGGCTACTTTAAAATCACAGGTCAAAAAACAAGCATCATATTTCTCTCAACCCCAAACTGCAATTAGATTATATGACATTAATATATCATTTTCATATATTAGGCTCATAACAAATTCTCTTTGGCATCTAGGAGTCTGTAACATTCATAACCATCCAATAGCAATGATTCTAAATATGAATATTTATTTTCAATCGAAATGAACATTACTCAGAATATTGCCAATTTGCCTCAGGGAATAACTTATTGGCAGATTATTAAATGGGATCACTGAGGTCTGAGATTCAAATCATGTTGGTTAGTAGATATACAAATGTCATAAGTAGTTCAGATTTTACATGGATTTTGGATAATAATTTTGCTTTTGTTTAGAATCTTACCTCCTCATTATATGGAATAAAGCCTCAATTTGTTTGTTAGCCTTCAACTATGAATTCTATTGTGTGTGTGTGTGTGCGTGTGTGTGCGTGCAGAGGTTCACAGAATCCAATTTATGAAAATCTAGAAACTAAATACAGAGAGAGAAAAGAAAACATGCTAGAAGCATTGACCAATTTGTTTCTTATGGTTTATCAACCCTTTACAGGTTATTTAAAGCCAGAAAATATTTTTAGATTGTAAGATTTTTTTTGAGATAAGAATGGTTTAGTGATACAAGTCTTAATAATTAACCCATAACTTTGAGGAGGAGAAGTGGATTTATACCTAATCAGAATTTGATTTTGACATGGATATAAAATGGGGGATTAATTCTATATGACAATCAGTATATAAACTGATCCTTAACTTTGTGGTCACAGTAGTTCCTATATATTAATATTCTAGAGGATGTAAATAAATCTAAAAGACATGCCTGTGTAGCTAATCAGTATTTCATTGATGAACTGATTTTTTGCAGGTTATTTAAAGCCAGAAAATACTTTTAGATTGTAAGGATTTTTTTTTTTTTTTTTTTAGATAATAATAGTTTAATGATAGAAGTCTTATTAATTAACCCATAGCTGGGAAGAGAACAGGTGGCTCATGCCTTTCCCAAGAGTATTTGTATGTAAGTGAATATAATGAACCCAATGGGAATTGGAACTCAGGTCTCTGATTAACAGTTCTGAACCATTATCCAATACACCACTCACACATTCAAGCTTACAGCACCTTGTATTCCCAAATGGTCACCCATGTAGCTACTGAACAGGCTAAATATTGCTTAACTTCAGTGATCATACAAGAACCAGTGTTTCAATGTAATGTGGTTGTAAGTAGTGGAAGATTTTCCACATAATTTTTTGAATGATAGGTGAGCTCATGTAATTGTTATAAATATGGAAAATAAAATCAGTAAAGCAAATTCAAATTTTATTGGTTTCTATTCACTTTATACTAATGTCTTTGGAAAGGCATGAACCGACATCCTCCCATGTCTGTCTCATCACTGAGACACCACAATGGCTGACAAAGAGAGTGGATGAGTGAGCATTTGGCAGACTGTTTTTCTGTAACTATTTTACAGCTGAGGCAGTAAAGTAGTTGTAAATAGCTGTTACGACTATTGTCAACCTTGATAGAAATCAATAAAACTACAACCATTAGTATTGGATTCAAATTGGGGAGAAGAAGACAGAGATTGCGTTTCCTAAGTTCTTTGATAAAAATGTCATTAAAATTAATACTTGTTTAAACATTCATATTTGTTTTTATTTCTATATTACTGAATGACACTGTTCCTAAAATTAAAATAATACCTTCCTATCTTGAATTTCATGGGCTTCCAATTTCAGTTAGAATTTTTAATTATATTTAAATATTAAAAAAATATATAAATGTTAATGTTGCCCTCCAAAAAAATTAAAAAATAATCACAATGCTGTTAAACCTCAACACAAGTCAATAATTGAGAGTGTGTATTTTATCTCTGTCTATATTTCTGAGATGAGGTATTATAAATATTTACATTGTTCAAATTGTTATCTTCATCTTTATTTCCATATTCACAATGTTTCAGGCATTGTACGCTCAGGCGTCTTTCAGATGATGTCCCCAAAATTTATACACTGATGTCCTCAAGAACATATGGAACAGTGGATAAAAGTGTTGGTTGGATCCAGTGACTTGACCCAAAGATGACTACTTCAGTGGTGAAAAAAATTTGGTGAGTTAAGTTAAAGGGAGATAACTGAAACATCCGGAAGACATATGGCATGTGGAACTTGAACAATTTACCCTGGTGAACGAAATAAAGAGTTCAGTTGGAAATTCAAATGATCTGAAATAGGCAGGAGTGTACAACAGCCAAAATGTTGTGAATATAGCAATAAAGATGGTGAGAACAGTCTGAGCAATGTAAATAATATAAATAGAGTTCTTTTTATGTTTTGAAGCCTAATGTGAAAAATCAAAGACGGCGCATATAAACTAGAAAAGCATAAAGAATATAAAAAAATAGCTTAGTGAATCATAACTGCGTAAAATATTTGAGCATTTATGTGTAACGAGGCGTTTTAGATTGTGATGAAAGGAAAACAGACATCCACTGTAAACAAAAATATTATTATTTTATTTTGATTTTTAAAAATCAAGTATTCATTAAATCAAATCCTAGATCTGTCTATATCTCTGAGGTATTATAATTACTGGCATTATTTACACTATTTGTACAGTTATCCTCATCTTCATTGCCATATTCACAACATTTCGGCCGTTGTACAATCCGGCCTTCTTCAGGTGATTGGAATTATTCTTCAATATCTGTCTATATCTCTGAGATGAGGTATTATGATTACTTGCATTATTTACATTATTCGGACTGCTATCCTCATCTTCATTGCCATATTCACAATGTTTCAGCTGTTGTATGCTTTGGTCTTCTTCAGGTGATTGGAGTTCTGAACAGAACCCTTTATTTCATCCACTGGGGTAGATTGCTCTAGTTTCATGTACCATGCCTCTTCCGGATGTCTCAGCTATTTCCCTTTAACTCAACTCTCCAAATTTTGGTTCACCACTGTTGTCACCTGGGATTGAACTCACAACTTTTTGGATCTAGCCACTGGATCTAACCAATGCCTTTATCCACTGGGCCATGAAGAAGGCTGGAGTGTACAATGGCCAAAACGTGAATATTACTATGATGAAGATAACAGTGTGAATATTGGAAATAATACAAATCAACTCCTTTCATCCATTCCAATTTCCTAACAAATTTGTCACAGTGCCCAAAAAACTTAAATATAAACATCAATCCCAAAACCTTATACATAAAGGAAACAGTGAAAAAACAAAAAGAAAAACTTATCCAAGAGCTCTCTCCAATTCTTAAAAATATGTTAAATACAGTCATCAGTATTAAAAATTACATTTGGGAAAGAGATTGGCAGGTTTTCAACTTTTGGTGGTTAGTGGCACTGAAACTATGAGAATTTACGTCAAATGTAAACCTATTGGGTTGGAACAAATGTCTAACATTTTTCAATTGGCGACATTTAAACACATGATTTGATTTCATATGTGACTGAAATTTATGACATACAAAGATGCATATATATCCTAGAAGGGGACATCAATTAATTATTGACTTATTACCAAAAACACAAAAGTTGAGGTTCAACAGCATTGTAATTATTTTTCTTTGGAGGGAGATAATATTTATATATCTTTTTTTTTTAATCTATATAATAAATGCAAATGTCAGTATGTCACACTTTTCAACTTTACTCCAAGAGGTCGTAGCCCGTAGCCAAATATATCATACCATTTTGGAATCTGGCCAGCTCCATGAGCAAATTAAAAACATTTTGAGCCAGGTCCAAATCTGCAATCCTGAAATTTTGGATTCCCATATTTTCATTATTGTGATCGTCTTCAGCAATTTTTTTATGTGATTTTTTGCAACAAAATTTTTTTGTATGATATAACGAATTTTATAACTTCAAAATAAATTTGGGAATAATCAAAATTAATTGTGAAATTCAATGAAAGTCACCCATGAAATAAAAATAGTTGTTTGTATGGAAAATAAGGACCTACATACATCTTTAAAATTAAGTGGCGGCACAAGAATTAACATTGGACTTTTAAAAAGTAAGCTTAGGTATTAATGCAATACTTAAATGCAGCAATCAATTTTGAGTTCTTCTGTAGTTTATTATTGCCTATCGCATCTACTCCTCTCTACCTATTGTGATGAAGGCCTAATCAAGAGCTCTCCACTGGATCTAGCTTATATGCCACCGAATAGTGTGGCTTTTAAGCTAGTATTTGAATATTATTCAAAATAATTTCATATGTGACTGAAATTTATGACATACATAGATATATATACATATCCACAATCTCTATATAATGTAAATTCTAAACGTTTTTACATTAAAAGTCAAAATAGCAGATGAGCTGCATTTTTGTTATTTGAGGCTCCCTTATTTCTGGAAAGTCAAGAAAGGTTGTTCAAGGAGCAAAAAAAAAAAAAAAAACAAAACAAAAAAAAACAAGAAAGTGCTATAGATGAGGTTATGAATGGAAGTGGTTTGCTAGATTCAGCCATAGAAATTCTGATCTGGAGGACCAAGTATGTTCCTGTAGGCCTGCAGTTACTGATGATGACTAAACCAATACACTGATTTAAAATAATCCAGGACACAGGAAATTTCAGGGAGACTCCGTATATCTCATACGAGCATTGCAAGGCATTTGAAAAATTTAAGATATGTGAATTGCTACAATGTTCTGGTACCTCAAGATTTAACAAAGAAAATTTAATGGACCCTGTTTCCAACTGTGTTTCATCAGTAAAACAAAAATGACCCAATTTTGAAAAGAGAAATCACAAGTGATGAAAAATGGATTGTTTACAACAATATGGAGCAAAAAAAGGTCCTGGGGTAAATGAAATGAGCTACTGTTAACCACTCCAAAAGCTGGTCTGCATATGAAGATGATGTTGTCGACCTGGCAGGATTGAAAGAGCATTAAGTATTAAAGCTTCCTTCTGCAAAATCAGGTCTTTAATTAAGACAAGTACTGTTCCTATTTGACCTAATTAAAGGTAACAACTGATGAAAAGCTTTCAAAATTTAAAAATCAGAAAGGTATACCAGACCTCATATCCATTTACCAACCTGGCAGAAAGTGATACAGCTTGGTCTGAACTTCCTATAACACCTGCTGTATTCAACTTGACCTTTCACCTTTGGAACACAACTTATTTTGATCCATACAGATTTCTCTAAATTCACTGAAAGCCTGAAAAACCACTGTGACCAGTCCATCACTCATAAAGATGTCAAGTTCTGAGAGAATGGAATCAAAGATGGTGAAAGATTTTTATTGAGTCATTGTTTTTTTTATGGCTTATCAACCTTTTGTAGGTTATTTAAAGCCAAAACAAGGACACATGGCCCAGTGGATAAAAGTGTTGGTTGAAGTAATTCAGTGACTTGGCACAAAAGTTGATTTCAATACCTGGCTACAGCAGAGGTGAGCAAGTGGAGTTACTAAAGGGAAATAATTGAAACTGAGATACCCAGAAAATGCATGGCATGTGGAACTAGAACAATCTACCTTCATGGATGAAATAAAGGGTTGGTTTGAAATTCTAATGTATATCACCTGAAGAAGGCCGAAAGGTGAATATGATAATAAAGTTGAGAACAACATTCTAAATAGTGTAAATAGTTACAATACCTCATCTCAGAAATATGGACAAATATATTTTCTTGTGAATGAATATTGTATTAACACAACTTGGAGATAATAATGATTTTCAGATACAAGTTCTACTATTTAACCCTTAGATAGGGTGAAGAAGAGGTGAATTCATACCTTTCCTAAGGGCATTTGCATACGAGTGAAAGTAACAAACCTGATTTCTAATTCCAAATGATTATTCATTACACCAAGTGCACATCTAAGCTTACAGCACTTGGTATTCCGAAGCAGTCACTTTTCTAGGTACTAACCAGGCTTGATGTTGATTTATTGGGTGATCAGACAAGAACTGCTGTTTCAAAATGATATGGCTGTAAGCTATAGCAAAAGGTAGTGGAACAAAATGGCACATATGCTGTTGAATACATCTATATACAAACATATAGCCGAGTGGTCAAGCCGTAAGACCCAGTTTTGAATCTCACCATGGTTGATTTTTCAGGAAGGTAAATTGTTGATGTCTTTGGTCTGGAGGAGGTGATCCCAGCATGTGACACCTTTGGAAAGCACCTAAAAACCATGCCACAAGTTGACCCAAGCCTCGTGAGTGAAACTGGGTACAACGAACCTTTGCAAGTCATCATGCTAGCATGAAGTTACAAGCCATTGTGACCGAGGGTTTGAGCATGCTGGCCTTGTTCAGGCTGTTCATCATGCTACATAATGCACACTCTCCCAGAAACTGTAACTAAGGTCCATTCAGCATAGTTGCATTATAAACCACAGGTGGGGATTTGTGGGTATTGAACAAACACAAACGTGCCTGAGCAAGCGTCTGCAACATGGATTAGCTAACTGCCTTAGTAGACTGACATCCTTGGATTTGATGGCTGTGCTATTTACATTTACAAACATAAATATTGTTGCTGAAATTCATTTTAAAAAATGCTACAAAATTTTGCACAACATTTTCTCATAAGTAAATGAGTAACTTAACAGTCCTAAAATAAGACATCCTCAACTAAACTAGACATAAATAAGGATGTGCTGAAAAGTTCTCATCCCAACTAAGGAAAGATGCTCAATTAAGTTTAATTATATAACATTAGTAATGTGACTATAAAGAATTTAAATTGTGTAATCTCGTCATTTCTCTCAATTGATTTATTTTTTATGGCTTAGCAACCTTTCACAGGTTATTTAAAGCCAGAAAATATTTTTAGATTGAAAAAATTTGTGGGGGGATAATTGCAATTAACCAATAAAAGTCCCATTTATTAACCCATAGCTGGAGGGGAGAAGATGTAGATTCATACCTTTCCCAAGGATATTTGTGTGTCAGTAAACTGGAACTCAGATCTCATATTTCCAATTCTGAGCTGTTATCCATTACATTACCACATATCAAAGCTCACATTGCCAAGAGGTCACCCTTCTAGATACTGACCAGGCTTGATGTTGCTTAACTTTGGTGACCATATGAAAACCAGTAAGCCTTATCATTTCTAACACTAATTATTATCAAGCTACATTAATGTCATCTCTGAATTTTCTTGTTCCTTAAGAGATTGCACACTCATGTTTCACAAATATTTAGTGGTCACACCATGGTAAATGCTTTGACTGATGGCAAACCAGGTGAGGCTAGTTGACAGGTGCAAACCCTGAATAATCTCAGCTCTGTCAGCCTGAGATTTACCTTGACCACCCACTGAGCCAAGTTGTGACACAAAGTCAGTTTTTAATGTGGGGATCCAAATGTTTTCCCATGGTCAAAGCTGGTCATAGCTTGTCATATCATTACTACGCAACAAATGTTATGCAATGGTGGGGGAAGAGAAGGTCTCAGACATGGAACAGATGCTACAACTGCAGCATCTACTCTGACGGGGCGAGGGGAAACCCTTCTTCTCCTCTGCTAATCCTTCCAGAAAAATCTTGAAGGAAAAGTCCCATCAGCTCTATCAGCCCTATTGCATGTGAAGACTGGTTCCTGACAGAGTAGGTAGATGAGACATTCAACAGATCCAACAGACATAAAGGCTGTGTCATCAAGGGCAGTGGAGAACATTAGAGCACACACACATATATATAATATGTCTATTTTGGCAGCATATCTTCATTCAAACATGTTTCATTGAATAATATGGACATATTGTGTCTACTTATTTTTATACTGATCCTTTCAAGTTGTCTAATCAGTTTCTTGATGTTTTTTTTTAAGCATTTCACCCCAAGTAAACCAAGAGTGCCACTAGCATGCAAGGGGTTACAGGGAGTGAAAGTAAGAGTAAAGAGGAGTCTTTGGGAAAATGATAAAGAGAAGGATGGGGATCAAGATCAAGGCATCAGAAGATGTCGATCGACATTACATTTAAATTCTTGAAGATTATCATTATCAGGAAAGCAAGTAAGAGGAAGGGAGTTCCACTGTCAGGGAGTATGAGAGAAGAAGCTGCTGGAGTAGAAGAGGCAGTTACATTTAACTGTTTCGACAGTAAAAGGGTGGGGCTGAGATACCAAACTAGTATGCTTAAATTCATGCAGTTGGGGCACAAGTGAAAATATTTCATCAGAGCAGATGCCATGAAAATATTTGTAGAAAAGATAGAGGGAAGCCACATCAGATCTGTGAGAAAGTGACTGTAGTTGAGATGCCAGGTCAGGACCTATCACACAGCATATTCATCTTTGGAAAATGAAATTTATCAAGGAATATATATATATATATATATATATATATCGAGAGAGAGAGATATAGATAGACAGATTATTAGATATGAGGACTTAACAATTCAGTTCTGAGAATTTTCAAACTACCTACACATAGGATATGATTATAATGCTAAAAGCTTGTACAGAAACAGCTACACTCTTCAGAATTTATAACAGAGAACTAGTGTACAGTATCCCAAAAAGTCACTAAACAGCCCTCCCAAAGTTTTCAATTCAGAGTTGTTCTTTTCCTAGACTGGTTGCTAACCAAGACTAAAGAGACAATGCTGTCTCATTATTTCATCCAAGGCTGGTGGAGGGGAAGATGGATTCATAATTTTGTCAACAGTATTTATGTGAAAACAAGTGCATCAAACTTGAACTTGATTTGTCAATTTCTTGTTTCAAGCTACTAACCATTACACCATTTGTACACCCATATATATATATATATATATATATATATGACTTAAATAGAATGGACGTCATTATTTTACTCTGAGGAGACCCCTTTTAGCCAACACTTTCTCAAAAGGTGAACATTGACGAGCAGCAGGTAACAATCAAAGACATATTAGTAAATAGTGAATGAAAAATAAAATAATGACGTCCATTCTATTTAAGTCTATTTTCTTCTGTGTCTTTTGCTTGTTTGTATATATATATATATAAATAATTATTAATATATATATATATATATATTATATATAAATAAATAATTATTAATATATATATATATATATATATATATATATATATATATATATATATATCAAGACCTGGATCTTGCAAATGGATAGAAAAATAACAGAAATTACTCAGCTAGAAAGTTAATAGTTCTTGTATACACTAGACGTCACAATTGATTCAGTTGTAAGGAAATAATTGCTTTAATGCGTTAAAGTGTATTTAGTGGTATTTGCAAGTTCACCTAGCACATATACAAGCATGACTAATGACACTTGCTATTTAATGCAGACACTTGTCATTTAATTCAGTCCTTTCTTCTGATATTTAAACTAGGAAACCTCCCACTTGCAAATATGTAACGATAAGAATGATTAAAAAAAAAAAAAAAATGCTTTTTTTCGTGTCCTTTAATAGAATTTTTATGAGCAAAAATACAGAAATTAATAGTAAACCAATCCAACATTTTTTTTTTTTTAGAATTTTTTTGGAGATACTGATTTAGTGATACAAATCCAACTAATTAAGTCACAGCTGGTGGGGTGGGGGGGTCGAAGGAATCGATTCAAATCTTTCCGAAGGGTAGTTGAGTGTAAGTGAATATAAAGAACCTAACTAGAAGTGGGGTGAGTGAATGATTCATTTTCTACAGCTCATTATCTCTTTGCAGGTTAGTTAAAGCCAGAAAATATTTTTTTAGATTGTAAGATCTTTTGTTAGATAATAATTTTTTAGTGATACAAGTCTTACCAATTAAACCATATTTGGATGGAGAAGAGGTGGTTTCATGCCTTTCCCAAGGCTATTTGCATGTAAGTGAATATAATGAACACAACTGGAATTGGAACTTGGCTCTCAGATTTCCAATTCTGAGTTGTTACCCATTACAGCACACTCACATCCAAGAGTTTAATGCACCTGGAATTCCTTAGTGGTCACCCATTTAGGTATTGACCAGGTTTGGCATTGTATAACTCCAGTGATTGTACAAGAATCAGTGTTTTAGTGTGATATGGCTGTAAGCCTAGTACCATAATTGTTCAAAGGAATATGGCACTTGAGAAAGAAATCAGATTCTATTGAATATGAAGTAATTCTTTGTAATTTTATCAGGTATGGGTGGCTTAATGGTTAACAGCATGAACAAATAGAAACAATATTCCAGCTAAGACAGTTCATGTTCACTTTTCATGAATGCTCTTGAAGACGTGAATGTATCTCTTCATGCAATTATGAGTTAAACAGCAGGGCGCACTGTAATAGAATCTGTAGCCTTGATTGGCAATCAGTCTAGGAGAAGAAGAATTTTGAATTCAAAACTGTAAAAAAAGCCTTCAGATGATGACACTGGGTGTAGGCATTGTTTCCATTCTACAGTATCATTACCACTAACTCGGGACACCCTGAGTAGTACCTCATGATCTTATCTCTTTCTCATTATATATATATATATATATATATATATATATATATATATATATATAATAAATGTGAAAATGTGTCACACTTTTTCAATTATAAGGGACACAACTCTCTAACTTATAAATATCACATAATCTCTTGGAAGCAGAGATCCTTACTGGTCCAGGAAAAGAGGAAAGAGTTTTAATTCCAAGAATCCTCTTTATTCCTCCAGATCTTTCTTTTGAGTTCAAAAGACTTCAGTTTCCAGTGAATTACTGGGAGTGAAAGAGAATGAGAAGACAATCCTAAACAGGAAACAAGGGATAAACCTCTACTTTCTGTTGGCTCTCTGGGTGTTGAACAAACAAAAATGTGACTGAGCAGGCATTCTAGCAGACAAGCAAACGTGGATACAAATGACCAGCCATATGTGCCTATGATGAAGCTTATTTCATATATAATGCATAGAAAGAGATAACATCAATAACTAAGAAAAAGATAAAATATATACCAATATGAACATTTTGTGACTAAAGATTCATTCTTGCTTTAAAGATATTAGCAACCTCAAGATATGGTTCTTTTTGTCTCTTTATTAAATGGTGACCTTTGACATTTTCATTTAAAGGAAATATTTTACAGATTTTCTTTTAATATCTGTCTGTATTTCTGAGATGAGGCATTGTAATTATTTACACTATTTACATTGTTCGGACTGTTATCCTCATTTTTGTTGCCATATTCACATGGCCCAGTGGATAAAAATGTTGGCTGAATCCGGTGACTTCACCCAAAGGGTTGAGAGTTCAAAACCAAGCTACGGCAGAGGTGAGCAAAAACTTTGGAGAATTGAGTTAAAAAGGGAGATAACTGTTATGAGATATCTGGAAGAGGCATGGCATGCGGAACTAGAACAATCTACTCAGGTGGACGAAATAAAGAGTTCAGTTCAAAATTCCAATAACCCGAAGAAGGCTGGAGTGTACAACAGTTGAAACCTTGTGAATACGACAACAAAGATGAGGACAACAGTTTGAACAATGTAAATAGTATCGATAGGCTTTCTTTTGCATAATTTGAATTATCAGCACAGCATCACTATTCTGGTGCTATTATTAAATCTTAGCATCTCATATTGCATGATAATGCACTTTTGATTCCTGTCCTATAGCAAACAACTCAAAATGAAAAACACAGTACATATAATGCTTTGTTAAACTAACCGTTTTTAGATCTCCTTGTTCTCTTTAGTAAAGGAGAGATTCATAAATCTAATCCCTGTAGCCATGTGACTCATTTTTTAAAATTTTTACCAGCATTTAAAGGAATAATTTTTTTGACTTTGTTCTGGAGAATTCCAGAAAGCAATCCTGAAGTCAGTTTATTCAGATGTGTTTTGACAAAAGAAATAATTAAATTCGGGACACAATAATATCAAAGTGGCATTTCAGTTTCATTTGTGCATATTGGTGATAGTGAGGTAAGTAGATGTTTTTACCTATATTATTTATGATTTGCTTATTCATTTTTCTGAAATGTATTATATATTTTTTTATTGTAAGACATTGATATAATGGAATATGCATTGGCTATTCTATTGGTCTACACCTATTACCTGCGACTACGATGAGTACCAGTCGATTACTGCTACTGTGTACTACTTGGTGACAGTAGCCAAACCCACTTAGCTACTTCGATCAAATATATCCCTTTCCGGGACATATCAGAGATTATAATAAAAACATTTTGAAATCGCTACACAAAAGCTTCCATGTTTCAATACTATGATTGTATTTCTTCAGGCAATGATAAGTAATTGTTGATTAAAATTATTTTTAAAGGAATTTAAAAACAAAGTGTTATGTCTTTTCCAAAAGTTACACTTTAACTTTCGAAAAAGAGGCAACATTTTAATAAGCAGTTACTTGCCATCACCTGAAGAAGTACAATTATAGTATTGAATCATGAAAGTGTTTGTGTTTCAATCATTAAGTCGGTGGGCAATAAGTATTCATAATACCATACTATACCATACTACAATTCTTCAGCTATGTCATCGGAATTCAAGAAGGGGAGGACATTTAAGAAAAAACAAAATTATTATTCTTCGTTCAGGTTCATACAGACTAAGAATGTTATTATGTATATGTCTACACCTAGACATTATCTCAGTTCTACCATTTGACAACATACGGCTGTTCTTATATTTTGCTATAGCCAACTTCTCTTCCTGACAAAACCTACAACTGCTAGCACTTGTTCTGCGAGGTTTGACTTTTTTTTAGGATACTCCACTTTATGTTTGGGCTTTTGCCATTTAATTTCCAAACATGGTCTGCCACTTTCATGTTGTGCCCGTGTTTTCCCAATCTGAAAGTGGAATTGTGATTATACCAGCAATTTTTTTTTTTTTTAATGTGTCTTCAATACAACCTATATAGGTCTTCTGTTTGGAAGTTAGTGATGACAATAGCTGTTATCACTAACTTCCAAACACTTATTGCCCACCACCTGAAAAAACCTGACGGTCGAAACCAAGGTAGTGTGTGTTTATATAAGGTGTTTTTAACTCTTTATATATATATATATATATATATATATATATATATGCAGGGTGTATCAAAAATACTTTTACAAACTTTGGGGGCAAGTTCCTCACACCAAAGCAAAGACAAAAGTCCATATAAACATGTCTGCAAATCCTTCATTTTTGTGTTATTAAGTTTAAAGAAAGTTTACAGTAGATGGCACTGTGTTGCCATGAAGACAAGTTTACATTTGTCATCCGTGTACATTTGTAGCTAGTCTGCCTTCATCATTTAATGTGTGTAGTAGTGAGTTAACTTAGAAGTGTTCTGTTTAACAATGGCAGAATATTCATATTGTGAGCAGGCAGATATGATTTTTACATACAGCCATGTGAATGGTAATAGATACGAGGCTGCATGGCTGTAGAAGATTGTGTTTCCAGACCAAATATACACTATAAAGGCCAAACACCAAACTTACTGGTCGTCAGACTAACCAGTGGCTGTGACTTTCTATTATGAGGGTACTGGGTTGGCAGTTTGCTGCTGCTGCTTTCAACTGTTCATAGGAGCCTGAAATCTTTGGTATCACTTAAGAGATGTTGCTCTGATCAGCAGTCATACAATATCAGGGTATCTGTAGTGCCATGTTATGCATAGGCAGGTGTCCCTGCATGTATTTCTGGTGGGTAATCTTGAGTTCACATTATGCTCTGCTCTCATCAATGCATTGGCTGGTTTGTATTGCCATTGATGACAGATAGTGAAAATTATAGTGGTCTTTTACCTCTCTCCTCAAAACATCTCCAGGGAAATCACAAGAAGAAATAAAACTAAACCAGTTAACAAAAAACACCCCCCTACTCAAACTTTCTTTCTCCAATATTCACAGTATCCATTCTAACTTCTACAGTGTAGAATCTTTCCTTCTAGAATGGTTAACAGATATCTTTGCCCTTTGTGAAAAAAAAAATTGAATTCTTCCATTGCTATCACTGAATTCTTGATTCCAGGGTACCTTCCCTTCTGCCAAAAAGATTCCAGCATTCACATGCATGGCCTTGGTGTTTACATCTGAGATAATCTGCTTATGTCCAGAGAAGTGTCTCTCAAGGCTGCTGACTTCTCTTTTATGTGTAACCACTTTTTGATACAAAACACCATCAGCTTTCTCTTTTTCCATTATCTCTTCCCAAGACTGCTGTATATTAGATGCAATAGCTGACAGCATAGAAAAGAAACTTTCTCTCCATCCATCTGAACAACTTACTTCCACTCCTCACTCTTGCCAAGCTTCACAATACTACCTTGTTGATAATGCAGACCACTCTATGGTAGCTATTGATATCTCTTTCCAAGATTAAACAGGAACCCCAAAGATAAGACCCCTTTCTGTTACTAGCTGATTGGGAATAATTCAGAGATTTTCTTTGTGACACTCCTTGAACTGACATCTTCAACGTCCCAATTGAAAATTGTGTCACTGAGGTTTCTTAATGGTTCAAGGCCAGCATGGGTGATTTCATCCCTTCACAAAAATACCAGGTGAAACTGCTGACTGCTCTATGGTTTGCGCCAGCATACTTGGCTGCCATAGCACAGAGGAACCACTATTTCTGGTTTTACCATGACAGGCCTATATATTAGGTTGGTGCAAAAATAATGACGTAAAAATGTCGTTTTTGACGTTAAAAATATGTCAAAGAACAACATTATTACGTCATTATTTTTGCACCAACCTAATATATGTACGTATGTATGTATGTATACATATGAATATGTCGACAAAGGTAGAGGACAATACTAAAACTGTATTATTGGCCAAAGTGTTTCATCCAATGTGGATTTTTCAAGAAGGCAAAAACAAAATGAATTTATTGAAAACAAAGTAAGTATTAACATCAAACA